>CM053587.1:192969391-192993639 GCA_028646515.1 Pseudochirops corinnae
TAAATGATATGTTTGATTAAAGTAAGATTGTTAACCCATTTTGAGTTGCTTTCCTTTAGAAAAGCAGATCTAAGAACCTGTGCTAGTAGCTGCCCTAGGTATGCTAGGGTGCTTGCTAATACAGAAATACAGGCAATAAATATCATTTTACTCAGGCAATTATTTCCTAGAATAACCTGAGGAATACAACTAAAAATAAAAAGAAATTAAGAAACTTTTGAAAGAAATTCCATCAATTTTTCATAGTCTTCTGATTTTTCTAATAAAAGAAAGAAAAAAGAAGTGGGCCTTCACCATTTCAATAATAAAGTACAGATAGCATAAGATTCTTTTTTATTTTTTTGTTATAATCTTGGTAAATAAAACATGTAGGAGCCATACTATGCAAGTTTGTAGTAAATGATTGTTTAATCCTCGTTTGTTTATGTATGTGTATATTGGAAATTTTTTTTTTTTTGCTTTTTGGAGCGGGGAAGGCAGGGAAATTAGGGTTAAGTTACTTGCCCAAGATCACATGGCTAGTAAGTGTGTCAAGTGTCTGAGGCCACATTTGAACCCAGGTTTTTCTGACTCCAGGGCTGTTGCTCTTTTCACTGCACCACCTAGCTGCCTCCATGTGAATTTTTCAATGGATAATTTAATAGAATAGTAGAAAGCTTTTCTATGAAGAATGTAACACCCCATATCTCTCTCTCTCTGTCTCTGTCTCTCTCTCTCTCTCTTTTGCTGTCCAGACTGATATTTTTTTTTCCTTCCTCTTTCTTCCTTTGAGGGTTACTTACTTCCTTGATATCACTCTGTGTGTCTCTGTCTATATTGTGTGTGTGTGTGTGTGTGTGTGTGTGCGTGTAGTATAGTTCTTTTCTGACCTGGAATGACAGTGTTCTCTGGCAAAAATTTAAATATAATTTGAAAGTTTTGGCATATGGGTTAGTTCACACTTGGTAAAGCAGATCTTCCTCTTCTTTTAGAGTATAAAGGAAGTATCCCAAAAATTTCAAAAAAAGAAATTAAGAATAAATGAGTCAATGAAAAAAAGTGATTTTCCCAGACTAGCCTCAGCCTGAGGAATCCAGCTAAAATAAAAGAAATTGAGAAACTTTTGAATAAAATTCCACCAGTCCTTCCTATTTACTGAACTAACTTTCCTCTGGATCCTTTGAATCTTATTTCTAGGTTAATAGTTATGTAACTGGTGCCTCCTAAATTAATTAACTTTTCTAAACCATAGCAATACAATTTTCCCAAATACTCAGTGATTTCCAGTGAGACAGTCATGTTCACAGAAAGTGAGTCAGATTTAGAGCTTAAGGGACCATCCAAGTCCAAACCTTTCATTTTACAGATGAGAAAACTGAGGCCCCTGGATATTCAGTGATTCTTAGTACCCATCATAGATGGTACCCAGGATTCAGAATCTTTCCTATTCTAATTTCTACTTTGCCCCACGGCATGTTACAGAAAACATGACAAGTGTAGCTAACATTTTAATAAAAAGCAGGCCAAAATAATGGGAAATGATCTTGTGATATTTGTGTATAAAATACCGAAGAGTAAACTGTCCCTTGGCAGGCCTGCTGACAAGAAGATTATTAGTAGTGTCCACCCACCAGTGAGATTTATTTCAGGCTAGCTACCTGATAGTAAATTGTCTACAACTGAGCACTGCTCTACTGCAGCGCCAGCAGGGATCGGATTTGGAATCTTAGGCTAAGAGCTGGTGTAGCCCCATGAGTCAGCAAGAAAAGAGGGCAAGAAATGAATAAGAAAGAATGTCCATATCTTTAGTGCAAACTCATATCTGAAGTACCCCCAAATTGATTTGGCTGCTTGGGTGAATCAACTTATGTATTTTAAAAGGGCCAGCATTAGATATTGATCCCAAGCTCAAAGAAAATTTCCTGAGTACTAGGGGATATAGAGCATTACACAAGAGGGTCAGGCTTCACACTGGGGCTTTTCATAAATATAACCAGCTGAGTCTCTCATCTCTGTCATTCCTACGCAGTAAAAGGCAGAAGAGCCTTACCTGACTTTTTTTCCCCCTAAGGATTACATTAAGACAGAACTTGTATTTACCAAAAACAATACAAATAGAAGGAAGTGAAGCTCTACTCAGGGTAATTCATGCCACAGTCCTCTTAAGCTACTTTCTTTGTTTAAAGCTTAAATAATTGTTAAGGGGGCGGTAATTGGTTAGATGAAAATGTTTGCCTCTTTCCTATTAGACTGTAGGTTTTTTGAGGCCAGTCAGTATATTTTAGCTTTACCATAATTCTAAGAAAGTTCTCCCCCATCCCAATCTTTTTACTCTTAACTTTTAGGTCATACAATCACTAGACAATCCAGATAACTTTTTCATTTTTGCAAGAGAGCTTAAATTCCAACATTTAAAAATAGGACACTTGCAAAATTTTTTTAAACGTTTAAAAAAGTGCAATTTGGCACTCATATAGTGGAATAATTTGAAATGTAGAATAAAAATTAGTTCTCATTGCCAATTAGACTTTCTTGAAATACTTACCCTCTTATCAAAGAAGAATTTCAAGTTACAAACCAAAAAAAATGGGGATTTCCAGGTCAACATGTAAGACATTCTTAAAAGCCAGAGATTGGAAAGTAATAATTAAACTATAAATTATGAATATAGGAAACAAGTTCTCTATATTCATAAGTGGCAAATCATACAAAAATGAATAGATATAAAATTATTTATTAGGAATAATGAAAACATATTGATATAATCGTAATTTCATTTCTTTGACTCATCATAAGATCCACACCATGTTTTCCACCCAAAGTACATTTTAATGCCTTGACAAACAAACTTACACTTCTTTTTTTCCCACTTTAGTGGGCATATTTAAAAATCTTGCAACATGAAAAGGAAGAATCAGTCATCTAAAATTTCTATGCTACCCTGAAACCTACTTACAATTTACAGTTGTCAGACCCACTACATTGTCCAAGGTCTACACATAATATAAAAAGCGTTTAGTTATTTAGTCTGACAGAACACAACTTGAATAATAAATAAGATTGCTTTGAAAGGAGAGTTTTATTTTTTTTATTCTCTTCATGGGCAGCACTGGGAAGGTTGAGGAAGAGAAGGGACTTAGCAATAGTGTCAACAAAAATGAGATAAAACAGGATCATTAAAATATTAAAAATGCACAGAAAAGAACAGAAATTAAAAAATAAAAATATGGTTGCTACTATATACATTTTACAGTTCTGCTTAGATTGTTCTGTATTAGTTCATATATCTCTGAAAGAGTTGCTTTCATCATTTATGGCATAATGATAGGTTGTTACCTTCATATACTACAATTTGCTTATCTTCTCCTCAAATGATGGGCATCCTCCTTTTTGACAACTGTTTACTATAAGGGAAAAAATGAGGAGGGGGTGCTGTAGGGGTTATAGGAAGGCAGTAAACAAGCATTTATTAAATGCTTACCATGTACTACTAACTGTGCTAAGGGCTAGGTACACAAATACTAACAAATAAGAAGGCAATCCCTGACCTCAGAGAGATAACATTCTAAGGGGGAAAAGCAATTTACAAAAGAAATAGCAAAGTAAAGAAAGAGAACCAGGAAGTGACTGCAGCATGATCATGCTGCTACTTTTTCTAAAATGGAGGCCCTGAAAGGTGCAGTGATATTCTCAGGTGAGAAAGCCCAAGGTAGATAAGGCATGGAGGTAAAGTCTATAGCATCAGAAAACATCTGGGAGGAGAATGAAACCATGGCTAAACATATCCCTCCCCTCCGTGTCAGTTACGTTGTCCAAAAATATTTCTTATGTAGCTGTCTTTCTATCTTTCTTCTCGCTGATGCTGTGTATATTTTGGGAAAGTTAGCCCTCATATGGTAGAGGTTGCTACTGTTCTTTCTAAGTTACTTCAATAAACTTCTTTGCTTCAGGATAATTATATCTGTGGCATTTAAAAAGGTTCAAGAGACATAATTTCTGGGTATTTGGTAATTTTATTGATAACACCAACATGTTAATAAAGGATGGTCATTTGGCCATTTCTATTTTAGGCCAAAGACAATCATGGCCGCATATACACTTCAAAGAGTAAATATTTCACAGGGTGGGAATCAGCCTTGATTGGTTAACAATTAATGAGAGAATGAATATTACAATGAGGGGCTGGCCTTGAACTTTGATTATGTCCTTTAGTTTTTAAGTTCCCCCCAGCCTTGGGCAGTCTAATCAAAGCACTAATGCCCTGCCCAAGTCTAAGGAATAGCTACCCTACCTAGCTGGGATCTGAAAAAGAAAGTTAGTCCAATCTCATTATTAGCAATGTCCTTCAGTATGCTGAACTTTTGAAATCAGGACTATAGGAAGGGGAACACTCTGGATCTCCCCAAATCGTTGGTTATTAATAATCATTTTTCTCACATCCTTTGTCCAACTAGGGAAGAATTAAATGCACAAATGTAGTTCCATAGAATATCTTGAGTCTAGATTATGCATCCTCTTGAGGACCAAATCCGTGATTGTAAATTGACAGGGGTAGGGAACTCAGAGGGTTACTAAAACGGGAACTGCTTTGTCTTTCTACTAAGGCTTAGGTCCAATTTAATGTAGACATTGGTACATATAGTTCACAGGCATTTAGGGAAAGATTGCTCTATCTATGAATGGAAATTTGAATCCATAGACTACACTCATTGACTAAATGGTAACTCCTTTATATAAACCTATTGACGTGGTGGAGGCTAAAGTAGATTCTTCAGTAATTAGCATGGGTGCAGGGATATCTGGTACAATATAAAATTGCAACACAGTGAGCTGGTTAAGTATACATACAAGCTTCTAACAATTGGTTGACATGTATGATCTACATAAAAGTGGCAAAACATTCTGAAATTCATACTCAAAGTTTTACTGAATATAACAGTTTATGAACAATCTGTCTGCCGTATATGACGTCTAATAATAGTAACTAACGTTTACATGGGACTTTAAGATCTGCAAAATTCTTTTACATAGATTGTTTGATACTCCCAACAACTCTATTAGATATCAAGTTTTATTATACCCATTTTACAGATGAAGAAACTGGAGCCATGAGAGCTTAAATCATCTGCTCAAGGTTATATTTAATAACTAAGATAAGATTTAAGCTAAGTCTATCCCATAGCCCTGTCTGGTACTCTATTCACTATGCCACCTAGTTGCCCATACATGAAGACTTATTTCATTCAACATACATAGGATATGTTGTTACAATCTGATTCATGCATGAAAAAAATAGGAAAGAAAACTGATGAAGCATTCATTCCGATGCAAACTGGGAGAAAACAGTAGCATAATATGTCTTCACTAAAATAAGGGGCAAACCACAAGACAGTAAAACTCTCTCTGTCTCTGTCTCTCTGTCTCCATCTCTCTGTCTCTGTCTCTCTGCCTCTCTCTTGTATGGGTGTTTGTGTGTGTAAATATATATATATATATATATATATATACATATATGGTATGCATATTTTTTTCTTTTGTCTCTCATGGCTTCCTTGACTTGGAAGCAAACTATTCTTTTTGTTTCAATTTGTTTTGGAGGATGAATGGGGATAAGAAAGAGAATAACCAGTTCTAACTGCACCAATGCAAATGGAGTAACTCCTCTTGTAACTTACGGCTTTTTAGAGCTACTCCAGGCACACATAAGTTAAAACACTTACCAATGGCCCCACAATGAGTATTTGTTAAAAACTGAATTTGACCTCATGTATTCTTAACTATAAGGTCAGTCCTCTATTTACCATGTCATACTGCATCTCAGATAAGAGGGAAAGTGGCTACAACCTCAATCCCCCACACCCACTATCATTCTCTTCCTCATCCCTATCTATCCTCCAAAGAAAGTGAAACAAAGGGGATAGGTTGTTTCCAAGGCAATAAAAGTCTGAGACCAAAGAAAAATATATAGACCAGATAAATTTAGAATAACTGGTTGCACACTTTGGTCCTCAGAAGCAAAGTTATATTTTGTTGTTGTTTATCATGTCCATCTATTCATGGACCCATTTGGGATTTTCTTATCAAAAATATTGGTGAGGTTTGCTATTTCCTTCTCATTTCACAGATGAGGAAACTGAGGCAAAGAGGGTTAAGTGACTTGCCCAGAGTCACACAGTGAAGAATTGAGGTCAGATTTGAACTCAGGTCTTCCTGACTCCAGAACTGACACTCTATCCACTGAACCACCTAGCTGCCTCAGAGTTGTAAAGTTTTATTGATGGCTTATATAAACACTGGCACTTTATTTGTTGGCTAAAAAATGATATAAAAATGACTGTATCAACTGAAAAGTTGAAAAAATATTTCTAGGTAAAAGTTCAAAGCTAGGAACACTCAACTTCTTTGAAGTTATGTTGTTTTTTCCTTGTTTTTCCTATCAATTCAATTGATATTGTACAGCTTAAACAGATTATTTTTAAGCCTCATTAAAATAACTTCATTTCTGTTATTTATTTTCTCTCCCTACCATGTAATCCTGCCTCTCAAGTATTAATGTTTCATATGTCTGATTAGGTAATTATTGAGTGGTATATTCTGAAGTTCTTAGTTGTTAAAGCCTGAGGCTAAGAGACCTAGAGCAGCAGTAAAATGGAAATTGTCCTAGATTTGGAATAAGAGCATTGAATAAGAGATTCAAATTTTGGCTCTGCTGCTGATGACCTGTGTCACATCATCTCGCAAGGCCTTTAATCTTTTCATCTATAAAACAAGGGACTTGTACTTGATGTCCTCTAGGGCTCTTTCTTATGCTAAATAGATGCTGCCTTGATTTACCACTAAGCCACTGTGTCTATGTTGTTTGAAAAAGAGGCACCACTAATCATTCTATAGATACCAGAAACAAAAAGTGTGGTCTAGAAAACCTAAATATTACTAGAACAAAAAGTGTGGTCTAGAAAACCTAAATATTACTAGAATCCACCACAAAAACTCAGGATCTGAAGGAAATTTTCAACATTTTACCTAAGTTCCTCATACCTTATGCTAACAAGATGGATAGAAATCTGCATTGACATTTAATGTTAAATGAAACAAATCAAAACTCTAAACAAGGTTCTATAAAATGGAAAATGATAAAATAATTCCAAGAAGGAAAAAGCAATTAGAGTAGGGGGCAATAACCTGAAATGTGTTGCTTGCATATAAATATTCTTGCCCCATGATCTGTAATAGATGTGTTATAATGAATGTGATTCAGAAGAGAGATATTCAATGTCACAGGGTTACTGTGATCTACTGGGTATATTAAGTCAAATAATTACATTTTTGAAAACCAAAGCTAAGCTGGCAGAAGCCAAGCAACAGAAGCATTTAATAGCTATTATTCCAGCCTCCATAGACTGGCATCAACGAAATAACATAAGGTGAGAAAGTTTTGCATTCAAAGTTAGCTGAAACAGTAGAATTGTAACTATAACATGGTTTTGGTGTGTGGTCAGATCACCTAAGGTAGAGGCACCCACATTGGGGATGGGAGAGCAAGGTTATATTTGTAAATGTTTAATGATCAGCTTTCAAAAAACTAAAAAAAGTGTATGTGGTATACTTTTAAGCTGATTTTGCACTATTAACAATCTCTCAAGTCTATGAGGTCAACAGAACAGTAAACCAATTGTATTTGTAGCATTTTTGGGATTTCTGGAGTATAAATGCACTGCAAATTTAACATTTGACTCTCAGAAGCCAACTTTGGGATACGATTATGCGAGAAAACTTTGTTTACTGGTCTACCATGTGATTGGGAGCTTCCTCTTTCCACTGGTTATGTAGCTTGAACTGCTTCCATCCTTAAATCTTCCTAACTGAGACATAACTGCTCTTCTGCAAGCATCCCTGGGTGAAGAACTCATTCGCTCACATTAGGGGCACCATGCAGTAAGTTGGCCCAGGGAACAGCAACAATCTTCTTCACCTTAGTCTCTGTGACACTGAGAAATAGGCTTAGAATTATGGTATTGTCCAGGGTTGGGAGCTTGAGCCATGGGGACATTGCAGTTCAGTTTTCCAGACTGTGTTATTACTCATGAAAAAGGTGACTGAAAAGCCAGGGTCCCATGATATAAGCCCAGGGGTCTTTGGACTTGGAATTTAATGACACTTAATTCTATGTAGGAACTGAGCTAAATTGTGATACTATTCCCTTGCTTAGGTATTGGGAGAAAATATTTGTAGGTTTGCTCTTGTGATGTTATTAAAATAAATGTTTCCACCATAAAAGCCACTGACTTTTCAGTGGTTAAATGGAACTGGGGCACAGAGACCCCTGACATTGAAAGAACATAATTGGTAAGGATATAAACAAGTGGAAGAGTTGAGAGAATGAATTGTAGGGGAAAGGTGGAAATGTAACACACCTGATCTTTGGTCATGAAGAGGTGCACAGTATCCATAGTTATATTAGGAAATAATTACAATAAGGCATTAGGGCAGCTAGGTGGCACAATGGATAGATTGCCAGACCTGAAGTCAGGAAGACTCATCTTCCTGAGTTCAAATCTGGCTTCAGATATAAACTAGCTGTGTGACCCTGCTTGTCTCAGTTCCTCATCTGTGAAATGAACTGGAGAAGGAAAGGGCAAACCATTCCAGTATCTTTGCCAAGAAAGCTCCAAATGAGATCACAAAGAGTTGGATGTGACTGAACAACAACAAACAGTAGGGACATTTTTCTGAAATCAATGTAATTATTTATCTGCTCATCTTAATTATACTTAGAAAATAATTTTGAATCCAAGAGGCTTTTTATGAATTTGAATCTTTCCTCTCTTCAGTATGACACTTAATAGTCTAGCTTTTTCACATTTATAGATTTTTTTTTTGTATGGAGCTGTTTAAGCTCCAATAGAAATTCTTATAAAAATGCTGAGAATTTTGTACTGTCTTTGTTGACATGACAATATCATATTGGAGATATTATCTGGATTTCTTTCACAAGGGAAGTAAGTCCCAGGATGTTGAAATTGATTAGCAGCAGAAATAAGATTAAAGTGTTAAATCAATTTCTAAACTTGTTTGTGGCAGCTGACCCAACAGGAAAGGGATGAAAGCCTCATTTCATCAATCAGGTCTAACATGAGTATGAAACAAAAAAATCTTTCCATTTTCATAGCTAATGGAAGCTCTACTTTCTTTTTTCAGCCCTTACATTTCCCAAAGATATTCGCCACTCCTAGAAACAGACTTGGTAGAGGAGTGAGTCGGTGGAGTGGGAAATTCAGAAGAAGAGGGACCCTTATATAATGTGATAGGCTTACCAGTTTTTAATATTTGGGCTTTTTAGCTATATTTGGGAAGAGGAGACTAACAATTATGTGTAATATAATCTGTAAAAAAAAAGATTTTATGTCATTTTTAATGGAAAATTCTTTAAGTATTTTTTGTAATCATGGTGTGTGTGTGTGTGTGTGTGTGTGCATTTATAAAAAAATAATTCTAGGATAGAGAAATGTTTTTGGTTGACTATTACTTGTTAAGATAATTTGTTTTACCATCTAGGTAATGGAGAATTTTTGTCTTGGCAAGATAAAAAATGACTGCTTTTTAACACTTATTACTGATTAAAAGTTTCAGGTCACTGTCAATGGGTAAGTATTGATCAAAGATTTTCCATCAGATTCTGAAAAAGGAGTATCTTTTGTCATCATAAACTAAGAATTTATGTGGGAATTTTTTTTTGTTAAGAACATAAAGGATGTAAATCTTCAGTGATTTCTTTTAACTGAAAAAAAACTATCTTAAAATAATGATGAAGTAGAGTTTATCATAGGATCTGAAAATCTCAGAACTGGAATGGATGTCAGGTATTCAAGGTCACTCCTTACCTGCATTGAAATACCCCCACAGCAAACTGGATAGGTTTGATGCCTATCAGATATAATTTCATAAGTATGAATAAATTAATGTATTTGAATTATTCTGGTATGTATCCAGCATAATTTAAGATTTTTATAAAATTTATATTTTATTATATTTTTCTTCTACAAATCTTATTCCCCTATCTTGTAAACTCCTTAAATTTGAAGACTATTCATTTTCATATCTTTGGTTTAATTCAGTGGTTTACTTACAATGGGATCATAAAAAAAATTCATTGACTTGTACAATAGAATAACTTCTTCTCCAGAAGTCATTCTTAGTGATCCTTGAAAATATGACAGCAAATAGGACCTTAACTTTAATAGATTAGTGCTTTAATCAGTACAGATATTTAGAGATTTATGACCACAAAGACATACACACACATTATATATATATAAACATATATAAGTCACTCAATTTAGTCTTTCAATTACAGAAATATTTTTTTCTCTACATTTATTGACATCAATATAAAGTTTCCTGTGTCTACATTTCCATTTACCTGATATCTTTTTAGTTGGCTGGAGATCTAAATAAATGTTCAAAGATAGCAAATAATGAGTAATATTACTGATTTTTTTTTTATCTATCAGAGTAATTATGTCTAGTAATACCTTGAATGCATGGTATTAATTTTTTTTGAAGAATAATTTCAGATTCTCTTTTAGTTCATCTCTACTCATCAAGACTCAGGAGTAATATATCATAGAAATCAATTAATTACCAAGAGCTTATTAAGTACTTACTCTGAGGCAGGAACTGTCTTTAGTGCTGAAGACAAAAAAGACAAGAAAAATAGAACTGACATTGACGTCAAGAAGCTTACATTTTCAAGTGGAAAACACATAAACACACACACATATATATAAGCATATATATATATATATATATATATATATATACACACACACATGTATGTATACACACATATGTAATGTATATACAAAATGATATTGTAGGGGCAGCTAGGTGGTGTGCAGTGAAAAGAGCTCTGGTCCAGGAGTCAGGAGGACCTGAGTTCAAATATGACCTGAGGCACTTGACACACCTAGTTGTGTGACTTTGGACAAGTCACTTAACCCCAATTTCCTTGCCTTCTCCCTGCTAAAAGAAATGTTAATGTAGATTCTGAAGGAGGCAACAGGAATGTCTTCATGAAGATGTTGGTTTTTAAGAGAATATTTGAAATTAACTAGGAATTCTAAGATTCAGTAGTAAAAGAGGAAGTACATTCCAGGGATAGAGGATAGGTTATACAAATTCTTAGAGTTTGGAGAGAGAGAGAGAGAGAAAGAGAGAGAGAGAGAGAGAGAGAGAGAGAGAGAGAGAGAGAGAGAGAGAGAGAGAGTCTTGTCTAAAAAGCAACAAATTGATAAACTTAAAGGAATTGTAGAGATCATAAACTGTGTAATAAGTCTAGAGAGGTAGATTGGAGTCAGGTTTTAAAGAGCTGTATTTTTTTTAATCTCATAATTTATATCAAAGTTGAAAAGATCTAGAATATTTTTTAAAATCACTGTAAAAAAGTTTCCTTTGTTCTACTGAGGTGTTTATATATATATATATATATATATATGTATGTGTGTGTGTGTATGTGTGTGTATGTATATATCATATTACACATGTATGTATGTGTGTATATATGTATGTATGTATCTCAGTGATAATCTTCAAATCCCAAGATCAGGTTCCAAGTGTTGCTGCATTCCACAAAAAAACAAAAACAAAAACAAAAACAAAAACCCACCAAATTAAACTCAAAATATCCTAACATCTCAGTTTCTAAGTAAAAACACAGAAATGTTGCTAATGAATTTTCCACGCAAATGGCTTCTTCTAAATCTGTGTTTATGAGATATAACATCTCATACAACATGTGATTCTTTAAAAAAAATTATCATACTTTACCTATTTTACAAAAAAAAACTTAGAATGATGAGGAATGAGTGGAAATTGGATGAGAGGTTAAAGTATAAAGAAAATGTCTTATATAGATATGTGTCTGTAAATGTATCTATAGATATAGTTATCTATATATTATATAATTTTTATTTCTATCTGTTCCAGTACCTCCTCTTCAACCTTTCCCTGAAAAAACAGCGTTTCACATCCATTTAAATAGGTTATTATACAGTTATTTAATTAATTAACATTTTTTCAATAGTATAGTAATTAAAATGTAAATAAACCGTATGTTACAGTAATTTTAGTAAGATTAACTAACCCATTTATAAAACCAAAATGGAGACTCATTTACATATCTCAAAGCCTGATTATTTTATACAATGAAATATAATTTCTTATGTAAGTGGATTCTATGAGGTTCAATCTTTCAATATTGTGATTATAAAATGAGATATTAACTAAATTTCCTCCAGAAGGTATTTTGGTTCATGCCTGAGATTATCCTTTTAGATTTATGTGTGCTAATTTTGAACTCCAAATGTTGTACAAATTAGTAACATATTTCATCATGTTGTTTGAGTTTCTTCTTTAATTTTGAAAAAGTCACAAAATGCTTTCCAATAAGGATTTTGTAATTTATGCTACATTTTAAAAAGCTTGATTTAGTTTGATTTAAGGCCCAGAATAAAATATTGATTGTTTTGTGTCTAGGTTCCCCCTTGCTTCCATGACTCAGACATGCATGTTCATAGTGAGTCATATTAATTAATTTTAAAAATTATGTTGCCATAGCGATGTTAAGATCATTTCCAATTTAAGGTTAAGGATGTATTGTTATTTCATCCTGTAAACAAAAATTCTGTTAGAAAAGTCAGAAGGATGTGGAGTTCCCAAGAATGAAATTCTGAAGCTACACCCCCCCCCCCCAAAAAGAAGAGTAAAATGAACAATAAAAGGAGGAATTATCAGTACTTTTACTTTTTTCTATACCTACCTTTGGATGATAAGCTCTGAATTTTATTAACATTGTAAGATTTTTTGTTTGTTTTTGTTTTATTTTTATACTTACTGCTTCATAAGATCATTGTTTTAGTGCTGAAAGTGGCCTTAGAAGACATCTAGTCCAATCTCTTCACTTTATATTATAGTTGAGAAAATTGATATTCAAGGAAGCTAAATGAGCTGTCATGCATAACCCTACTAATAAGTGTGAGAAATAGTTTTTCTTACTCAAAATCTAATGATCTTTCCACTACTCCATGTTTTTAAATCTATGACCATAAATTTTATTATGCCAAAAGTATTTTTCCCATTGAACTTTGACTTTAAGATATACCATAATCTTGTAACAAACTCAACCTCGCCTTCCATTTGTGATTAATGCTTCTTGCTTGGAGGAGATAAAAATATCTGTAAGTATCACCTTCATCTATTGATTCAATCTGACTTACAAATTCAGTCTCAGAGTCTTTATTCTTTTTTCTTCATTGGTGCTTATCAAGAATTTCACCCTACTCAAGTCCAAAAGACATTTTAGTAATTTTGAAGAAAATGTTCATAGAATGATTTAGGTGCTTAAAGTTTTTCAGTGGAACCATATGACATGATGTCATCAGTGTATATTGAAGTGATTAATAGGATACCAAACAACATCAACTACTACTCCTAGTCCTACTACTACTCCTACTCCTAGTCCTACTACTCCTAGTCCTACTACTACTAACTACTGCTACTACTACTATCACTTAACATTTATATACTGCCTACTGTGTGTTAGAAGCTATGCTAAGAACTTTATATATATTCCATGTGATTCTCATTAACAAGTTAGGTAATATTATTATCCCCTTTTTACAGATGAGGAAACTGAGATTAAGTGATTTCCCTAAGGTACTAATCAATTAGTATCTGAACTTGATTTGAATTCAACTCCTGCCTTTAAATAATGATCATAGCTAGATGTTCTATAGCCTATGAGGTTTGTGAAGTGAATTACAAGTATTTTCTTACTTTGTCATCACAATCATCCTAAAAGGTAGGTGTTTTTATCCCTATTTTACAGATGAAGAAACAGATGGAAAGGTTAGATGGTTTTCCCACACCGCAGTCTTGAGTCAGAAGGGGAATTTGAAATTGTCTTCCTGTGTCTATGGACATCATGCTGGTCAATATTTTCACCTAGGTATCATACTTGATTCTATTGAGGAGTGATTATGGATTTAGACATAGGGCTTAACTATGTCCCTGAAATATACCGAGTTTTATATCACTTACCCTTGTGCTGGTGGTTTGTTTTAAATAGAAAACAATTCTATTTGTGCAAATAAAATACTCCATCATTTTCATGACTATTTCTTTTTAGTGTTTGCAGTAAATGACTGTCATGAGATGAACTGGTTTTGTGACAACTAATGAAGGTGATATAAGTATTTTAATTCTTTTGTGTGAATTCAATAATCACCAAATTAATAAATGGTTGTATCCTTACCCCAACATTCTTGGGAACATTCCTTCTGCCACACAATAAGTATACTGTTTTGATTTGATTTTGTAAGACTGTAGGGTTTTTTTGATTACTAAAAGCTCTGAATGCTTTATAAAAAAGAATGTAAACATATCATTGACTTTAAAAGAGGTTGCTGATGTTCTCATATTTTGTTCATAAATGTGATAACTTTTCTTACCAAAGATGTGATTAAACTTGTATCAAAAAAAATTTAAATTAATTGGTAAAAATTCAGGCACTATTGTGAAATATTTGAGATGATTTAAAATCTTATGTAGATTCATTATTTTATAGTTTTGAAGAGAACCTGGAGTTTTAATCCCTTACCTTTATGTAATAATTGTTTTGTCATCCCACATAAGTAATACTCTACTGTTGCCATTTGACACAATTTGGGGAAGTTCATTGGTTTACTGTAATGATAACAAGAATAATCAAAACTTAAATTTATGTAATTCCATATACCTTACAACTTAATTTCCTTACAATGACCTAAGAAGTAGATAGGATATATTACTATTTTAGCTCTTTAGTAGTAGTTGTGGTAGCAGCAGTAGCACCAGCAGCAACAGCAGGGGTAGCAGAAGTATAATAGTATTTAAAAAATGTGGAAACTTAAACTCATTGAATTCAAGTGACTTTACTATGCTGACAGTTATTAAAAAACAGAGCTGAGATTCAAACCTAGATCTCCAAGCTAAACACTCGTTCCAATACTTTTCATTGACTCTGTGATATTTGATCTTCCTTGACATTTTCATATCAGACTTTTCCCGTACTCTAGTTGTGAAAATCCCTACCATTGTCACTCTACTAACACCACTCAATTCTGGCAATCACAAAAGTCCTTTCCATGATTCTTTTTTTTTTCTTTTCTAAATTTTTGTTTATTTTTAGTTTACATCATTCATTTCCATGAGATTTTGATTTAGAAATTTTCTCCCCATCTTTCCCCAACACACCACCCCAAAACAGTGATCCCACTGTATACCCCCTCCCCCAATCTGCTGTCTCCTATGTCCTCCCCCATCACCCTTCTGACATTTTGGTATGGCAAGATGGATCTCCCTACCCCAGTACCTGTATATTTCCCTCCTTCCTATTCCACACCCCCTGGTTATATTCTCTACTTTGTCCCTGTCCCTTTACAAAAGTGTGTGCTTCTAACAACCCTCCCCCCCAACATGCCATCTGCTCCATTCTCCTCCCTCTCATCCCTTTCCCCCCTACTCTCCTCTAGGCCAAGATACTCAATGTAGAGTGTATGTCATTCCTTCCCTAAGCCAACTTCAATAAGAGTAAGGTTGACCCATTCTCTTTTGTCTACTTGTTCTTCCCCTCCATTGTAACAATTATCCCTTGACTCTTCTATATGAGAGGATTAATTTCATTCTGTCTGTCCCTGTATCCTCTCATACCATTCCTCTACCACCTCTCAATATCACCTGTTAAAATATTATCCCATCCTGTTCAATTGATCCTGAGTCATCTGTCTATGTACACATGTATACACACACTCACATATGTATTCATATGCCTAAATACCCTCCTATATAGACATATGTGTGTGTATGTATACACACATTTATATTCCCTTCAACTATCCTCATACTGAGAAAAGTTTCCTAAGTTATAATTATCATTTTTCCATGTTGGCATGTAAACAGTTCAACTTTGATAAGTTCCTTAAGAATTATTTTCCATATTTACCTTCTCATGCTTCTTGTATTTGAATGTCAAATTTTCTATTCAATTCTGGTTTTTTCATCAAGAATACATGGAAGTCCTCCATTTCATTGAATGACCATATTTTCCCCTGGCACATTATACTCAGTTTTGCTGGGCAGGCAATTCTTGGTTTTCATCCTATCTCCCTTGATCTCTGGAATATCATATTCTAGGCACTTTGATCCTTTAATGTGGAAGCTGCTAGATCCTGAGTTATCCTGATTGTGTTTCCACAGTATTCAAATTGTTTCTTCTTGGCAGCTTGTAATATTTTCTCCTTGATCTGGGAACTCTGGAACCTGGCTATTACATTCCTAGGAGTTTTCTTTTTGGGATCGTTTTCAAGAGGTGATTGTTGAATTCTTTCAAGTTCTATTTTGTCCTCTGGTTCTAAAATGCCAGGGCAATTTTCCTTGAGAATTTCTCGAAGGATGCTTTCTAGGTTCTTTTTTGATCATGGCTTTCAGGTAGTCCAGAAATTTTTCAATTGTCTCTCCAGGATCTACTTTCCAGGTCAGTGGTTTTTTCAAGGAGAAATTTCACATCGTCTTCTATTTTTTAATTTGTTTGGATCTGTTTAACCATATTTTGATTGCTCATAAAGTCATTTGCTTCCATTTGCTTCCCTCTAACTCTGAAGGAATTATTCTCTTCAGAAAGCTTTTGAGATTCTTTTTCCATCTGGCAAATTCAAGTTTTGAAGGCATTCTTCTCCTTACTAACTTTTTGGGCCTCTTTTGTCATTTGAGTTAATCTATTTTTTAAGCTGTTATTTTCTTCAGTCAGTTTGTTGACTCCTTTTTGTGATTTTCTTGCATCATTCTCATTTCTCTTCCCAATTTTTTCCTCCACTTCTCTTATTTGGTTTTCAAAATCCTTCTTAAGCTGCTCTATGGCTTGTAAGTAGTCTACATTTTTCTTGGAAGCTTTTGGTGCTGTAGTTCTGACTGTGTTGTCTTCCTCCCTTTCCATGCTTTGATCCTTTTTGTCCCAAAAAAGAAATCTAAAGTTGCATTGCTGGCTTTGCTTTGCTTCCTTTGCCTACTTATGTTCCCAGTCAATTATAAGACTTTTAGGTTCAGCAGAAGTCTGCTTTCAGAGTGGAGAGCTCTGTTCCAAATCACTGGGATTTTTGCAGCTTCCAGAGCTATTAGGAGGCCACCATTTCCACAGACCCCACCAGCTTTGGTTCCCTGAAAACGCACCTCAGGACCACTACCTTGGACTGTGATCCCAATAAAGGCAGCTCAAGGCAAGAGCACTTAACTTCTGAATGATTGCTTGGCCCCTCCGCAATCTGCAGGCTGGGAGCTTCTGAAGCAGCCACCTGGAGGCAGCTGGTGTGCTGCCACTTCAGCTTCTTCTTGCCCTGAGGCAGTTGGCTGTTCCCTCTCTCCTGAATTTATCTGCGTCCCACTGACCTTTCACTTATTCCTTGTTTCTTATGGGTTGGTAATTCTGAAAAACATCACAACTGCTTGTGATTCACACTCCAGCCATGACTTTTTCTGGGAGCCCTAGGGCTCCAGCCATGGGTTCATGCGGTGCTGGTCTGGGCTCCCAGCAATCTGTGATGAACCCCTTCCTGTCTGCCTGCCAGGCTGCCTTCAGCGGGAGCTTTGTTACTCTGTTACTTTGTGAGTTCTGGAGCTTTAAAATTTGTTTCGAGTCCTATTTTATAGCTATTTGAGGTGGTTATGCAGAGAGTGGTAGAGTTTTGCTGCTTCTATACTGCCATCTTGATTCCGTCCCCCATGATTCTTTTGTTAATATTTTGGAACACAATGCATTTTCAATTCAAAAATGTATTTTTTTTCTATTTTTTAAATGTATTTTTAAAATTTTAAAATATTTAGTTGCCTCTGAAACATGTTTTAAAAATTGATAAAACAATATGTTAAACATTCTGATTATATTTCTTGCAAAACAGGTACTTGGGGGCAATCTCTAGCTTGAAGAGCAAGGGAGATGTCAGATGCCTTCCTCTAAACAGGGAGGTGGGGGGAATTTCCTTTAGATTTGTAGAATGAAAACATGCTGTTTCATGTACCAGGAAGTATAAGACCTTTTTTTCTCTCCTGTATTATTCCATTGGGGGGGAAAAAAAGATAAATGATGTAGGTATTAGAGCAACTATGAAATCCACCGGGAAATTACTTCATAAACAGATTGTGGAAGCAGAAGTGGCAAATATGATTCCTGAAGTACCTATGATCAGAGCTGAGAGGTGTATTTATAAGTGGGGTTTTGATGTAAAAGTTAAGTGGGTAAATAAAAGAGAAGTATTCTTTACCTCAGTACAGGGTTAAAAGAGGAAAGCACTACGAACAAGAACAGTTAAGAGTAAGGGAAGAAAGATCTAAATATATAATGAAACTTTCATTTGGTTTAAAGCTATTTTAAAGGACTATCATGATGTTTGGGCAAATTGTGGTGATTCAGAGAGATATATTGACTGTGCTGTTGGGCTCATAGTTAAAAAGAGTCAGTTTTTTAAATCTAGCCACTGATATTAGGTGTGTGGGCTTGGTTAAGATATTTAATTCTCCTGGGTCTCCATTTCTTCACCTATAAAATGTAGCTAATGAAAGGTACCTCACAGGGTCATTAAGAGGCTTATAAAATTTTAAATTAAATATTATAATATTGAACGTAAGGTGGATGCTACATAAATGTCATAGTATCACTAGTTCTAGACTTTCAACAGAGGGACTTAGAGGCCTTCAAGTCCAACCTTCTAATTTTTAAAGATGAGAAAAGCAAAATTCAGGGATTTGAAGTGTCTTGACTAAGATGCAAAGGCATTAAAATGTGAGAGGCAGGATTTGAACCCAGATTCTTCTACATGACAGTCAATTCTATTTTCACTTGCTGTTATTATTTTAAAAAGGTATTGATCGCGGATATTTTTGAAATCTATTTTAAATCTGCATGAGGTGAGTCTATAGCAAAGCACTTCTGTCTTGCATCTCGAGAAAAAATGTCTTCAAAATGTTTATACTCATGTTTATTTGTTGAGAGATTTTGCAAATTACAAGGATAATTGTTAAGAGGTGAATAATTTTACTTTGAGAAATGGAACTGAGAATTAAATATAATTAAGTAAGAGAGTTTTGTGAGAATTGAACTCTCTCTGTATGTGGTACTAAGCTCACGTCTGGGTGGGTATATAGATCAATCGACAGAACTTGATCTGTATCTATCTATCTAAATATCTTCAAATTTGGAGAATGCTATACTTTTCAAAAATGAACATTTTTATATAAAAAATAGAACAAGGTTATATGTGAATTTGTGAATCACTGCTAGATTAGATTTTTTAAAATAATATGATAAATTCAATGGGCTACTTTCAAAGCTTTCCTAATTTTATATTTATTTCTAAATTAATTCTGTTCTTTTCTATGCATATTTAAATGCTCCCATGAATCTTTTCTTTTTTTTATTGACTATACTATTGCTTGCCAATTTTTTGACCCTCTCTAGCCACCCAAAAATAAAATATGATTCAAGACTTGAAATAAATAAGTTTAGTTAAACAGAATAAATTAATACACTTTCCACATTCAAAAATATATGCCTTATTCTGTACCTAGAGTTTATTACTCATCGGTTATGAAAGGATAACATGCTTCCTTATTAGTCCTATGTAATCATGTTTGGTCATTGCATAGATCAGAGTTCTTAATTATTTGACAGTTTTTTGACTTTTACAGTGTTGTAGTTAATATATTGTTGTTCACTAGATGCCCTAAGGTACTGCTTCAATATTTCATTAAGGCATGACGGTTACTCAGGGCTCTTGAAGATTATGCCAGAGCATCTGCTATAGGCCCTTATAAACTGACAAGACATTGAGTATAGGATGGATAAAAAAGCTGTATGCCTACTGTTGAAGTACTAATAGATGATTGAGAATAAGAATAAAGAACTAATGTAGAATAATAATTCAGAAATTGAATGAGAAAAAATATATAACAACATTAGAATATACAACATTTTTTAGTACAAAAGTGTGACAGCAAGTCTGCTTTTGGAGATAAAAACAAAACAAAAGATTGTGAGTGAAACTGATTTTTAATACTAGAGTGGTAACTCATCCACTCATCAGAATGTCCTTTTCTTATTAAAAAAATATTTCATTTATAAATTTCAAATCCTATTTGAGTATTCAAATGATGTCTGATACATAGTCTTCATCATTTCTCCAAGGAACTAAACATAATACTAACTACATCTTCATGAAGCCTTTTGAAATCTTTTTTTTTTTACTTTGAAATAATACTTAATACAATTCTAGGCACATTGTTGGTGCTTAATAAATATTTACTAAAAAAAAAAAAATATAGGGACTAGCCAATATGTTGGAATAACAGGAAGAACTATAGCTGAATTCTTTCCTATCAGTCATTCCACAAAAGTCTATAAAACACAGTAGCAAAAGTCCTAACTGAGAAATCCATAAGGTAAAAATATTAAAAACATATTGAGTCATTCTATTAAACCAGGTCAGCATAGCTAGACAGAGTAGCTATCTGAGCTCACAGGGGAAGATGTTGAGCCTTGAGTGCACTATGCAGAACCTTCTAGCATGGAGACTGAAGCAGCTGTAGCTCAGAGCTATAAAACAAGGAAATATCTCCCAGACCTATATAGGGGAACCTTGTGTAGGGAATAGTAACAAGTGACAACTGGCAGCTCTATTGTTTACTACTCAGTGCTGGGCTAAAAATTCAGTATGAACTGAGGAGATGGGCCTACCTTTACAGCAGGGTTCTAGACTAGCATAAGGAGTGGTCACATGCCCTGGGCTGAAGTCTGATCAATGAACAAATTAAAAAAAAAAACAACCAGCTGTTTGTTGCTGACCTGAAAATCAGAGCTGAGCAAAGTCTTAGTTCCCTTCTGAGCTCAGTCTGAAGCCTGTAATGGAATAGGGTAAGAAACTTAAATGAAAAAGAAGCCTGTACTTCTGCTGTTCTGAAAGTTCCATTCTTTTTATCTGATTGAAAGTAACTGAGACCAGCAGCAATCTACTGGAATTCCAACTTGGACCAAGCCCACAGTTCTATTGCACAGAGTCAAACCCATATTAGGAATTTACAGAACCCAGACCAGCAGGGAAGGTCTCAGATCTCATCCTGGATCAGACTTCTTCGGGGAAAATGAAAGGTTACAGATGCCTATCTTCAGGTGTTCTTAAGATGCTAGACCTATTCAATACTATATCACTGGGGGAGCTAGGTGGCTCAGTGAATGGAGCACAGGCCCTGGAATCGGGAGGACCTGATTTAAAATCTGGCCTCAAATACTTAACACACACACACACACACACACACACACACAAAACTAGGCATGTGACCTTGGGCAAGTCACTTAACCCCAATTGCCCTACCTTCCTCCCTCCAAAAAGCAAAAAAAAAAAAAAAAAAGGAAAAAATACTATATCACCAATGTGATACTCACAGAGGCTGCTATGAATATGCATGTGTATTTCAAGGTTTGAATTGCAAGATATAACAGACTCTCTTCTTTGAAGACAAAATTAAGACATTTATTCATATACCAGACAGCCAGATCCAACATGGTAATAAAGAGGTTGGTACACATTGCCAACAGAGGAAGCATTGCCATCCCCAAGCCTTCCCTTAGTCAAGACTCCCCACAAACAAGCTCCTTTAGACAAATTGTTCCTGACTCACCCATGCTAGCTGCCTCCTCTCACTCTTAGCTCCACCTCACTCTCCCCCTTCCTGCCCCACCCATTCCTACTCCACCTGTTCAGGAAGCTCCTCCCACCACAGGCTCCATGTGACTCAGGCTCAAAGTAGGTAGGCTTATTAATGGACAAGAAGGATCTTCCAAATCCATTAACAATACAAATACCCCTAAGAAAACAGTAACAAAACCCATTAGGCCACAAATACTACCTAAATATTCTCTCCAGAAGTGCACAGAGACTGAAGTAAATGAGTTATTAAGTTCTAAATGAAGAAATACCCTTCTAGATGAACAAACAAAAATTCCATGATGAATTGCCATTATGGTGACAAGGGCACTAAAGACCCAAAACCCAAAAAAGAGAATGACTCTAAAGCATCTGCAAGCAAAATCTAAAAGAAAAACAAAGTCTGAGCATAAGGCAAATTAGAATTCCTGAAAGAGATTGAGCAAGAGCTTTAAAAATAATTTAATAGTGATGGAAAAAGAAATAAAAGTGTTAGAAGAAAAAAATGGTAAAATAAATGAAAGTTATAGAAATGAAAAGATAAATTACAGTTTGACACAATAGTTAAAAATCTTACCCAAGCAACAGACTTATTGAAGATTAGAATGAGCAAAGGAGAAGCTAATGGCTCCATGAAACAAAAAGGAATATTAAAACAAAGTCCCAAAGACTGAAAAAAAAATAGACGTAAGAATTTCATAGCATATATAGTTAACTGATCTAAGTTAGATCAAAGAGAGGTCATTTAGGAAACACTGGACTATTTTCAAATCTATAAGCCCTCAAACCTCCCCACCCCGAAAAAAAGTGCTAATATATTATTTAGGATCATAGGTCAAAATAATAATGGTAAGAATCCAGTGGTACTCTCTTGAAAGATCCCCCAGATGAAAACTGATGGCATATTATAGCCAATATCCAGAGCTTCCAGATCAAAGAAATAAAATACAGACAGACTGACACCCTCACGCACACACACACACACACACACACACACACACACATGCATGCACACACATTTCTTGTCTGTTTTCTTTCTTGCCTCCACCTGTGTGGAATGAATTAAAAAAAATATCTCTTTGCTTTCTTATTTTATGATTATCAAAATACAACAAAAGTACATTTAGGCCCTGATCCTTATTTGATTTCATTCATGGTACCTTATGGTGTTAGGTCTCTGAAAAGGCACATTAACCATCTCTCCTTACTAGAACATAAACAATTTATTCTACTTTAGTATCTTTTGATTCCTTGTTCATATTTTCATTTTTCAAAAGTTCACTTGACTCTCAGTTTTGTATTTCAAAGTTCTCTTTAAGCTCTTCTCTTTTCATCATATATAAATATGTGAATATATGAAAGTCTTCTTTTTCATTAAGATCCATTTTTTCCCTTTTAGGATCAAATTTTTCAAGGTAAATTAGTCTTGGTTTTAGTACTAGATCATTTGTCTTCTGAAATATCATATTCTAAGGTGTCTGTTTCTTTATTAAGTAGCTGACAAATCTTGTGTGACCATAACTGTTTCTCTTTGTTACTTGTATTTATTCTTTCTGCATTCTTGAAATGTGGGAGGGCATCATTATTAGGGAGAAAGTTAATCTGGTGGTAGACAAAATATTATTTGTTGGACACTGCTGTGCCAATCTCCAAAAAATGTTATTATCTCTGTCTTTCAATAAGTATGCTCTATAAATTTACAGACACCATTAACTGCTTCAATACCATCAGTTCTACTCATATAAACATGGTTTCAATTATTTCATGCATAGATTCTATAAGCTACAGCTTCCATTAAGGAGAGATTGCCATGAATGTCTCAAGGCCACAAGGCCCAATATTATAACAACTAAACAGTCATGAAGGAAAGTGTGTACAGGTGGGACAATATTTGACACTCAATCTTATTTGCACTGGCCAAAAGAGGGAAAAACATACCTATACAAAGTTATGGGAGGGGGAGTGCAGCAAAAAAATGCATTTCAATAAACATAAAAGAAAGAAGAGAAGGGAGATTAACAGGTGAATTAAGAGAATGAGCAATCATTTTTTTAAATTTTATTTTAGTTCGCATCATTCATTTCCACAAGATTTTGAGTTACATATTTTCTCCCCATCTTTCCCCTACCCACCGCCCCAAAACAGCCATCCCACTGTATCCCCCCTGCCCCAGTCTATTCTATCCTATGTCTTCCCCCCTCACCCCTGTGATTTTTAAGTAGGGCAGGATGGATCTCCCAACCACAGTGCCTGTGTATTTCAAGTTCCAGTTAGATGAAGTTAATAATAATAATAATAATAATAATAATAATAATTGCATATATATATATAGAAAGATAGATACATAGATATTTATAACATTTGATTATAGAACTTTAGATTCTAGATTCTTTCTCTTCCTCGCTCATCACCCACCACCACTGGAAGGGCAAGCAATCAAATACAGGCTGAACATGTGAAATTACACAGAACCTCTCTATCAGG
>CM053587.1:192994139-193025464 GCA_028646515.1 Pseudochirops corinnae
TAAAAACAAATGTTAATAAAAATTGTTTTGTTGTTGCTGTTGTTGTTGTTGTTTTTAACATGTAACTGGGAAATAAGATATACAGATACTGGGGTATAGAATTCCTTTTGCCCTACTAGAAAATTAGAGGCAGGGGAGGGGGGGGGTGATGGGGGAGCATATAAGACAGAACAGATTGGGGGAAGGAGTATTCAGTAGGCTCCCTATTTTGGGGGTGGTGTAAGGGAAAGATAGGGAGAAAAATTTGTAACTCAAAATCTTGTGCAAATGAATGTCAAAAATTAAAATAAATTTTTAAAAAATTGGAAAAATTGTAATAAAAATAATACTAAAAGAGGATCAGGAGGACTGATTTTATTATTTGCTAACTCTATAACCATGAACTAATTAATTATCCTATCTGAGTCTCAGACTTCTTACATATAAACTATGACCGTATGATCAAAGCTGTAGACTTTAAAGGGATAAAATATCTTGGCTACTTATACTACAGTATTGACTGACCAAGAAATCATCAGAGTCACAGTGTCAAGGAGTCTACCTTAACAATCATCTTCAAACTCCTTTTTTTCCACAAGCTATATATTTTACTTGAAGTACAACTCAAGTTCTTCTTTGGTTAGGATAAGTTATCAACATTTATTGTTAAGAATTGCAAAACGGCTATTTGGTTTTAATGGTCTTTAGAAAGACAGTATGATATAATATTAGAGTATTGAAAACATATTCACAGGAACTGAATTTAAATCTAGCTCTGATGCTCACTACCTCTATTATCTCGGACAAATCACTTAACCTGAGGCTTTTCTGGGCCTCATTTTCCTCATCTTTAAAATTAGATTTTGGACTCAATATAAAAGCTGGTACATGAGAAGTTATTATAATAGAGACACATTGCAATACTCAATTCAAGATACAGAAAAGTCATCAGATACTGCTAACCCAGAAATGAGAACCATTAACATAATTAATGTTAAAGGATCTTGACTCCTTCCTAGTTGATAATCATATGCTATACTAATAGGAACGCAGAATAACAAAAGATACAATCAATAATTAACTATTTCTGTGAACTTCAGCTTTCTCAACTGTTAAAAGAGGATATTGGTTATGATTCTCTTTAACATTCCTTCCAGAGATAATATTTTGTTTTATCCTTTAATATGATCAAAGAGGTGGAGTGGCATAGTACAAAGAAGATGATTCCTGGGTAAGGAAGACCTGGATTCAATACCATAGTTGATACATGATTCTTTGTGATTCTAGGCAAGATGCAATGTCCCAGGACCCTATGCACTGCTTGAAGATTTTAAATTATAGATGACTAGCTAATCTTAGTTTTACCTATTTACCTATTTATCATCTATCTGCCTCTCTATCTCTGTGGGTGCAAAAGTGTGTGTGTGTGTGTGTGTGTGTGTGTGTGAGTATGAATAAATGTATATTATATATATTACATATAAATATAAAGTATATCACATGTCAGTATAATTCACATAGTGAATATATGCCCATATTACATACATATGTGAAGGAATATGTATACATGTATACTACACAATCATATATTTGTTTGTATTCATCTACTTATACAGGGTGTCCCAAAAGTCTTAGTGCAGATTTAAGTGCAGATTTAAGCAGGCTTAGAAATAAAACTTTTGGGAAGCCCTTTGAGACCTGTGAGATACACATACATACACAATACATTTATACATATATTCCTTTCCTCTTTCTCTCTCTCTCTCAGACATACATACATATAAATACATATGAATACATATATGTATAGGTGTGCGTTATGTGCATATATGTGTATGTGTCTAAACACATACAGATATATTTGTAAAAAGACACATATATAAATGTCATGTGTATACACATACACATTCACTTTTGCAAAGAAACAAGACCAAATTATCACATTCTTCTTAAAAGTTAGCAATAAAGAAAAATTGATTTTTTGCAAATATGTAGGATAAAGAAGAGTATGCATTCATTTACTTTTGCTAGATATATGACCCTTGACAGGACACTTATTTTTATTTTCTACCTCAATACTTTCCTTATCTGTAAAACAGGAATACTGCTAGACTTGTTTCTAAGGACTGAAGAAAGGGTCAAATGAGATAATAGATGTAAAGCAATTGGTAAACCTTAACTATTAAATGCTAGCTATTCTTATTAATTTGTTAACTAAACAGACAACATTTATTGAGTGTAAAGTATCAGGCAAATTGATAAAAATGCAATGTTACAGGACAAGCAATGAAATGAAGAGGAATGAATCAATAATGTTTTTCCAAATTTTCTTCACAGTGAGAACTTAATGACTCTATCCTTTAGACATCCATATTTTACTGATATTTATTAACAAATTATTTCTGAAATACTCTGCTTTTTGTGCAATGATTAATTTTCAAAAAAAAAATAGAAATCATTATAAGTAGAAAGTGTCTTGACCTATGAGCCAGAAAGCCTAAGCATGAATCTTAGTTGTAAAAGTTACTGTGTGACTAGGCAAATCACTCATCTGAACTGTATGTTTCCTCTATGCAAAATGGATCTCATGGAGTTGTTAGGACACATGTTCTGTATAACTAGCTGAAATAAAGGGTTATATATGTTGACCTGGTATTCTTCTCTACTTTGTTGTCCATGATGCCAAGAGACCCAATCAGAAAAATAAAAACTAAAACCAAGCAAGGAAGATTTGTTTTTGTCTTCAAGACGCCAAATCACAAGTCTGATTTGTTATTGTTGTTATTCCCATTGAACTGACCAGTGGCTTTGGAGTTCTAAATCATGACCGGATATTCATTTTTATTTTATTTAGGAAATCATTATCAGATATTTTCTGTACTTATTTGACAGCTAATCCCTAGCAAATGCCTATTTAAATAGAAGATAGAAAAAGGAAACATAAATGTGCTTTTGTCATAATCCTACAATGTGGGTGCATTTTGTGGGTCATGTAGCAGCTGGATTGTTCTATTGTGCTGTCATCTTCTTTAATTTTTGCAGCTAGTTCCTAAATAACATGACAGTCATCTGTGCATGCTGCAGATGATACATTCTCAGGGAATATGAGTCACCCCTTTTCACATCTCATATTTATACTTAACATTGGAAAAAGCCTTCACAGCTGGTGATGCATTTTTTTTAAGTGTCTGTACCACATCATTGTTGGCCTCTTCATTCATGTTGATGGGCTATGAAGAATAAAACAAAAGATAAGACTGCTGAAGGGCTCTTGTTTGCTTTGAGTTGTTTTATCTGTTTTGCTACTTTATAAATATCTAAAAAGGTAACCTCTACACAAATACATCTTCAAAAGATAAAAAAAAACCCTCCAATTAACTGAAATAATATATATGTATATATGTGTGTGTATGTGCATTTTTTTAAGTCACCTAATTGTTTTGGATATGCAATGCTGAAAATGAACATTATTGATTTATTTCACAACTGATGTTTTATCACAGTGTAGATAGAATCTTTGTTTAATTTAATTTATACAAATCAAAGGTTCCAAATAAAGTTCTGAGTACCATAAATACACATGTTAAAGATGATCACATGGACACCTCTAGAGATCTAATCACCTTGAATACATTACCTGGAAAACCTTAAGCACATATTTTATTTTGACTTTTCTTTCTGGCTTATAAATCATAAGGAGACCAAGAGACAATTCAGTGGGTAATTGCTCTTGCTTTGACCTGCTTGGATTTGGGTTGCAATCTTGGATGGTGGTCATGGGGTGAGGAATGCTAGTGTCCCAGATCTTCTGGTGGCTGTGGAGAGGGCACTCTCCTCATAGCTCTGACAATGGCTCTGATAACAACTGCAAAAAAAACCCAAAAAAACAAAAAAACAACACATCAATTTGGGACACAGCTCTCTCCACTCTGGAAGCAGAGTTCTACCATGGCAAAGAATACAAAAGTCTAGTAATTGGCTGGCAAGATTAGTGAATAGAGGAAGTGCAATAAAACCATGGAATCTTCTTTGAGGACAAAAAGGATCAAAACATGCAACCCAAAGAAGACAACAAAGTCAAAAAATCCTGCACCAAAAGCTTCCGAGAAAAATATGAATTGGTTGCAGGTCATAGAACTCAAGAAGGATTTTGAAAATCAAGTAAAGAAGTGGAGTAAATATTAAGAAGAGAAATGAGAATGATGCAAGAAAATCACGAAAAGTGAGTCAATAGCCTGACTGGAGAAAATAACACCTTAGAAAATAGACTAACTCAAATGGCAAAAAAAGTCCCCCCCCTCCCAAAAAAAAGAGAAGAATGTCTTAAAAAGTCCAATTTGCCAGATGGAAAATGAATTTCAAAAACTCACTGAAGAGAATAATTCCTTCAAAATTAGATTGGAGCAAATGGAAGTTAATGACTTTAGGAGAAATGAAGATATTATAAAAGAGATCCAAACAAATAAAAAAAAAATAGAAGGCAATGTGAATTATCTCCCTAGAAAAACTACTGACCCAGCAAATAGATCCAGAAGAGATAATGTAAAAATTATTGTTTTAGGGGTGGCTAGGTTGCTATGTGATGCAGTAAATAGAGAACTAGCCCTGGAGTCAGGAGGACCAGAGTTAAAATTTGGCCTCAGACACTTAGCAATGTAATAGTAATTAATTGAAAATTGAAGGCCCCTTTTTTTGTTATGTACAGTAAGCAGGCACTTAGCCCTTAGTAACTAATCAAACCTTTGTGGCTAAGAGGCAGAGGGTGTGAACACTGTCTTCTGTTGTTGACATAACAGGAAGGATTTGGCTGAAACAGGAAATCAATGTGTGTGTGTGTGTGTGTGTGTGTGTGTGTGTGTATACATAAGAAAGACCCCAGAGAGAGGCAGTCAGAATCAAGAATTTTTTGTCCTGGTGCGCTCCTGGTGGAGAAAGCAGAATTATCCCAGCATTTGGAGCCTGAGCTTCTACATGCTAGACTGAGAACTGAGTTGGAATTTTCTATGAAACCAGAATCTAGTGAAGGCTGAAGTTGCTGCCAAGAAGGCTGCCTGGAAGGCTGAGATTTCTTCTGGGTCCTAGGGCAAGCCAAACTGCTGGAAGACTGAAGAAGCACGACCGCAGGATAAGACTTTGTGGCTTGGTTGATCCTTGAGTTCCTGGCAACTGAAGTCATGAAGTTTTTGAGATGTGCTGGACCCTGTAAACTTCAGTGTGTAGCAGGAGCTGCCTGGAGGACTGGAAAAGAACCTGGTTGCTATCTGACTCTGAATCCAGGTGACTGTTTGGTGGATTCAGGTAGGAGCTGGGACCATGGAAGGGGATCCAGGTAATCTGAGAGACCACCCGAAGTCAAGATGAAGAAAAGGCCTCTCTTTGGATATTGAATGCCTAATGAAATTGAAGTGCACTAGACACCAAGGGGTGGAGGGTTTGTGTAATTTTTTTTTTTTAATGATTGTATATAGTGATTAAGAATACTTAGTGACTGATTGCTAGATAAGTGACTGAATAAGTTAATCTATAATTTCCCCATGAGTGTAAGATGGACTATTGTATTTTGAGACTACTGAATGACTGAGTAAGGAGGCAAACCTCCTTAGGGATACCAGATGATTATTCTTTTGTTCTTTGTTATAAATACTGTGACCACTTTGGTGAAAACTATGTAGCCATTTTAATGTTAAGCTGTTGTGAAAACTATATTGTGATTTTCTGTGATAAGATGTAATGTTGTGAATATTATATGGTGATTTGTTGTGAATGTTTGCTTTTATTTGTTATGGAATAAATAGAGTGTTCACCATACTGTGTAATCAGAACTTTAAAAGCTTGTTCACAGTAGAATTCTTCTGCTCGTGCATGGCATTACAAACACTTACTAGCTGTGTGACCTTGGGCAAGTAAAACTTAATCCCAATTGCCCTGCTGTCCTCCAAAAAGCAAAAAATAAAAATTGGAGTACCTAAAAGCCATGATCAAAAAAAGAGCCTCGACATAACCTTTCAAGAAATTCTCAAGGAAAACTGCCCACCCTGATACTCTAGAACCAGATGGAAAAAGAGAAATTAAAAGAATTCACTCATTGTATCTTGAAAAAGATATCGAAAAGAAAACTCCTAGGAATATTATAGCCAAATTCCAGAGTTCCCAGGTCAAGGAGCAAATATTACAAGCAGTAAGGAAGAAACAATTTGAGTATTGTGGAAACACAATCAGGATAACACAGGATCTAGCAGCTTCTACCTTAAGGGATGGAAAGGCTTGGAATATGATATTCTATAGTTTAAAGAAGCTTGGATTAAAACCAAGAATCACTTACCCAACAAAACGGAGTGTAATGCTTCAAAGGAAAATATGGTTTTTCAATGAAATAGAGGACTTTCCATCATTCTTGATAAAAAAAAACAGAACTAAACAGAAAATTTGACTTTTAAATATAAGAAACAAGAGAAGCATGAGAAGGTAAATGAAAAAAGAAGTCACAATGCACTTATTAAAGTTGATCTATTTACATTTCTACATGGAAAAATGATAATTTTAACTCATGAGACTTTTCTCAGTATGAGGATAATTGAAGGGAATATGTGTGCATATTTGTGTATGTGTGTACATACATATACATACATGTATAGGAGAGTATATGAGTATATAAAATATATGAGTGTGTGTATATGTGTGTAAATGTATACATGGACAGAGGGCACAAGATGAGTTGAATATGTAGGGATGATATCTAAAATGTATAGTTAAGAGGTGAGAGAGGAATATTTTGGGAGAAGGAGAAAGGGAGAGATAGAGCAGGTTAAATTATCTCATAAAAAAGAGGCAAAAGAAAACTGTTATAATAGAGGGGAAGAAGACGAAGGTGAAAAGGAATGTGTCAACTTTACTCTCATTGAATTTGGCTCAAGCAGGGAATAACATACATACTGAACTGGATATTTTACCCTACAGGAAAGTAAGGGGGAAGGGCATAAGAGGGGGTATAGTAGAATGGATGGCAGATTGGGGGAGAGGGTAGTTAGTAGCAAACACGTTTTTAAAAGGGACAGGGTCAAAGGAGAAAATAGAACAAGTGTGAGACAGATAGGATGGAGGGAAAAATAGTTTTCACAATATAACTACTATGGAAATATTTTGCATAACTACACATGTACAACCTATATTAAATTGCTTTTCTTCCTAGCAGGGTGCATAAGGAGGGAAGAAGAGAAAGAACTTGAAAATCAAAGTTTTAAAACAAATGTTAGAAAAAATTGTTTTTTATATGCAGCTGGGAAATAAGACATACAAGCACTAGGGTATATAAATCCATCTTGCCCTTCTAGAAAGTTAGGCCAGGGTCGGGGAGGACATAAGACAGAACATATTGGGGGAAGGGACATTCAGTAGGCTTGTTATCTTGGAATGGGGTTGGGGAAAGATAGGAAGAAAATTTATAACTCAAAATCTTGTAGAAATGAATGTTGGAAACTAAAAATAAATAAATAAATTTAAAAGGAAAAAAATTGTCCTTGATGAATATAATATTTAACATTTATAGCTGTGAAAAAGCTCTGGGCAAGGGGTCAGGTAACCCAGGTGACTAAAAAGCTGAAGTAATTATAATGCAGGCCTCAGTAATATGGCTAACAGAGGTACTGGTGAGATGCAGAGGAAAGAGACTGATAAATATGTATGTGTGAAATCTCTCAACCCTAGAAAGCTCTTAGGCACAGTGTCATAGTTGGGTTTTTTCTTCCCAGTTTATGGGGGGTGGGAGATAGAGGTCTTGTAGCCATGGAATTCAGTCCTGCTCTTGTTGCAAAGTTATAAATGCTTAAAATGTTGGACATCTATTGCAATTAGATAAAAAGACTTTTGATTCATCACTCAGTAGGGAGAATAGTTATGGTACAAAATATGCTTTAAACGTTGTCTTGTATTTATCAGCATGTGTTTTATCATGTTTTTTTTTAATCTTTATGGAAAAAATACACTGAATTCAGTTTTGAACTTGGAATCAGAAAGATCTGGATTTGATTCTCATCTCTAACACTTAACTCTCTGTGTGTCCCTGGTACAAATCATTAAAACATTGATGCTTAGGTTCCTCTCTTGTAAAATTGATATCAATAACAACTTTAATATTTGCCTTACAGAATTGTAAATTTCAAATGAATTTAAAAAAGTAAAGCACTTCATAAACTTGCATTACTAAAGATTTGATTCTCACTCCATGATTCTGAAAGAAACTTTCAACAAAATGTCATTCTAATATTGTATCCTCACATTGATACTCTCACCTACTCAAGCTATCCTTTCTTAGAAGCTGTCTGTACTTTTTTTTGCCCTCTCTGACTCTTTTGACTTACTTCTCAACCCCTTGTATCTTGTTTGCAATCTCATCACTCAAATGAAATTTTTACTATGAATTTATAATGAATTAACCTTAATTGACAAATTCTTTGCCTCCTAAATTGTTGTCCTTCTTGACTCAATTTATCAATTACTCTATGACAGAATTTATTGCCTTTCTCTACGCTCTCCTCCTGCACACTCTGTTCATCTTCCCCCCCCCCCCACCCCAGATTAGTCTGCTTGACATTTCTGGATTTTCCTTATTGTTCATTATTCATATTCTTCCTCCAAATTTTTTTTCATTTCTTTTGTGCATGTTCTGTGTTTATCTTCATACAGGGTGATCTTCTGTCTCACCTCATTGCATATATTTTAAAATGTGTGTGTGTGTGTGTGTGTGTGTGTGTATAGTGGAATAAGGGTTTCTATGTATAATGCAAAATGAATGTGAAGAACACATATGTGTGTATTTGCATAAAGTTATGTGCATGTGAAATTCACATCTGTATACAGAGTATCTGTACAAAGACTCTTGTGTATATATGCATAGATTCTTCACATTAATTTTTACTCTTTACAAATCTTTCTACCTGGACACAGTGCTATGTTTGCGTGATTATTTCTCATGGTTCTTCAACTACTTTGATAGATGTAGAAAAATATAGGTATAGGAATAGATTAATATAGATATAGATTGCATGGGTATGGATAGATGTGATATATACACATACACAATGAAACAGACATGTATACACATATGTATATACACATTATGTTAAATATACATATGTATATATGTATATGTATATATATATATACACACACACACAAACATATATATGGATGCCACTGAATAATATCCCTAGAAGACACCTAAATATCATTTAATACTAAATTGCTCTCTCTCTCTCTCTCTCTCTCTCTCTCTGAAAGTACAATAAAATCTGCCTCTCTTTTCCCCACCATTATCTACTGCCTCCTTTTATTTTTTTGCTTTTGCATTTTTTGGGGGTCAGGGGGAAGGTAGGGCAATTGTGACTAAGTGACTTGCCCAGGGTCATATGGCTAGTTTTTTGCATTAAGTATATGAAGTTGCATATGAACTCAGGTCCTCCTGACTCCAGAGCTGGTGATCTATTCCCTGTGCCACCTAGCCACCCCCACTGCCTCCTTCTTAGGAAAGACTTAATACGATTCAGAAATTGTGGATACAGAAGGGAATTTGGCTCTTTAGAAATCCACTTCAACAAGACATTTTTATCCCCTTCTGCTGCTCTTTCATGTTTTGTGATACTTTCACCTTCCCCTTCCCATACTCCTCCTCACTCTGCCCCTTCATTCTAAAACAAGATTAGATGGTATCAATTATTTTAGCAAAGTCAAATGAACCTAGGGCTAACATGATTGAAAATATCCTGTCCTGAAAGTTGGTGAGAGGGAAAAAAATAGAATATAAAGCTGGGAACCAGAAGCATTTTTTATATATTTATACATACACAGACACATATTGTATATTTGTATATACAAATATATATGTATGTGTAGATATATGTGTATGTACACATACAGTATGCATAAGTACATATGTATGTATGTATGCAGGTATGTATACACATATATATATATATGTATGCACACACACACACACACACACTCTGTCAATTTGTCTGTCTATATCTCCTTATGGCTTGTCTATATCCCTTGTAGATCTTGAGATCCCTGAGAGCTCAAAGCTAATTGGTTCTAGACTTCTATGCCCCTGAGCAACAGTCCTTAAATTTTAACTCCCTTGGAAAAAGCATATCTCCTTTCTATATCCTTTTGGGATAGGTAGTTTTCCTCAGTGAATTTTTTAGAGTTTTTCAGTTTTGTTAGAGTTTTTTTATTAATATGTTGTCAAAAGACCTGGTTCTGTGTCAATTTTTTTTCATCATTTAACTGAGTGACTTTGGGCAAATAACTTAAATCTCCCAGACCCTCAGTTTTAATATCTTCACTAGTCTGATAATGTACTTACACTATTTATAGGATTATTGTGAAAAAAGCAAGTTACAAAGTGTAAAACCCTATTCAAAATTTAGAAAATGAAAAGATGCTGTGTTCACAAAAACCACAGAATATGAAAGTCAAAACGGATCTCAGCAACTGCCTGAACCAACACATACCCCAAAGGAATCCTTGATAGAAAAATACATGCAAAAATTGATCATCCATCTCCTGCTTGAAAAACTGTGTAGATGGCAAACTCACCATTTCTCAAAGCCATTGCTCATTTCACTTTTAGATCTAATCTTTCAAATACTTTTTCTCCCTTGATATCAAACCTAAAATTACCTCTCTTCACAGCTGGTATCCTTTGTTCCTGGTTCTGTTATCCAGGGACAAACAAATAAAAAAAGGTTAATCTCTGCTTCCCGTTCAGCCTATTAAATGCTTGAAACCAACTATCTTATTACCCTGAGTCTTCTTTTCTGTAAGCTAAATATCCTTAGACTTTTCAAATATTCTCTGTTATCATATAACAACTTTTGTTAAGAAATATGTGGTACTGTAGAGAAGACTTTGGAATCAGTGTTCTTGGATTCCTGTCTCTCTCTGGGTGAATTTGTTCATGTAATTAACCTCTCTAGATCTCTGTTTTCTCATTTGTAAAAATGAGGGGGGTTGACTACACTTCTATAAATTTATTCTACCTTAAAATGTATGATTTCAAGGAACAGAATTCTAGTTTTAGTAGAGGATAAGGAGAAGACTTGGTGAAAACTCCATCTCCCCCTTTTTCCATCTAAAGTCATTGTGTTATTTTTCATCTTGTGGCAGTTAGGACAAGGGTCATCTGGTGTAGAAGGAAAGAAAAACACTATTTTCAGCTTGAGTCTGAGCTGTTAAAAGGGCTAGAAAAATTACTTAATATTGGGAGACATACATTTTTGTGTAAGGTGTCTGATGTGCAAGTTTCTTGTTCTTGTCTAACCTGCTTACTCTCAGTCTGTTAGCCAAATACCTTATACTTTACAACTCTAAGAACCAATATATATTTTTTCAATATGAATGCATTTTTCATTGAATGGTGCAGGAAAAGACTATGGCTTTGAAGTCAGAAACTCTGGGTTCAAATCCTGCCTCTGATAGTTAGCAATTATGTGACCTGGGGAAGCATTTAAACCTTCCTGAGATTCAGTGTCATCATTTGCAGAATGAAGAGACCATTCTCAGTGATCTATAAGGGTCCTTTCAGTTCTAAATATATTACCTTATGATTGGTATGAGCAAGAAGTGACTGACAAGTTTCAGAGAAGACATACAAAAAGCAAATAATTTTCAAAACATACCTGAAGGCCACTGTAAACAGAACTGATGGCAGCTAGCTTATTCAGTGGATAGTTAACTGGGCCGAGAATCATGAAAAAGGAATTCAAATTTGGCCTCAGAAACCTACCAGTGTGAGACTGATACTAGACAAGTCATTTATCTTCTGTTTGTCTCAGTTTCCTGAACTGTAAAATGGGGATAATAATAGCACCTACCTCACAGAGCTTGGTGATGATCAAAAGAAGTAATTTTTGTAACCACTTAACATAGTACCATAAAATAGCTTATTTTCTTCTGGTTTGGAGAAAATATTTTAGCTAAATATAAAAACATCAGAATCTTTAGCATGAAATTAGGTTTCACAGTTAATCTAAGAGTATAGACAAACAAGAAACAAAATCAGCTTTTTTTCGGGTGGTGGGAAAAGCCTATGCTTATTTAATCACTGAATATTATACCTGGAAAAGTCCGCAGAAATCATTTAGTGCAAAACTTGCCTTTTACATGTGGGGAATTAGGCACAGAAAAGTTGTGTTACTTGGCCAATATCAAGCAATTAGTTAGAATTCAGGTCTCTAGAGGACTAAACAAGGACTTTGTCCATATATTTCACTTTATTTGAGACTGATTTTTACCCCACCCATGATACAATTAAAAGGGCTTCATCTTATGGTTGGCTTACTGGTCGTGTGTGTGTGTGTGTGTGTGTGTGTGTGTGTGTGTGTGTGTCCACAGTCACTTGCATGAGCCAGAGATATCTGGGTCTACCATTTTAAATAATTATATTCCTTAATAAATATTAATTATAAATTGCCTTGATCTCGTCATAGCTTATATTTTCATATCCAGGCTGCTGAATTCTTCTGGGTAGGATGAGATAGTTAAAACTCTACTGCTTTGATCATTTGTTTTGCTTGGATGAAAATTTTAATCAGAGATCTAACAAAGAAGAAATGATTTCTATTTGAATGGATTTTAAAATGCTCATCTATAAATTTAAAAACCATAGCATTCCCTCACAATATTAAATAAAATCAAAGCAAATAAAGACATAAGAAAAAAAAACTAGATAAAATTGTCCATGCTATTCCTAGGGACAAAAGTATGAGGGAGCATTAACCTCCTCCTAACAATGTGGTTATTTCTTACTTGAATTGTTTGGTAACAAGACAGGAAATAGAAAGCATCCTGGATGTAGATGCAAATGTTGGGCCTGATACATGTAAAGTATGTGGCCAGAGGTAAATTACTTAAACTTTCAGAGTCTCAGATAATTGGAATTATCTTTTATTATGGCAATGAGAATCCCATTATTACCTTTCTCAGAAGGCACTATGGGAAAAAATATCTATAAACTTTAAACTGTCAGATAAATATAAGTAATTTATTATCATCATGGAAGACCTGGCTTTTACTAGAAACCATATCAAGTTTAAGATTTTTAGGCCCTATGTACCTTATCACCATACATTTATTTGTTTTAGTTCTTGGATTTTTCTTTTTAGATTGTTTTGAAAGTATCACTTGAATCCTATGTATTAAATTTTCTTAGATTCTGTCTTCCTGAATATATATATATATATATATATATATATATATATATATATATATATATATATATAATTGTTTTTTTCTTTTTCATTGTTCCTTTCTCAGTCATAGTTGTGGAAATTCAGAGCTTGACTTTCTTTATGAAAGCAAACTATTTTATGCGGCTCAAACTAACCATGTTTAAAAAAATTATATAATTAGAATTAAGATATATGAGCTCTAGCTCCCCCCGCAAAAAAAAAAAAAAATCATATGGCTTTGAAACTTTAATGGTTGTGAAACAAATATTCAAGAATTGCTATGTTTAAACCCTCTTAGTCTTCTCCTACTTCTACTTATTCCATTGTCACACAATAACAGAGCTGACTCCAGACTCTGAAAAGCTAAATCTAGCCTAAATTCTAGCTGTAATGCCTACTTCCTTTTGATCTAAGACAAATCACTACACCTATTTCTTCATCTCTAAAACTGAGATACTAACATTGCTTCTGTCTGTCTCCAAGGGTTGTTGTGGGGATGAAATGAAAATAGATATAAAATGCTTTATTAATCTTAAAGTTTTTACAAACAAGGCATTTTATGATTATTGTGAACCAGTTGAAGGACTTTGAGTATATGCCTGGTGATATATACATTAGATGTATATTTATCCACCAGGTACTCCCTCAACTTATCATCAGATGGCTACCCTTCAGTTGATTACAATAATATAAAATATTATGCATTTTATATGTAATATGATACTAATACAATAGCCATCATATTAATTATTATTGCTATTGTTATTATTATTATTGGTTCTGGCAACTTATGTAGCGTATATACTAAGACAGAGGAGTTAATGTTCACAATTGGAGTGTATCCATATTAATGGAACTATATACCCCAAAAGTATTGGTGCAGATAGTTCTAGTCCAAATTGTAATAGAATTGTACATTCATATCCCTTGCACTTGACCTGGCAAGTAGAGCAAGTAAATAGTCAAGTGAACCATTAAATGCCCTTAAAGTGACAAACATGGCAAATTGATGTCAGTCTCAGATTTCCAGCTTGAATTATTTTTTTTTTTTGGGGGGGATGGCCTCGCTACCCTTAAGGAACTTATTCGAAACAAAATTATGTGGAAAGAAGGAACAGATTCATTAAAAAGCAGAATGGAAGAGTCCTAAAAAAGTGTGTGATAAACACCATACTTGATTTTTTTTTTCCTAAAAAATATATATTCAGTGGGACATTTCTGTAAATGCTCTCCAGCAGTCCCACATCTGGATGGGAACTTGCCAGAGGAAAAAGTCTTCTATGTGAGGCAGTGTGGTACAATGGAAGGGGCACTGTACTATCTAGGAGTAAGGGAGTCCTGGTTCTAGAAGAAATTCTGCAATAGTTAATGCAACCTCAATAGTTGTGTGGCATTGTACACATCATATTGCCACTCTGAAACTCTGTTTCCTTATCTGCAAAATATAAAATTAAAGTGGGATGATCTCAAATTTCTCTTCGGGTTCTAATATTGTAAGAATATCTGTTTTGTAGTTTCCAAGTAGTAATTAATAATAATAACTAGTATTTATATAGCACTTTAAGGAATCTAAAGTGTTTTAAGCATGTTATCTCAGTTGAATACAGAAATAAAGAGGACACTCTTTCCACAGTTCATGCTTAGGGATTGGGATATATGTTGAAGAATTTAGTAGCAGTAAGAGAAGGATAAAATTCTTATTTTGGAGTTATCACGTATCTTATTTTTGCTAGTGAAATAGGAAGTATCAAGTGTTTTTTTTTTCCCCATAAAATGACTCCTAAACCTGTTTACACACACATATATGTATACACACACACAGATATACTTATTGGCAACACTACTTTACTCTTTTTCCTTCCTACAGTGACACAGGTTCCTATTCTTTTTAAAACTTGTTGCTCATTTATATTACAGTGTTAAAAGTATTAAATAGTTTCTTCTTTCCTCTGTACTCTTTACTTGTCATTCTTAACTTCAAGAGAAATTGATGCCAGCTGAGAGTCTATTTTCCCTTTCAAATACAACATTACAAATCCTAGCCAATGAAAGCAAATTACAAATTCTGTCAAACAGGAGAAATATTTCTGGCAACTACTTAACTATTTTACATATGCCTAACCATAACACTGAATTAAATAAAATCTTACTTTGGCATAAATTGTTTCAAGCCCAGTCCAATGACTGCTCAACATATTGAAAAAAATGTAATTTTTACTTAGTTTGACCTTTTGTTGGTCAAGTTTTCAGAAAGAAAGTGGAGAACTACCTCCTGTTCACCCTTTCTATAATCAAAGAAAAACAACACTCAAGTTAAATTGAGCCGGAATGCAACATATCAACAGCTTTATCACGCTGGAGGCACATTTTGACATAATAACAAATGACTGAGAAAAAGCCACTTTTATCTAGGTCACAAGTGTTGCAAGGCTTGGGGAAAAACACAGATTTAAATATTAGGAAAGGGGCTACAATCTGTACAGAAATTCTCATCAAGTCTTGACATTACCTAATGGTTTTCATCCAGTATACTGTAATTATTCCACCAGCATATTATAATAGCACAACATTCTGACTTGAAATCCTACAAAAATAAAATGAACCATATTTCATGACGACTACATTTATAATAAAATGCAGATGGCAAAGGAAACAGATGTCTCTGACATCATCTCCAATTTGACTCACACATCTGTAGACATTTACAGTATGTACACATCTTCAAAAGAATGCTGAGCAAGATAAGTTAGGCAGTTTTAAAATGGTGTCTCCAATAGAAAGACATACTGGCAAAATATCACTGTGTAGTTAAAGGGAAAAAAATAAAACAATTTTTATGGATGAAAGAAATTACTCAAGTATTCTATTAACCCATAAAATTTGATTCTAAATCTAAATTGAACTCATGCAAAAGTGAGCATTGAAAGAGTCAAAGATAGAATTTCAAATAGATAGTATTAATCATCTGGACTCATGGAAGCAGAGAAAGCAGGGTTGGAATGACGTAATAAAGAATGTGATTTTTCAGGAGGCAAGAAAAAAATAACAAGGGTATTTTGACTCAATAGCAATTCTAAAACTTAAAAATCAGAAGGTCATAGGCATCATATCTCGTATTCAAAAGCTAACGATTCCTTATTTCTTCTGACATAAAGTTTAAGGGGACATTTCTTGTGACTACTTTCCCATCTTTCCAAAACACATTAGTTTATACCTCTATACTACTTGCCAATAGCATCCTATAATAGCTGATAGAAGATTTCACTACCTCCACACTCCTTAAATCTTAGAGGGAGTAAGAGTAGAATAAGCTCTATTGTGTCTGATAAACACATTAGAGGGCCTTTTGAAAGAAGGTGAGGGTATTTTTTTTTTTCTAGCCCATCTTGAAAGTAAAGTTTGGGTAAAGCAGCAACACCAAGGATTCTAAGAGTTTCTGAGGTCCAGGGATAGAGGAACTGTATTAGAATTCAAGAAATCCTTTTGAGTTCTCCCATTTTCCTCTTCCCTTGCATCCCCGCACCCCCAACCCAATCACCCCTTCAAAACAAAACAAATTAAAAAAAAAACATTTAACTGGTCAAGTTTCTGACAGAAAGGCAGCAAAAGTTGTTTTAAAGTAAAAATAAATCCTGTGAGGCCCAATATGGTGTCTGTTTCTAAAATAATCTCTCTGTGCAAGTAACAGACTATACACACACATTTTACAAGAATAAACAAACTTTTCTAATTCTTATCCACAAATTGGGTTGGAAATCATTAGTGCAAATGACTGCCGACCTGCAGCATTCAGTCCGTAAACTTTGGATATCCTAGAAGATCCATTATCGTCCAGCAGATGTCCTCAATCAGCTTAATTTCTCCAGTAGGCATGTTTTGTTTCCAAATATTAATATTAGTTGGTGATATTTCCCCTTCATAAGGAAGATAAAAAAGATTTGTGGAAGTAGCAAACAATATTTGGTTTAAACTAGCAGGAGATAAAGGAATACCAAGGAAGGCAAAAATCCTTTCAGTTGTCTTCTGTGGGAAATTCACAATATCTTCAAACCTGACCAGCTGATAGTTGGTTGGCAGCAAATCCTTATTGATTCTCAGTGCTGCTGCTGTGTTTGCTAGCCACAAATGAGCCAGTAAGGACACTGGACTTGATTTGGGATCTGATAGCTCTTTCCTCAATGACTCATACTCAAAAGCATAGCCTGAATTCAAGTTGCATTTGTCTTTATGTCTTTGTACCTTAAACAGCATAGCTAAGTGCTCAGGTACGTTCTTTAAGGAATAAAGGCTTGGTTTGCTATTGTACAGCATTGAGTGGATCCATGCCCGAGGGTCCCTTACAATATACAATGCCCTCATGGAAGGCCCTATAACTTCTTGAAAGAAATGAAGCTTTAATGTCCAGCTTCCACTGCTTAAACTGAGTACAGGACGTGCACTTGGGTAAAAGACAAGGTGTCTCCTTAGGTCTCTAATGTATTCAGCATCTCTGTCTAAAGTGCCTTTGATTCTACTTCTTTGTTCCAGCAAAGACTCTCTCCTTTTTAATTTTCTTTTTTTGTCTTTGTTGACTGCAGAGAATTGAGCGAATTTACTTCTACTGGGTTCATGCAGATGAATGTTTTGTAAATGAAGTTTTGTGTCTTGGACTAAAGATTGAAGCCAGCCTCTGAGCAAACGGAAATGATCACCCTGGATATCTGACACCCTCCATTCACACGCATCTACAAATGAGTCTATTTCAAATTCAGTTTCAGGGATATCAAGATAGGTTGTAGGTACTCTAATGTATAGAAAGTCAGTGCTGTTGAAAAAGAGCTGCTTTAGGATTTCAGCTCCTGAACTAGGGAGTGAGGTAATGACAACATCTGGCAGAGCAATGGGGTGTCCTTCAGAGTGCTTGACTTTTTTGCTTGTCTTGGCCTCTGTGCTCATCATGTCACTGCTCCATTTGGCACATATAGGCTGTGTGCAAGTACTCCACACATCCAGTAATTCAACAAACCACAATGTTATAACCATAATTAGGATCCAACGCATTAGTTTACTAAACGAAAGGTAAAATCTCCATTGAAAAGCTAAAATCATCAAACTCACACCCAAAATTAACCCCACTATCATATTGATTTTAAAGCCAAAGGGAAAAGCAACACTATTATTCCTTATTGGTGTTTTTCTTGTCTCAGTGCCTAAACCAAAATGGGTAATTTGGTCTCGATCTGCTACATTAGCGAAGCCACCAAATCCCAGATAATTGAACCGGATCTTCAGATTTCGGTAATCTGTTACAATGGAAACAACATGGTCACTGTTGTTGACATTTAGTGAAATCTGAAGTCCAGATTTAGAATTATCAATAAATCTACAGTTGGAAACATTGACATAGGGTCCATGAAACACATAAGCAATTCGGCTTACGGTGGTTTCCATCTGAAATGTCACATTCACATACTGAGTCCACCGTTTCTTGAACTCAGCAGCTTGTTCAGCTTCCTGTATTGTTGCTATGGGGCTATTGCCATGATCATCAAACCAAAACATTTTATAATGTGCATCCCAGACATCCATCATTGCTCCATTATACTGGTTCATAAACTTGTATGGGACATATTTAAAATCAATATCCAGATTATGAAAAAAGGCACTGACGGAATTAATTGGAGATTCCTCTTCCTTCTCAATGTGATCCACAACGAGCAAGGTTTGGGAATTTAAGAGAAGCAAAGCACGATACACACTTTTCAGTTTCATTGCAGAAGAGTAAGCAGTCACAGCTTCCCCACTCACAAACATCATTTCCCCTTGCTGGGAGGCTGTTATAATTTCTCCTGAAGCATCACCAACTTCTTCACCTGCCCACCTGAGCCACTGGGCACATTCCCCAAGCTGGCCCTCCCAAGGCTGATTGCACTGGCTTGAAGGTGATGGGGCAAACACAAGAACATTATTGAGGTGACTTAATTTAGGCCCATAGAGGGCCTCAGAAACAAACACCTGCCCATTTGGAGCAAAAGTAAAAGAGTTTTGATCAGGGTGTTCATGACCTGGGTTGAAGCTTCTCCAGCCATCAATCCAGGAATATGGCTGAAAGTGAACTATGTCATAGACTGCTCGGCCACCCAATTTCCCAGATTTAAAAGAAACAAAAGTGTTGGTTTGTGTGTTTGGCAGGCCTGCCCCATAAGTGACTACCCCCCAGTTAGGGAATACATGTAACTTAGCAGTACCATAGTCAGCAGGAGGTTGCGGAGTGAGCTCAGAATCATACCAGATATATTCAGTGTGAAGAGTACTCCATCGCTGGGCAGTGGAAGGAACCATTGGACCATCTTTAGGTCGGTGCTTTCTAATTTGCTGAGCTAGCCAATTGCCAGCTCCACTCTTTAAAACAAATTTATCTAGGAACACTAGCTGGCTCTCTGGCCCATAAAACCAGTTGTAGTTAGAATCTGCTATACCCACTGTTCTCTGAAAACCTGGTAAGAGAGTAGCAAAATAAAACCAAAAGTGCATTTTTAACCAGTTGTTCTCAAGATTATTGATATTAAAGTGACGCTGGGCCAGGAAAACATACTGTGTGACAGACTTGGCAGTATAACTTCCATAGGCTACACCTTCATCCAGAGAGCCATCGACAATATGATTGAGCAGAAACATGGTCTTTTCCATCACATCCACTACCACCTGTTTCCATATATTTGCTTGAGATCCTTTATCCACTCCAGTCACCAGGGCACCAGTGAGTAGTGCCAACATATTTGTAGCTTGATGGTTATGGAGAAGTTGTTTTCCCCATGCACGAACTTTCGAGTATTCATACATTTCCTCAGTGACAACCCATATCTTGTCCAGGTACTTTTGTTTCCTGTGATTATCAATTAAGTTGTATAAGAAGTCAAAGGCAGTGGCAAAACCTGTTAAGGAGTGGCCAAGTGGCACCTCATCCCCTGGAGCATTCTCAACTAACCAGTCTTTGTAGCCAGCCATTCTATCCATGTACTCTAAGACAAATTCAAAGGCAGCTTTGTCATCTGGGCACAATAAACAATAAAATGCTAGGGGAGGGAGATTATTACCGTAAATTTCATTCCACTTTGCAGCAAAATCAGCATGCTTGGGTGGAGGTAGGTAGTATGTGGGGTTGGACAGCATCACTGTAACTGCACTTCTGATAACTCTAAAAAGATGCAAATGGCTTGTGCGAGACTTTTGCCTCAGTGCTTGGATGTCTCTAGCATCAAAATATAAACTTGGATGGAAACTCCCTTTTTGCAGTTTTTGGTTGTAATTGAAATCTTGAACTTGCTGTGTCTTATATTGATCAATATCATCTGCAAAACCAGCCCATTCAGAGTAATTGCTTATAGATTCTTCAAAACTGGAGTGAACAAACATCACTAACACTAACAGAAATAAGAAATGTCTTGTAAACATTAGCGCCATGATCCATTAGGCAGTTCCTTTCCTTCAGGCATACATGTCAAGCATATTGCTCATTACATTGACTCTTCTACTGACTATAAAAATGTACATTTAAGGCCTTGATAAAAAAAAAATTGCAAATCTTCTACTGTGAGATACAGCTGATGCAAAACATCCAAAATAAGTGAAGTCAGGAGAAGTGAGAATTACATTCTCTATCTGTGTGCCCGACACAGTTATTGTACCACTAAAACTCAAGGAACCTTAAAGCCAGTAAATCTTGCCACAACATATTTAAAGAGTTAATTATTTCTTCTATACCACAAGACTTGAGTTTATACCACTAGCTTAAAGCACATATCTTTTAAAAAAGAAAATAATAAAAGTGTTCCAAAATGCAGTTTTGAAGTCATAATCACCAATGATACTAATTTGATTTTTTTTCCCCTTTTTCACAGATTCAAGTAAAGTACTGAATTTCCTACAGTAAACTTATTGTTTGGAATTACTGTTCCTTTCTTTCCCGTTTTTATAGCCTTCATGCTTTGAAATCTATCTTCTCTCACTTTTATTGAAACAAACAGCACCGAACATTTTTCACAAGTCCTTCGTAGTTGGCATAACTGCAGGTTTTCTAGTCTCCGTTGACTGCTGTCTGAAGGCTTGTGGTTGTCAATATATTGTAACAAAGATCATGCATTTTTTATGTCTTCTTTTATTAAAGTTATCTGTGTCAATGTGTTGCAACCTGTGTAACCTAACATTTTTTTTTTCTCTTCAGTCACCTGGGAATCTCTCCTCTGCCCATCATGAAGCCAACAAGCCAAATGAGAGATAAAGAATCTCTTTCAACAAGGTAGCTATTTTTCTTTTCTCTTCCTGGTGCATGGCAATCCTTTCTGGGGGAAGAAACAAAACAAAAATGTTTTCTGAAGCTATAGATACATTGGAAATATGTTTAATTCTATGTTAAAAATACAATTTTCCTTTTCAATGAAATCATTCCAGAGAAGAGCTTCAGAGAAATTTAAGATTAATATCAATAGTCTGCTTTAAAATGTTGCTACTGAAATCCCACCCTCATTTTTTACAGAGTAATACATCAATCTACAATAATCTCTCCCACACCCACAAACACAATAAACAATAGGTGTGCAATATAAATTATTTCATACCAAATCACAAGCTATGAAATTGTCTGAACCAGATTATTATGGAAGCTGGCTTGCTCTGGTTGACAATATAACTTAAGAAGTTTCCATATAAAAGTATATGAAATCATTGAAATGTAATAATTGTTGTGTTATATTCCCTATGTCATTTTTCTTCCTTGCTCCCTCTGGGGCACAAAACTCCTAGCACAATGCTTATATGGATTAGGTTCTCAGTAGTAGATGTTTGCTAAATGTATCAAATTAAATGGTAAGTAAAAGAAAAGTTCAGGTAACTAAATAATAGCTAATGGTTTACAGTAGTGCTGTTCTTCGACTCCAAACAACTCCAAAGCTGCTGTTTTACTTAATAAACACTACCATACAATTATTTTTTTTTTTCTCAAAAGAAACAATGCAATCAGTCAGAAATTGGGGAATATTTCAGTCCCCTCACCTGTAGGCTTACCATGTATACTTCTGGACGACCACGAGAGGGTACTATAAACCAGTGTGAAAGAAATATCTCCCTTTGCCTTTCTTGGGGGCTGGAAAACTTAACCAAGTTTCAGTAGCCAACAAGTCTCTACACTGCAAAAGTCATTTACACGAGGAGTTTCCTGAACCATCCTGCCTCTTACAATCAGAATTGTTCTCCGGGTGACAAAAAAATAAGCCTCTTTGTTATCTTTTCCAGGGATGGGAGTGGAGGTAGGGTGAGTGATCCTTCCTCAAAATCGTCTTACCTTAGGCAGGTCAGGATGGGAGTGTCCCAGGCAGCACAGAGTTCCTAGGGATTGGGGGAAGGGAAGTCAAAGAAAACTCATTCCAGAAGAACTGAAGGGCACGATCAATTTCCTTTCTTGGACACCACAAGCATCCCAGACTGTCTTCAGAGCGCCGGAGTGACCGGTCCAGCCTTCGTCTCCATAAACCTGAAGAGGATTCTGAAGACTGGAACCGGGACGCTTCGCTAGCCTTTTTTTCCAAACGTCTGGGTTTCGTTTCTGTCCCATACGTCATGCTATCCCTTCCCCCTTAGCCCATACGGATCCAGTCACCCCACTCCGCTAACACTGTTTCTACAGATAGGGTGGGAAGACAGAAAGAAAGCCACAACAGCTAAAGGGACAACCCAAAAGGAGACCCTTACAAGATTCCCACCCCACTTTGGAGAAATCTAATAAATCCCTTGTGTTCTGCTCCGGTATTTGGAGGAGGCAGATCCTGGGAGATGCCCTCTGGCCGCCGCCGCCTCTGTCGCTTGGCAGCGTCTTCTGACTCTTGCCTCTAGATTACGGTTTCCAGCACAGGGAGTCGCGTTTTCCCCGAAGGCGAGCACTATCCTCCGAGCTGCTTGCCTCCACCGCCACCTCCTCTACATCTCAGCTTGTGGCTCGCTCGGCCGAGCTCAGAGTTGAAAAAGCGACAGAAACGCTGGGAGTGAAGGCTAGAGGGACAGGAGAAGGGGCGAGGGAGATCGAAGGGAAAGCAGCAGAATTTCCAAGGCGGACCTAGGGGCGGGGCCGGCTAGGCAGCTCCCCGGGATCCTAATGCTCCGAGGCTTCTCTCAGGTCCAGCTGTTTCCCAGCTGCTGCTCTTCTTACAGGACGTTTTCCCCCGGGGAATTGCAGACTGCCACCGCAGCAGCAGCTCTTCTGGGAGGAGTGGAAAAGGAGGAGGGAAGTTTGGCTGGGAGAGAATGTTTGGGGAGTGTCATTCTCCTGAGAGGCAGTCGGGGGAAGCCTACGAGGGGTTACTGCTACCGAAAATCTACTGCATTCCTAAGTTCGTCCTGACCGAATTTTGTCCTTATAATACGAAGAGCATCATTTATTAAGGAGAAGGGCAGGGGGAGGGGGGAGACATCAGGGGGGAGCGTGTAGCGGGATGGGGGGGGGGGGTCCGGGCAATTGTAAAATAGGAAACGGGGAGAAAACAGGAAAACCTGAGGTTATGAGAGGGAAACACAAGAGCTTTGTACATTTGGAAAGAAGGATTGTAGGGTGATGACTAAAAGGAGGTAGAAATTCTTTAGCAAGGTTAGACATGGGGACATGTTTTACAGCAAACAGTGCCTGAGCTGCTCTTGTTAGTGGTAAGAGGTTGTTACCCCGCCGTCCCCGCCCCCTGCCCCCACCCCCCAGCGGAGTGCTTAGAACAGGAAAATAAGAATGTTCAGGAGATTTTTTTTTTTATTCATTTCCTCAAGAGTCACAGATCTGAAGGCCAGGATGGGAGTGGGGGGCAGTTTTTGCCAGTTGAGCTGGGGAAAAATATTTTGCGAGCTGGGCTAAACTACAAAAATGTGGAATGATGACAGCATCACAATATCCTCCCCCCCCAAAAAAGGTACCTTTTTTTTGGAGGGAAAAACTGTCAAATTTGGAAGAAAAATTATTTGCTTCAGTTGTTGAGGCATATACATCAAAATGAGAAGACAATGGGGGGATGCAAACAGTATGACACTGCCTTTATTAAAGATGTATAGAACAAGTAAAGAAAGCTCTGAGGTAACTGAAGGACCTGGTACATTCCTCATCCCTTAAATTTCTTGGAATATTATATCACTTACCACATGAGCTTTTAAGGATGAACTGCCTATTAAGTAGATTAAAGGTCACTGTCTTAATCTATTCAATAGTGAATTTATTGAGTAATGACAGAACAGTGACACATAAAGCATATTATATGGCTTAACTAAGACATGTCTGGTAAAGGATAAGTATTTTGTGGTTGCATCTTATCTAAAGGTAAATGTCTTTTATATCATTCAAGCTGAAATAACGTACAGATATTCTTTAATATAGGATTTGCTTGTAATAGCCTCATAACTGCTCTCCTTATAATAACCCATCTTCTACATGTGAGCCAAGGTGATCATCTTAAAATATGTCATATAATCATTGGGCAAACATTTGTTAAGACATTTTATATGCAATGTGCTACGTTGATCATGTTAAAGGCTCCAGTAGATCCCCATTATTTATAAAGTTCAGGCAACATGTTCTGCTATTCTAATCGCTTTACAATGCATGTCCTTTTATCCTTATCTCTTCCTAATTTCCTGATTAATTTCTCAGTCAGATTTAATTTGATCTACTCTTTGTCCCTCTGAGCACATTTTAAGCTTTTCCATCTCTTTGCCTGCATGGGCATTTTCCTCCACCGGGATTATAGGATTCAAGACTCGGAGGAACCTTGAAGATCATTCTAGTCCAAGCCTATCCTTTTGCAGGTGAAGTATGTTTAGACAGCACAGCAGATCTGAAAAAAAAAAGTGGGAGGGTTTTAGAGGGCTACAAAATCAATTTGAGCAGTGTGATGTAGCTAGAAAGCTAATGTGGTCTGGGGATTTATTAAGCAGCACATAGATTCTGGAAACAAGGGGGTGATAATCCCACTGTCTTCTTTCAGACCTAATCTGGAGTTTTGTGTTCAGTTCTGGCCAATGCAATTTAGGATGGATATGTTAGCTAGAGAGTGTCATACCCAGTATGGAAAAGAGACTTGAATCCTTGTCATATGAGGAACAATGGAAAGAAATGGGAATGATTACCCTACGGAATAGATGGAGGGGGGGTGAGGGGTGCAAGATGGTAACTATGTTCAAACATTTAAAGGGCTGTTATGTGGGAAATGCATTAAATTCATTCTGTCTGACCTCAAGTTAGATCAAGTCAAAAAATTCTCAAAGACTTACTGTGTTCCAGGCACTAGAGCACTGGAACAAGAAGAAAGAAGGAAAAACAAACAAACAAACAAACAAAAACAAGATTTAAAAACACTTCTTGCTTTTGAGAAGCTTGCACCCTAATGGGGAGACAGCATGCAACTATGTATAAGCTAGATATATACTGAGTATCTTGGGGATAATCTCTGAGGGAAGGTAGTTAATGATGAAGGAGGGCTGAAAAAGGCTTCTTGTGGAAGCTGATCCTCTAGTTGAGATTGAAAGATGTAAGGAAATTCAAGAAGCAGAGAGGAGAAGGGCAGAATTCCAAGAATATGGGACAGTCAGTGAAAATACCTGCAGTTAGGGATGGAGTGACTTGGGCAAGACCACCCTCTGCTGAGAACCTTTTTTTATATTTCACTAAAAAAAATTTTGTCTACTCACTGAGTGGTCCCTCTTTTCCCCTCATCATTTAACATCACTCAGATGACTTCTGCTACTATACCCTTCTTTACTTTTTTCTCACATGAAAGCCAGCCCTTCTCCTTGCTAAGGCAAGCCTGTCTACATGTGCAAGTTATTCTATTTTATCCTATTTTCTCTAGCAGATTATCACCTTTATTATCCTGACTTTCTTGTTTATCTTCAGTCTCTCCCTATCTACCATCTGCTTCCATTCTGCTATAAAAGCATGCAGGTATCTCCCTCATCTTGAAAAATTCTTACTTGATCCATTCATTAATGCTTGCAGTTATCATCCTATATCTTACCTCTCTTTTGTTGTTGAACTCCTCAAGAAGACCATCTTCAATAGCTGTTTCCACTTCTCCTCTCACTCTTCTTTTAACTCTATACAGTTTGGCTTCTGACCTCATCATTCAACTAAAACTGTTCTTTTCAAAGTTGTTGATAATTTTTTTTTTAAATGCACAACTGGCCTATGCTCCATCCTCGTTCTTCTCATCCTCTCTTCAGTCTTTGACATGTTTAATAGTCCTATTCTCTTTGAAACTCTTTTCTCTCTATTTTTTTAAACTGTTGTTCATCCTTGTCCTACCTATCTGACCACTAACCTCTCAATCTCCTTTTTCTGGATTTTTATTCAGGTCATAACTGCCAGCTTTTTGTGTCCCATAGAGGTCTGTCCTTGGTCTTCTCATCTTCCTCCATTCTGTTTCACTTGGGAGTTTAATTAGTTTCCAAGTATTTAATTACCATTTCTGTAGATTGTTCTCATATGTTTTTGTTTAGTCCTAACCTGACAAAATAGAGCTGTGAAACTTTTGAGCAGAGATTTAAAAAAAAAAAAAGGGTTGTAAAAGTTTCTGTAATGAGTAGGTTGTGAATCTAATATTAGGTGTAAAACAATTGTCTTGATGTAGTGAGGATCTTATAATCTAAATTTGTAGTGAGCTAAAAAAAAGCTAGTAGGCCACAAATTTTTGGTCCAGATGGCTCTGAATAGCCATTGTTTTATATGAAATGTCAACAAGCATCTGTGCAAGATTGAGAAGTAAGGGAGGTGACATGTATATGAAGCAGCAGCTTAGAAAGTGAACTATTGACAGACAAAAAGAAAATATGTAGAAGAACAAGGGTTTATTCTTTCATGTGCTCTTCTCAAAGTGGATAGCTCCAATTATTCCTACCCTCACCTAAGAAAAAACCTATAGAGTTAGTTAATTATAAATTATGCATCCAACCATAAAAGTGATGATCTACATGCCAAGTTAATGGGCATGAAAAACCATTATGAGGGGTAGCAAGAGACACATAACAGCAGCTGGTAACTACAGAAATCTAGAGGCAGGAGGCTATTTTGATGTAAGGTATACGGCCAATATAATCTATGACTGAGAATTTCACTCTTTATATAAAAAAACCACACCTTAAATCTGTATAGTGCTTTTCTTTCTATGAATTTAAAGCACTTTACAAAGACTCTTTCATCTATCTTCATAGTATCCTTCTAACACAGGAGAGAAACAGGCATTATCCTGTTTTATTGCTGAAGAAACCAAGTTATGAAGAAGTAAAGCAATTTGTTAAAGGTCACAGTGCTACAACTCCCCTGAACTGAGATTGAAAGAAATCCTTTTATTTTAACAGTGCCAAAGAGAACATGTTATCAGCCCTTCTCTAGGTGGAGATATATCTAGTGAAAAGTTAATCCCAGAGATATCCAGGGCTGGGATGCCTGCCAAAAAAAAAAAAAAATTAAGGAAATTTATGCAACAGGTTCGTGTCTTAAATTAAGTAAATTTGAGTTTTGAGCCATGTAACATAGGTAAATAGTACAGCACTTTACACCAAGATAAAGTAAAAGCAATAAAAGATGCCCTGACACTGCATAAAGTCATTGGTCTGAGATCTTATTTGCCTGTGATATATTATTATGGTGGATTCTTACTGAATTTGGCAGCTGTTGCAGATGCTGGGCTAGTGAGCAGTCATTCTGAGGTAAGCACTTACCCCAACAGGACAGCATGCTTATGGTTTCTAAATATGGGGAGTTTTGTTGTTGTTCAATTATTTTCAGTCATGTCTGACTCTTTGTGAACCCATTGGGGGTTTTATTGGCAAAGATACTTCAGTGCTTTGACATTTCTTTCTCCAGCTCATTTTACAGATAAAAAAATTGAGACAAACAGGGCTAAGTGACTTGCCCGGGGTGACACAACTACTAAGTGTCTGAGGACAGATTTGAATCCAGGGAAGATGAATTTTCCTTACTTTAGGCCTGGCATTCTATCCTCTGTGCCACCTAGCTGCCTCTAAGTCTGAGAATAGGTTTTGTTATTCTCTCTTTGGCATATCCCATCAGATATAGGTGCTTCAGAGGGAAGGAGAACTCATATATGAATGAACTGAACTGCTTTCCAAGGCCAGATTATTTTTATATTGATCCATTCACTAGCACTGTCAGAAATAATGTTTGTAACAGACAGTATCTATGAAATTGAAAGGAAATAGACAGTAGCTATGAAATTGAGAGGAAAATAAGTCACAAGGCTTCAACTGCCTTTCTTTTGTTCACAATTTGATGACAATTAAGTGCCATTCAGATCATAATTTAAATCAGGGAGTACATTCAGAAAATATTCATTTACTTGCTATTTATTTGAATGTGACACCTCTCATCAAGATAGCAACATTGCCTGTAGGTCTATTAATGAAAATTTGACTAAGAACTTTCTTAGTTTGTTTATTCAGGTGTAGGAGAGTAGGTGTAACAGGTAGAGAATTTAGAAATTTTAACAATTATAACCACAAATTCTTTGGAAAGTCTGTGTCTCTATGAGATGGATAAACTACATATTTCCTAATAGTAAATAGAAATCCTTATTTGTGCCACTTTAAATAAAAAATTTAAAGACATCTTTGAATAAAATGAAACATACAACAATATCAATGAGATGACTTCTCAAAATACTCCCTCTGTCCTTTGAATATACAGTGTATTTAACTTGGTAGAGCAAAGACAGGGTGACTCAGATAATCCTGTTTCCTATGTTTATTAGCTGTGTGACCATGGGAAAATCGCTTAACCTCCATAGTCTGAGGTAAATGCCTAAATTTTATAGTTTTACTTTACTCATCACAGAAGTTAGGAGCTGTACAATCCCCCACCCCCACCCACACACAGCAATCTGGAAAATTCAGGTAAATGTTTTTGCTCCTCCCTTCATACCACAGAAGTCTGAATTATTATGTCATTAAAGAATAAAATGTATTGAAATTATGCAATACTCTACAGATATTTTACAACTTTTTGAGTTTCAAAACCTTTTTCTGAGTTATCTGTTAGCCACTGTATGTCATATGTAGCCTTCTGCAAAACTCCCCAAAACTTCTTCGTGCCAACCTATGATATAGCAAAACCATAATGGGGAAAAGTCAAGATGTGGGATAACTGTATTTACTAGGTTATATACAGTTTGAGATCTGCTGAGAAAATCACTGATGTCTCCATAATGTAGTCAAATCTTGATTCAGCCCTACATTTCTTAAATATCTCTCTCCATCTAGTGTTAGAGCCTTTTATTTTACCTAATTTGTTCCTTATCTGGCTTCATGTCTGGACACTTCAGTTCAAGGTTAATTTTCCCTGTTTCTGCCCACCATGATCCTGGAAGCAGTTTCTTCACTTCTCAGCAAGATTCAGAAATTTTATTGAAACTGGGTGCCAGTAAAAACCAAGTGATATGATATGTACATCATTGACATACACCAGTGTTGAGGAACTGAGATGAATTTTAGAGGTCATCAAGTCTAACCTCATTTTGTATGGAAGGGGTAGTAGATAAAAAAATTTCCATATGAACCTGGTGAGATTTCACCTTCCCTTCCCCACCCTAAATGAATTTTCTGGGATTATGAAGTCTGTGCCCCTCCCCTCTTTAATCTTTGGTCTAACTGAAAAATTCCCCAAACAAATCTATTGAGATTACAAAATGAGGAGTCCTTGTGTGAAAGCACTTAATCAGAAAACTCTAGGATGATAGGCTGATTGAGGATTAGCTTTCCTTTCCAATGAATAAAAACAGCTGGTTACCTAACCTGAGGACTCACTTGGTACCTTTCCTTTTGGTCTTAAAAAGTGCTATTTGTTAGAAGAGGGGAAAGAATTTACTTTCACCAACCTACTCTCCAACAAGAGTAAAAAATGATTTACAAAATAAAGGAAAAAGAAACGATGCCAGTAAAAGACATATGTTTGCCTTGCCTGAGTACTGAGCTTGTGAAACTCTACTTCCTGTTTGTGTGGGCGAATTTTGAATTCTCTAGTCAGTGTGATTCTGGAATATAGTTTTCTACCAGAGACTGGAAATTTCCTAAGAAATACAGCTTTGAAAAATTGCTTCATAAGTAACTTCAAGTTCATGAAATCTTAGATTCAAGAACTCTGAGATCCCCTGATGTATTTAGCTTCTTTTAGAAATAAGAGAACAGTCTAACAGTCTGTGTGATACCTGCATAGCATTCTACTTGAAGAGCAAAGTCAATAACTTACTTCACTAGTGCAGGTCTGAGGAAAAGGAGTTTACTTGTTTTGCAATTCCCAAAACATGTTTATCTTCAGGGGAACTATGAGTCTTGAAGAGACATTGTAATTCTATATGGGTAAAAGGTACTTACTAACATGACAGACAATTGACCTTCCAGTAACCTTGAATAGTTTTCCTTGTAGGGGAAGGGGGAGAGCTGATGGGCTGTTTGAGAATTTTGTTGGTTTCTTTGTTTTGTCATGGGCTACTGTGTATCTTGTGCATTTTCTGTGGGGTAAAATAAGGACTGTCTCATTCTCAAAAACCACCTTTTGTATAAAATACCGGTGTAACCATTAATAGCTAATACCAATGCAATTTCACTATCTGTCCTCCATAACTGAAATCCTCTCTCTCCTCATCTCCACCTCCTGGATTCCCTAGCTTCCTTTAAGTCTCAATTTCTGCATGAAGATTTTTTCCAAACCTCCTTAAAAAATTAAATTAATTTTAATTAAAAAAATTAATTGCTTTCGCCTTGAGATTATTCCCAATTTATCATGTTTGTACTTAGGACAAGCAATATTGAAGTTTTCTTTTGTATATTTTCATAGACTAAATTTAGGTGGGTGGAAATAAGTGAATAACCAAAAATCAACCTTTGTGGTCGGACTTATTGGACAGGAACTTGTTTATATGAACCCATAGCCTTTGGGGAACCTTAAGTCATAAATTAATATGTAGAGAAACAAAAATTTAGATCCTTAGAGATTAAATGACTTGCCCAGTTTGTACTGACAGAAATAAGAATAGAACTCAGGTACCAGAAAGCACCCCTGCTATAACACATACACACACACACACACACACACACACACACACA
>CM053587.1:193025964-193049428 GCA_028646515.1 Pseudochirops corinnae
CCATGTTGGCATTTAGATAGTTCAACTCTGATAAGTTCCTTATGATTTCTTTTTCATATTTATCTTCTCATGCTTCTTGTGTTGGAGTGTCAAATTTTCTTTTCAATTCTGGTTTTTTCAGCAAGAATGTTTGAAAGTCCTCCACCTCACTGAATGACCATATTTTCCCCTGGAACATTATACTCAATTTTGCTGGGAAGGTGATTCTTGGTTTTAATCCTACCTCCCTTGATCTCCAAAATATCATATTCCAAGCCCTTCGATCCCTTAATGTAGAAGCTGCTGGATCCTGGGTTATCCTAATTGTGTTTCCACAGTATTCAAATTGTTTCTTCTTGGCAGCTTGCAAAACCTTCTCCTTGGACTGGGGATTCTGGAATCTGGCTATAATATTTCTAGGAGTTTTCTTTTGCAGATCTTTTTCAAGAGGTGGTCAGTGAATTTTTTCAAGTTCTATTTTGCCCTCTGATTCTAAAATATCAGCGCAATTTTCCTTGAGAATTTCTTGAAGGATGCCTTGTAAGTTATTTTTTTGGTCATGGATTTCAGGTAGTCCAATAATTTTTAAATTGTCTCTTCTGGATCTGTTTTCCAGGTCAGTAGTTTTTTCAAGGAGATGTTTCACATTGCCTTCTATTTTTTCATTTGTATGGATCTGTTTGATAGTATCTTGATTTCTGATAAAGTCATTTGCTTCCATTTGCTGCACTCTAATTCTGAAGGAATTATTCTCTTCAGAATGCTTTTGAAATTCTTTTTCCATCTGGCAAAGTCAACTTTTTAAGGCATTCTTCTCCTCATTGACTTTTTGGGCCTCTTTTGTCATTTGCGTTAATCTATTTTTTAAGGTATTAATTTCTTCAGTCAGGTTGTTGACTCTCTTTTCATGATTTTCTTGCATCATTCTTATTTATTTTCCCAATTTTTCTTCCACTTCTCTCATTTGGTTTTCAAAGTCTTTTTTAAACTGATCTCTAACTTTTAGGTAATCTTCATGTTTCTTGGAAGCTTTTGGTGTAGGAGTTCTGACTGCATTGTCTTCTTCCCATTACCTGCTTTGATCCTTCTTTTCCCCAAAGAAGGAATCTAGAGTTTGGTTACTCTTCTTACTTTGCTTCCTAGGCTTATTCATGGCTGGCCAGTCAGTGAAAAATAATTTTTTTTTTTAGCTCTTTCAAACTCTGCTTCCAGAGGGGAAAGCTCTGTCCCAAATTCCTGTGGTTTTCCCAGCTGCCGCAGCTTTTAGGAGGCTGCTGGGTCCCTCCCCAACTCCAGCTCACAGAAAAAAATAACCCAGGACCCCCACCCAAGACCGCAATCTGAATCCAGACCACTCAACACGAGAGCCCTTGGCCTCTGAACGATCACTTGATCCCCCTTCAGTCTGCAGGCCGGGAGCTCTGAAGCAGCAATGTGGAGGTGGGTGCAAGGCCTCCGCTTCTCCTTGTCCTGCAGGCAGTTTGGCTGGACCCGCTTTTCTCCCCAGATTTAGCCGAGCTCCACTAATGTAATTCTGGGAAGTGTCATAGCTACCACAGATCTGTTGTCCTGAAGCAGCAACCAGGGCTTGGCTCCTCTCGTCCAGCCGCCTCTGGGGCAAAGCCATAGTTTCAGGCTGGGCTGGTTTTGTCTCACAGAGCTGAGATGATTCCTTGTAGCTGAGCTGACTTTAGCAGAAAGTATATTTGTGTGCATTTTGGAGTTCTTGAATTTGTTTAGAGTCATATTTTATGGGTATTTTGAGGTGGCTATGTGAGAGCTACAATATTTTGCTGCTCCTATGCCACCATCTTGGCTCTGCCCCCCTGAATTTTTTTTTTTCTTTGGATAGGTGCATCAGGATTTCAACACATGTTCTGGAGACTCCCTGAATTCATCTGTAGGACAATTCTAGAAACATATAGGATATCAGGCGTTACATGTCTATCATTATATTTTTATAGTGTTGTAATTTCTTACTTTGGTTTCTGTATGTTAAAGCTTTCTATCTTTTCATTCCATGTTGCTGGGAAATGTGTATATGTATATATATATGCATGTATGTATATGCATGTATGTATATGTATATACACACAGATATATGTATACACATATACACACATATACATATTTAAATGTATACCCATATGGATACAACATACATAAATGAGTATTACATAGACAGTAAAATAATATATACACAAATATAGAATATATGTATATACACATACTCACTATACATATGTTTTTTTCACATATAAGGACATATTTACATGCATATTTATGTGTATATTATAATATTGTAAGTGCTTAAGGAGACAGAATTTTAGATGATGCTATCAACCCCAATTCTCATTATTTTCCAAGATCATCAAAAGAAAAGCTTTGACATATAGAGAACTATGGAGGAAATTACAAAAATGTGAGAACATAATGATAGATATTTGCTTCTAGAGCTGCCTTGGGGTGACTTCAGGGAGCCTCCCAAAGGTACAGTGATATCCTAACCTGCTTACTTAAAGAGTAAAAAGTCATCATTTTATTTATCTTTCACAGAGCCTACTAATTTTTAAATATAAACAAATAATAGCAGGATATATACATGTATAGATATATCATGTGTACATGTATGCATATGTGTATATATCCATATATAGTCATGTGTATATGTATATGTCCATATATATGCATATATATCCATACTTCCCCTTTCAACTTCTTCCACTTGCACAGCAAATACTGAAATGGAAAAGTAGGTTCAGGGAAACAAAATTTAAAAAAATGAAAACAAAGTACATGCTCATTTATTGAAGAATAGCTAAGCAAATTATGGTGTATGAATTTGATGTAATATTATTTTCCCTTATAAGACAGTGAATATGAGGATTTCAAGAGGGAAAGAAAAAAAAAAAGACTGGTATGAAATGATTCAGAGTCAAGTAAGGGAAACTAGGGGAAGAATACCTGCAGTATCTATAATAACATGAAGAAAAATAATTTGAAAAGAAGTTGAGTGACTGCAATGCCTAATTTTGTTCCTGGAAAAATGATGAGGAAATATCATCTTTTCTTGTAGAAAGGTAGGAAACTATGTTCATGAGATATGTCACATACTTTTAGATTTGGATTGGGCCACTATTGTAGGTTGGTTTGGATTGACTATATTTATTTGGTCAAAGAGAAAGCTGATGAGGGCATTATATATAGAAATGACTTTCATATAAAAGCAATGAAAATTGTTATAACCTAAAAAAAAAAAGAAATGCAGATCAGTGACAAATGATGAAAGGAAGTAGGAGGCAGAATTGGTAGCCCTAGAAAATGAAAAAAAAAATAAGTTCCAAAGAGATACTTCACTGCTCAAGGGACCCCCTTGTTGAGCTCAAAGTTTAAAAGAGCACGTCTAATAGATAAAAGTGAGAGCATGAGAAGGCAATACATAGATAGATTGATGTTATTGTTGCAGTGTATCATTCTTACAGTGGAAAGATCACAAGGTTTTCATCCATTATAGTATTTGACCACTAAATCCATCTTACTTATTAGACATCTTTCATTCACTCCTTTAATTGGACACATAACTAAGGACAAATAAACAATGACAAATAATACAAGGTCCTATAAAAAAAATCATTCTGGAAAGGTCCACTGAGCTGAGGCTTACAGTAAGTGCTATGGACAAATAAAAGGGCTTTAAAAATGCTCATGTCAGATGAAGAACATGAAAGGGGACATGGCCACAACTTAGGGGAGTTGGGACAATTATAACAGACATTGAATACATCACAAAATTATTCAAAGTCTTTTACTTTTTTTTCCTCTATCAAGAAGAAATATTTTCAAACTGGGAAGAAAAAAAATGAAATCAAGATAAGTGGGTATATGATAAGGTAATGCTTATCTGTCTTCCATGAGATTGTGTTACTTAGCCCAGGAAATTGTATAGTAAAATACTGAAATAGTCCATTCATAGAATTTTAGAGCAACAAGGGTCCTTAGAGGTCATGTAGTATAACCCTCTCAATTTTGAGATGAAGAAAGTGAAGTTCGGAGAGGCTAAATTACTTTTCCCTGGTCACATGATTAGTCTTCAAGCTTTATGTCTTATGATCTTTCCACTTATGACTTATGGAAATTGTTCCTGAATTTATGATCTTTGAAGCCTCATAAAAAAGGCAGAAGTATTAGTGTACTGGGAATGGTAAAATTTCACAAACTTCTAAAGGTAGAAGGGATTGTCATAGAAACAGATGGAAACAGTAAAGAAGAAACATAAAACAAAATAGCATCAAGTTTAGAGCAAAAAAAAGCATTAAGAAGTGGTTGAAAGCAATATTTCTTCAGAAGATGTTATAGACAATAGTTAGGCATAACTCATATTTACCTTGAAACATTTTTAGAAATCAATTAATTAAATATCAAAATGCACTTGAGCAAATACCACCAGATTATCTGCTAAAGTGCAGGAGAGCTTGCTGCTTCTCCTTATAGTTACATAGGGATACCCAACATCTGAAACTCTAGGATATCCAAGAAAAATAATTTTCAGCACAAATAACTGAGAAATGAGCACATCAAATTTAGCAGATCTTATACACAAAAAGAAATATTCCAGTAACATGTAGAGATTGTGTAATATTTTTGTTTCTCCTAGGGTAAAGTAACAGTAATGTGTGCACTCAATTTGGAATCAACAAGATGTGAATTTTATACTGTCTTAGACATTGCCCATGGAAAAGTTATTTAACTTTTCCAAATCTCAGTTTCTTCAAATGCAAAATAATAATAATAATAATAATAAGAAGAAGAAGAAGAAGAAGAAGAAAAGGAGGAAGAGAAGAAGAGAATTAGAGAAGGAGAAGAAGAAGAAGAAGAAGAAGAAGAAGAAGAAGAAGAAGAAGAAGAAGAAGAGCCAAAAATAAGAGTACCTAATTCAGAGTATTATTATGAAGCTCAACTGGTAGAACACATGTACAGTATTCACAAATCTCAATGTGTTCTTTAGATTTTTGTTGTTGTTTCCCATTGTTGTTATGCAGAATGGCATAGCTTATAGACAACTGCTTTTGACTTGCCCAATTCCAATTTTTAATTATTTTTTATCCAGTTATCTTTGTACCTCCTTTTCCATTTGGACAATTACAATTTTAAAGGAGTGGCTTTCTTCAGTGTTTTCTTTTGTTTTACATTTTGCCAATTGTATGTTTAAATGAATTTTTCAATTTTTTTTCTACCTTTATTTTTTGACTTTTAAAATACTTTTTGATCTCTTCCAAGAAGGATTTTTGGGCTAAAGATCAGTTCATATTCACCTTTGAGGCATCAGATATGGGTATATTGGCTGTGTTGTCCTCTCCTGCATTTGTGTTTTGATTTTCTGTCACCAAGATGTTTCTCTATGGCCACTGTTTTTCTATGATTCTTCTTGCTCTTCTTGCCTTCTTTGTGCCTTTTAAATTTGATTTGTGTTTTTGGGGCCTGTGGGACACTGTCCCAGATTTCTTGTGCTGGGGACTAGTGGTCTGGTTGATAGTTTTTGTGCTGGAGTCTCTAGTGCTGGCAGCTGGATGTTGTAGTGCTCTGTTAGTTTACCTGGTGCTGAGCTGGAGCTGATTGTGGTAACTGTGAGCCTGATGTTTTGCTTTCCTTCTTCTCCACCCTGGGGCTCAAGATCTTCCACTGGTCCACTGAGGTGGGGCTTGCTGCTGCCTTGCTGAGATCCTGCCTGTCCTTTGTTGGTCCTCTTCAGCCAAGGCAAGAGGGACCTTTCCCATTAATCCCCCTAGCTTCCCAAGCTAAAAGGCTGTTGTACCCCATCTTTCTGCTGGCCCCATTATCCTAAGACTTTTCCTGGAATAATATTCTCTGGATTTTTCAAAGTTTATAAGGGAGAGTGAGAGTGACTTACTGCTTATTCAGCCATCTTGGGTTCCAGAAGTTTGAGAAATGCCTTTGAAAAGGAAGTAGAAGGAACTAAGCCTTTATATCACACTAGCTATATTGCAGAGACTGTGCAAATATCCTTATAATGACCCTGCAAAGTAAGTATTTTCATTATCTTATTTTATAGCTTAGGAAACTGAGACAAACAGGTTAAGTGATTTGCCCAGGGTAACACAGGTAGTAGGTATCTGAAACTGAGTTTGCACTGAGGTCTTTCTGACTCTAGTCATGGAACTCTATCCACTGATGCAACCTAAGGCAATCTAATGTGCCTCAAAACCAGGAAGGCCTGGATTTAAATCATACTTCCGATATATACTGGGTGTGTATACTTGGACTAGTCACTTAAAATGATCCAGATAACTCACTAAGACTATAAATTAGAGGTTTGCCGACCTACATCAGGAGAAGCGATTGTCTACCTAGGAGTTCTTAGACTAATGAAATCACAGTCCTCTTCCTACCTCTCTCTTTATTATCATTGTGAATTCTGCTCTCTTTTGCTGAGGGAAACAGTATTGGAGGAATTTCTCTACAAAGTCCTATTTATTACAAAGAAGGGAGTTTTCATTGAAAGAATGGAATAATGCCTCCTTCAAGAGGAAGAAAAAAAAGAAAAAAAAATAATGCAAGGAGGCATCGTGAATCCAAATCTATGTTTAGTGTTGGAAGATAGATCTCTTTCTTTACTCTGGCAACAAATACATAAGATCTAGGAACAAACTAATATTAAAGGTACAAATGGTGAGCACATTGTTACTGGAAATACAGAGAAGCTCATTAAACATTGCTTCTTAGTAACTCCATGAATGTGTCCCATATTTCTGAAATTACATGCTACAGAGTGCAATATGCACTTAAGGTCTCAAGCATAGCTTGCTTGACCCTTGGGTATACCTTCCCTGAAATTTTTAGCAAATTAAAAAAAAAATCTAATCCATTAACATGCATGAATTAAGAGGTAAGGAGGGATTAATGACTTGAACATTTTGGCTATATCTTTCACAAAAATGCTGGAATGCAAACTAAGAAAAATTTCCAGGATACAAACCTAGAATCATATATGCCCTAACTCAATATACCACAGAGTTCTTTGAGAATGCTTGAGTCTGTTTAATACTAGACTTCCAATTTATTTGGTCAAAGTCAATTACTTATTTAAACTGAGTCTTCAACTATTAAATTTTGTACAGATAAAGATAAATGAGTGTTTAAAAAAAGATTTGGAAGGTAGCAAGGATATGACACAGAAGGAAAAAAAAAGAGAATGCTATCTGGACCATTTAAGCAGAATAATAGCTTTAAGCTTCTGCACAAGAGTGTGGAAGGAGCCCCTCTAGGGGAGGCAATAGATTCATCTTTGCCCCATCAATTATGAGAAGCATGTGATTCTATCCAATTCTGTCTATCTACCTGTCTGTTTATCTAGTTCTTACCACAAGAAGAGGGAACTGAAAAGGAAGATATGGGAAATAATTTTTTTTTAAATAGTGTCCATGAATGATATATGAATATTTCAAACAGGGTTTAAAATCCAGGAATGATGCGCCTTAGGAAGAATATGTCTAAAAGAACCCAGAAACATAGATTGACTTTGAAACCTGTGTAACTGACCAAAAGAGCTTCAAACTGAAAAATGGAAGAAAAGAAATAAAATTGAATACAAACTACTACTAATTCAATTACTGTAAAAATAACACATGTGACAGTGGAATAAAAGTAGAGATAGTACAAATTTCACAAGAGACAGTAATCAGGAAAATGGCTGGTAATAATAGCAGTGGGCTCAGATATCATAATGTATATACACAAATGTTAATAATATATGTAATGAATAAAGTGAACTTCAGAGTTTAGTGTAAGAAGACAATGTTGACCTCACAGATATAATACTTATTTCATGAAATGTGATCCATGCCTGGAATATGGCAAGGGAAAAGCATACCTTCCTCAAAGAAACACATTACACAACTATGATGAAATAGCATTATATGTTAAGATGGTATGTACTGTTTGGATAATTAATGCACCAGGCGTCACTAGAGATGTTCAAGGAGAAGTTGACTAATTACTCATTGAGAAATTTTTGGATGAAATTCGTGTTTCAGGTTAATGGCCAGGGCGAGTGTTAATTTAGAAAGCTTCTGAGTTCCCTTTGAGTCAGAGATTCCATGAGCCTATGAACTAAATATAATTTCTACTTGCTTGCTTTTGGTTCTGGCGGATAAGACTAATACAATAATAATGGCTGATGTTTTTATAGTTCTAAAGTTGGCAAAGCTTTTTATATACATTATCTCATTTGAGTCTCACTACAGCCTTAAAAAGCTGGTATTAGTATTCTATGGACCTGTGAGCTCATCAGTTTCGAAGTTGCCTAAAACTATGCAGATCTGGTGTTTATCATGAAGATAAACCATCTGACTGCCAAAGTTGTTCCAGTACTGTGGGATATATACATTCTTAGCTTAATCATCGAACATATAACATAAGACAATAAACAGGAATATTGAAATTGAGGGGATTTTTTGCCATTTAAGGTCATAGATAAAAGTGTTCCTACCAAAATATCAGAAGAAATGCTAGAGGTTTATACTTCAGATCTATAACTGTGTTAAATAATAGATTTAATATTAATTCCCAAAAGTCAGATAGAACTTTCAAAAGACTTCCAAAAATTGCAGATTATCTTAAAGAACAGGATGTGAAATAAGAGGAAAAAAATATGTGGAGTTAGGGAATGAGCTGATTTAAAGCCACATTCAAGTGGCTTTCCAGAAGAATGATGCTGTGAACAGCTTTTGAGGTTCTGATTACATAGTTTAGTGAACACTCTACTTATTTAATAACAAATCAGAACAAAACTTTCTCAGAAAATCATGGTACAATATTCACAATGTTACAATGAATCACAGAAAATCAAAGTACAGCATTCATCATGTCACAACTCAGCAACTTATCACTAAAAATGGCCACAGAATTTTCACCAGTGGTCACATAGTTTTCAACAAAGTACAATCATTTACTCAATCAATCACTTGGTAACTCAATCATCCAATTATCCTTAAGGAGGCTTAAGTCAAAGTACTCCACCCCTGGGTAGTACATTCATTTAGTCAATCACGGAGTCCTTAATTCAATCACAAAGTACAATCACAAATAAATTACACAATTCAGCAGACAGAGGTTCCTACTGTCTGACCATTATATCCATACCTAGTTAGTTACCAGAGAGGGAAGCACCAGCATCTGGGTTTTCAAAGCTGGGGGTGGGGGTGGGGGGTGAACAGCTGCCCAGAGTCTCATCTGGCCAAATCATACAACTCTTCCCAAATTGAGTCCCAAAGCAAAACCTCAAATCAGGGTCAGTCACTACTCAGTATTCACAAATAGGTCTTTTCATCTTGACTCAAGGCAGGCTTTCAGCTTTCTTGGTTTCCCTTCCATGGTCTCAGCTCCCACCTGAATCCACAAAACTGTCACCTGGGTTCAAAATTAGACAACTTCCAGCTCCTTTTCCACCTCTCCATGCACTTCCTGTTCCACACTGAAGATCATAGTGTCCAGTCCACCTTAAATCCTTCACAGCCTCTATTTCTGGGAAGCCAAAGATTAACAAATCCACAAAAAGACAAAATACCAACACCATACTCATACTTCCTCTGGCAGTTCTAGCTGGCCTTCAAAAGTCTTTGACAGCTTGACTGGCCCTTGGAATTCCTCAGCAGCTCCAGCTGGCCCTCAGGAAATCCTCAGCAGCCTCAGCAGCTCAGCTGGCCCTCAGAAGAAGCTCTGCTATCACAAGTTCCCAGGAAATTCTGACTTTTCCAGCTAGTGTTTTTCCTTATATACAGTATTGCTCCTCCCTATTCAGCCCCTTCCTATCATGTCAACAACAAGGGTTTCCTGTTCAGCCTCTTCCTATTACATGAACAACAGGGTTTCATACTTTATGTTTCTTTAACAGAGGCTTAATTTGAAACTAGGTGCTAAATACCTGTCAGCTTAGCAGTACAAAGGGATCTTCAAATTTAATTACCATTACAACTGATCAAAATGGACTTTCTTCAGATAGATAATATGTGGAAATGAGATAATCAATGGTGAAAATTAAAAATAACATTAAATCATTTTAAATAAATTTTTATTTTTTAATTTAAAAAATCTTTTATAAACTAAGAAATGACATTAAAACTAAATCTGAAGGTAATTACAAAGAAAGTCAAAACAATATTGTATAACTATTTTGTTTGTTTTTCCTCTTGATAGTATTATATTTTTTCCAATTACATATATAGTTTTCAACATTCACTTTAAGATTTTGAGCTCCAATTTTTTTTCTCCATGCCTCCTTTCCTTCATGCCTCCCCAAGATGATAAACAGTTTGATATAGGTTATACATGTACAATCATCTTAAACCTGTTTCCACAGTGGTCATGTTGTGAAAGAAAAATCAGAACAAAAGGGGAAAAAGGAACAGTAGAAAGAAAAAAGAAAAGAACAAAAAAAGTGAAAATAGCATGTTTTGATCTGTATTCAGACTCCATAGTTCTTTCTCTATTTGTGGATAGACTTTTCCATCATGAGTCTTTTGGAATTGTCTAAGATCATTATATTACTGAGAAGAGGTAAGTCTATCAAAGTTGATTATTGTACAATATTGCTTTTAACTGTGTATACCGTTCTCCTGATTCTGCTCACTTCACTCAGTGTACATGATTATTTTGCACAGCTTTACAATTCCTCTTTTAAAAAAACAATGAAATCAACTAATAATGGGTAAAGTTTGTGATGAAGCAAATGTCAGTATAATACAAATTAAAATTAAAGTTGTCACAAAGTCAAATGACAGCCTTGGGAGGCTGGAAGTTATCTATGAAAGCCCAGATGTGTGTGTGTGTATGTGTGCGCATGCATGTGTGTGTCTGTGTCTGTGTTTGTGTGTATCTGTGTATTTATATGTATATATATATATGTGTGTATACATACAAAATACATACATATACTTCTATATTTATATGTATGTATGTATGTCGATGGATGGATACATATATACATATAGAGAGAAATATGTATACATATATGCACATATAGCTCACTTATAATGCATATATGTGTATATATATATATATATATATGTATACATATGTAAAGATACAAAATTCATGTGAGCTGTTTTGTGTTAGATATATAAGCTTAAAGACTTGCGATATATGTATATGTATATGTATGTATGTGTATATATATATATATATATATATGTATATGTATGTATGTATATATACAGCTTAAAGACAAAGCTGTGATGCGGGCTATAGAAAATAATTAGTTTAATCACTCATTCAAAAAATGAATATATCATAAGGATAAAGCTACAAAAATAAAACATACAACATATGTACCTAATATATAAACAAGTGGTGGGTTGTGTAATAGCCCCTCATCTTGGTTTAGGAGGTGAAGGCTTAAGATCTTGTCATGCCAGCTCAGTGGATCTGGGAAGGAAGGGTGAATGGAAAGGAAAACCTAGGAAAAATTAAACTAAAGGAAATAGCCATCAGATCTATGAGTGCAGACAGAAGACATAGTGGAAACATAAGTTGGATCAAAATTATGTGAACTTGGATGAAGACTGGGTCTGGAGTGAGAGGACCTAGGTTAAAGTCCTGCCTCTGACACTTTTAATCTTTTATAAGTCACTCGACATCCCTAGGGCTCAGTTTTTTGTTTGTTTTGTTAAAAATATAATGATATAAATAAATAAATAAGACAGCTAACAACTAAGAATGAAAAGCAAAGTTGGGAAGTAGAATAAACTGAGAAGTACATGAAACTGAAACAGTCATGGAGACGTAAAGTTGTTATTCAATAAGGAAAACTTATCTGTGACTTTCTTTTGATAAAGAGCTTGGGCATTATAAAAGATATGTCCTGGTAGTACCCAGAAATAGGCAAATTCAGTGAAATATTCAGTTAAACTAGGTGCACAAAAACAGTGAATTTGTCAGTTTTCAATTTTAAATGCCATATAGATGCAGCTGTGTAGTCTAATTTTCTGCCTTGCATAAATGCATAAAGTAATGAAGGAAAATACTTTATGGATTTATATCTGGACTTAGGATCAAGAAAAATAAACTTTTTCTATTTTCTCCTCAATCCTACACATGCTTAGAAGATGTAAGTAACCATGCAGACTGTCAGGCAACATTTATATCAACACTTTTCCATACCAATTTAAAAAGTAGAATATAGAAGCATTAACTTGATTGTCAGCTATAGAAAATTGATCATCCAGCTATACTATGGAGGAGACAAATTTCTTATCATTTCAAAAGCCACAAGAATGATCACTGTATTATAGAAAATGAAAACATTCATTCATCAGACATTTATTAATTATGTTTTATATCAAATGAACTGTACTAAATGCTAAGGAAGGATTGCAAAGTGAATCAAGCATGATTCTTTCTCTCAAAGAGCTTAGAGTTTGTTTGAGGTAAAAGTAAATGCACAAAATATTTTTCAAATAGTCAGAATTTGAGAAATTACTTGAGAGATTCAAAATTAAGAGGAATAAAAGGTTCTTTCTACTTACTAAGTCAAAGTTCATGAAGGCAGTGACAATGCTAGATCTTGAAGGAAAAAATAATTTGGATAAAGAAAAATAATGGTAGAACAAAGAATTTTTTGCAGAGGGAAATGCATGAATAAAAGTTTGTATAGTACGTGTGTGGGGGGTGTTGAGAACAATCAGAAAAGTCCTCAGTTACTAGACTAAAGAATATGGATTTTATTTTATAAACAACAGGGGCCTCCTAAACATTTGTGAGCATGGGATTATTGTACTTTAGGGAGATTACTCTGTGAGTATTGTATAGACTGTTTTTGAAAAAAAATATGTAATAGGTCGAGTGACCAGTGAGAAGACAATTTTTAATAATTTAAACAAGGTATTGTGTAGGGCTGGACCAAAGCAATAACATTGGGAAGGGAAAGGAAACAACGATTCTCAGTAATATCATTGAGGTAGAATTAATAAGACTTGGAAACTATGATTGACTATGGGAGGCAAATGTGAGAGAGGAATCCAAGATGATGAAAAACTTGTGGGTCTGGGTAACTGCAGCGACATTAGTGCTATTGATATAAATAAGGCAGTTACAAAGGAGACAATATTAAGGAAAAAATAAGAATTTGGTTTTTGGTGTATGGAGGGAAAGATGACAGGAGGGTGTCTAGGTAAATGTATTAGGCAGACATAGATAAGATTTGAGAAAAAACAAAAATGGCAAGAATTAGATCCTAGAGGGGAGTCTGGTTTAGGTTATACATCTGGAAGTTATTTGCATAAAAGAGATAGTTAAAGTGAAAGAGGCAGATAAATATTTAAAACAACAAACGCAACCTAGTGAATTTAAAGAAGAAAAATATCTAAAACAAAGTGAGATAAATGGGATGAGTAAAAAGACCACTCATTTGTATAGAGATTAAAAGGACAAGCACTGGTTCATCAGAGCTAATGTTCAATCAGTGGATAAATGATTTAAAAACTTAAGACAACAAATGTTTGCTAAAAATTTCTTTTGTGTAACATTACTGTACTAAGCATTGAATGAATAAAATAATAATTAGTATTTACAGAGAGCTTTGAGATTGAAAAATGTTTTACAACAATCTCATTTTACACTCACAACAATCCCAGGAAATAAGTGCTACTATTATCACATAGATGAGAAAACTGAAGGTTAATTTATTTAACACTTACCCACACAGCTGGTATATGCCTGAGGGTGGATTTGAACTCAAATCATCCAGATTACAAAGCCAGCACTCTGTCCATTGTCCATTTAGTTCTCTCCATCTGTAGTTCTCCAATTCTATGAAATATCATAGTACAATCAAGTAGTCCTGGGTAGGTACAAGAATATTGAAAATAAACACTTTTTAGTCTCTCTGCTGTTTTCCATTTGTTTATCTTTCACTCTAATTCAGATCCCTAAACTTTCTTACCTATCTTATTATGGTTACTCCCTAATTGGTTTCTGTGTTTTCATTCTCTTCCTTTTTCAATCCATCCTAGTCAAAAATGTTATTATCACTGCATAGAATGACCACATTATTCTCCTGCTCAAAATCTTTCAGTGTCTTCCTGTTGTCTATATGATAAAAATATACTCAACAAAATACAAAAGCCCTCCAAAATTGGAGTACTTTAATATTATCTTAGATTTTCCTTTACTTAAATTCCTTTAGGCTACTAAAAATTTATCTTCCAGAAAAATGTCCAAAACCCAAACCAGAAATTCAGTCAAATAACATGTTCTTGTTCAGTTGTTTCAGTCACGTGTGTTTCTTTGTGATCATATTTGGATTTTTCTGGCAAAGATCCTGGAGTGGCTAGCTATTTCCTTCTGCTCATTTTATGGATTAGGAAACTGAGGGAAACAGAGTTGAATGACTTGTCCACATACAGGATGAGACTACAGTCTTACGGAGAACAGGAACATGTCTAATTCTATGTAACTGTTCAAGGCAATACTAATAAGTGAAAGTTACAGGGAGAAAGATTTTGTTCAAATCAAGAAAGAATCTCTCAGCATATGAAACTGACTGCTTCATGGGATAGTTCTCTGGTAGGTCTCTGTCAAACAAAGTTTTATTTAGTTTTTAATTTCTGTTTTTTCCCATAGAAATTTGCGAGTCATTCATGGGGGGAATACATTGGAATTCAACAGGCATTTACAATGCATCCATGTTCAAAGTGCTGGAGATACGAAGACAAAATGGAAAAAAAATAGTTCTTGTCCTTAAAAATCTTATATTCTGGGGGATGAGGAATATTAACAGGGATACAATAGGTAACAGATAAATAAATGGCAGTTGGAGGAGAAAGGAGTAATAATGGGAAACTAAAATTATACTGATGGAAGGTAAGTGCAAAGGTACAGTGACAAAAAAATAAAACTTAAAAAATGGAAACTGGCAGGATGTCTGTCAATTGAAGAATGACTGGATAAGTTTTATATGAGGGTGATAGATTTAGTTCTATTGATCAATAAGAAATGAGAAAATTGATTATTTCAAAAATACACAGAAAGGATCATATTAATTGATGCAAAGTGAAGTGAGCAAAAACAGAAGAGTAATATATTTATATAACATCTGTTTTTTAAATGAAAAATTTTGGGAACTTTTATAAACTGATGAAGAATGAAAGAATAAAAACAATTTATGCAATGAAAATATTGTTTTGAAAGCTGTAATAATTACCAATATAATGACTATTCATGATTTCAGAGATCTGATGAATCATTTTATCCATTACAGAAAGATAACATATTTAGGGTCGAGAATGAGGCTACATGTTTTCATATATAGCCACTGAGGGAATTTCTTTTGCTCAACTATACATATTTATATAGGAAATATGTTTTGTGGAGCCAAGATGGCAGCATATGAGCAGCAAGGTTCCACAGCTACCACATAGCTAACTCAAATACCCATAAAATATGATTCTAAACAAATTTTAGGGCTCCAAAACTCACATAAAGACAGCTCTCACTGAAGGCAGCTCAGCAGGAAGGGCTCATTGCAGCAAGCTGGGAACCAAAAGCAGCCCAGCCTGAAAACGCGGCTTGGCCCTGAGGCAGCCCCAGTGAGCCGCCACTGAAGCCTTCAGGAAAGTGGATCAGCGGCAGCTGTTGCACTTTCCAGAATTACCAAGCCATAACAAACAAGGACTAATGAAAGGTCACTGGAATTCAGCTAAATTTGGGGGACAAAAGCAGGTCCAGCCGAACTGCCCCTGGGCAAGGAAGTAGCAAAAGTGGTGACCCTACAGCCACCTCCATGTGGCTGCAGAAGCTCCCCACCTGCAGACTACAGGGGGGCCAAGCAATCATTCAGAGGCTAAGTGCTCTTGCATTGAGTGGCCTGGATCCAGATCACAGTCTTGGGTGGTGGTCTTGGGTGAGTTTTCAGTGATCCAAAGCTGGTGGGGGCTGTAAAAAAATGGCAAACTTCTCTTGAAAAAGATCCCCAAAAGAAAACTCCTAGGAATGTTATAACCAGGTTCCAGAGTCCTCAGATGAAGGAGAAAATATTACAAGGGGCCAAGAAGAAACAATTTGAATACTGTGGAAACACAATGAGGATAACTCAGGATCTAGCAGCTTCTACATTAAGGGATCAAGGGGCCTAGAATATGGTATTCCAGAGATAAAGAGAGCAAGGATTAAAACCAAGAATCACTTGCCCAGTAAAATTGAGTATAATATTCCAGGGGAAACTATGGTCATTCAATGAAGTGGAGGACTTTCAAACATTGTTGCTAAAAAAATCAGAACTGAAAAGAAAATTTGACACTCAAATACAAGAAGCATGAGAAAATAAACATGGAAAAGAAATCATAAGGAACTTACCAAACTTGAACTATTTACATGCCAACATGGAAAAAAAACAATAAGTGTAACTTATGAAACTTTTCTCAGTATAAGTATAGGTGAAGGGAATACAAATGTGTATATATGTATACATACACGTGTCTAAATAGTGGGGTTTATATACATGTATGAACATATATCTGAGTATGTGTATATATATGTCTGTGGAGGGCACAGGATGAATTGAATAGGAAGGGACAATACTTTAAAAGGTAAAATTCTGAGGTGTGAAAGGATTAGAATGAGAGGAGACAGGGAGAAACAGAATGGAATTAATCCTGTCATAAGGAAGAGGCAAGGGATAATTGTCACAATGGAGGGAAAGAACAGGAAAGCAAAAGGGAAAGGGTCATCCTTACTCTCATTGAATTTGGCCTAGGGAAAGAATGACATAAATTCTAAACTGGGTATCTTGCCACACAGGAGAGTAGGGGGGATGGGGATGAGAGGTGGGATGATGGAGGGGAGCGCAGGGTGGAGGGGAGGGTTGCTGGAAGCACAAATTTCTATAAAGGGACTGGGAAAGGGACAGGGTAGAGAACAGAACAAGGGAGGGTAGGATAGTAAGGAGGGACATTTAATCAGTCTCTTACCTTATGCTCACTGTGGAGATGTTCTACATAATTACACATGTACAGCCCGTTTTTAATTGCTTGTCCTTCCAGTGGTGTGATGAGTGAGTAAGGGAAAGAATCTAGAATTTAAAGTTATATAATCAAATGTTAAAAATGTATATGTATTTTATTATTATTATTAGTAGTAGTAGTAGTAGTAGTAGTAGTATTAACTACATCCAACTGGGAATTAAGATTTATAGGTACTATGGTAGGGAGATCCATGCTGCCCTGACAGAAAGTCAGAGGGGCAAGGGGAAGAACATAGAAGGCAGCAGATTGGGGGAGGGGTTATACAGTGGGATGGCTCTTTTGAAGTGTTGGGTAGGGGAAAGATGGAACCTTATACTATAGAACTTTTATTTATGTACTACCACAAATTCGGGAGATACACACAGGCATTCTTTGAGACTCAAATGAGATAATAGGTATTAAATACTTTTATAAACTTTACAGCAATATATGAATGATGGTTCTTATTATTTTTAGTAGTAGTCTCTGGTTAGCTGGAATTTATTCTGTTAATGACTTCATTCCCCGAGCCTTCTATTACACTTCTGCTTAGCTCAAGCAATATACATACATACGTATATCTATCTTTCTATCTATCTATCTATCTATCTATCTATCTATCTATCTATCTATCTATATGTTGTATGTATGTGTGTGTATGTGTATGTTTATTATCTGAGTTCTGCAGTACTGCAGAATGCCTGTGTACATGTGTGTATAAACACACAATAAACATATATTGTTTATACGTGTGTGAATATATATGTAATGTGTTTGTCTATATACATATATAGTAACATGAACTTTTGGGATTAATAAACATTATTAATACTTACTTAAATCTAGGCGAGCAACAAAACAATAAGGCAAACCCTAATTTTTAGCAATTGTCAATTTCTGGTGTGCAAATATTCAAAGTTAAAGAATTAAAAGAATTGTTCATCACAAGCTAATAAGAGCTGACTTCAGCACACCTCTGGTATATGCAACATTATCTGCACTCTAAAGCAATACAAAGTATAATCTATCTCTTTTGCTTCCCACTCACTGCATGGCAAATTTCCTCTTTCAATCATATGTATCTTGGATGATATCTTTTATATTATTTCTTGAATGTAAGATAGCACTGATGATAAGTTACAGCCTATTTAAAACCACCATCTATACTGGAATTGTCCTTTAGGTGACTTGAGTGTTCAGTTATGTTGAGACGGTAGAATTCCATGATTCATAGTCAAATTGTATCACCTGAAGAATATTGGTGTTAGCATGAAGGTATTTTCATTTTTGATATAACTTGAGATAGATGCATTGGGCAAATTCCCAAGTATAATTCATGCTGTCCTTTTTCTTTTAATCCTTAATGACTTGTTGAGATGAGGGAGACAACAAAAGGGGTGGTAGTCATTGATATCATTTCAAGTGTCTCTTTTTTGATAATCATAGCATCTATATTTTTTTCTTTTATCATTCCATATTATCCGAACTTCAAAATATCTTAAAACATGGTTTCTTTAAGCTTCCAAAATCATGTCTTTGGTAGCATGGCTTATCTGTATCCATGTATAATTGATCTTGTGTCTTTTCCAAGACAATTCCCACTTCCCCATATAGCACACACAGGACTGACTTAACAGAGTCTGAACAAAAAGGTTCTACAGCCATTGATGAAGAGAGTTGTTCTAGAACTTCTGGAAGTTATGCTAGTCCTTTCTCTCTCTCTGTCTGTCTGTCTGTCTATATCTCTGTCTTTCTGTCTCTGTTTCTTTGTGTATGTGTTGGTTTGATTCTTGTTTTTAATATTGAAATCAGAAGCACTTAAAAAATAAATCCTCTTTTCACTCCCTAAGTTGATAAACTTATTTATAATAAATGGGGAAAAACACCAGTGACACTTAAGGAAAACCAGCAGGCACTTGCACCATGTCAACAGCTAATAGAATATTCCTTGCTTAAAAATTATTTACTTCTCCTCTGCAAATAGTGACTTAACATTCCTTCATCTCTTCTCTGGGTCCAAGCTGGACTTTTAAAATTGTAATTATCAAGTTTGTTATGTTGTTCTATATATTTAAAATGTTGTGATTAATTTCTATTGTTCTCTTGGTTCTTCTTCTTGATTCTGCAACTGTTTATACAACTCTGCACATTATTTTTTATTTGTCATTTTACAGCATACTAATAGCTTATTATATAAAAATATAAATATATATAATTAAATATTTATTTTCTGTATCTCAGAGACATGTATTTAGTAGTTTGTTTTCAGGGTCACTAGAAACATTTTAGTCACTTTTTTCACCTGATTTCAAATGTTTTTGATTTATGATATACCATTTCAAAAGGGAAACAACAGTGTATCAGTGATATGCCTATCTTTGTAAAGCACTTGCATATTGACATAATTTTTGCTAATATTTTTTTATTTGTTTTTTATGGGGGAGGGAAAGCAAGATAATTGGGGTCAAGTGACTTGCCCAAGGTCACACAGATAGCGTCAAGTGTCTGAGGCTGGATTTGAATTCCACTCCTCCTGACCTCCAGCCAGTGTTCTATTCACTGTTTCTCTTAGCTGCCCCACCAATATTTCTTTTTGTTAGGTGAAACCTCAGAGTAGTTTTAAATTAAATTCACTTTATAATTTTTTAGACTGCAATAATTTACTAAAGAGATGACAATAGTTTATACATATTGCTTTTTATTTTTTAATTTTTAATTTTTTATAAATTGATGTGTTAACTTGCTTTTGGTTTACAACATTCAGTTCCACAATTCCTTGAGTTTCAAATTTTCTCCCTTCTCCCTCCCCCCACCATGGAGGCATGCAATCAAGTATAGGATCTGCAAATACTTTCACATTGGACATTAGTCTAGTTGTATAGAAAGGTTATAACCAATGGAGTGAACAATGGGAAAGAAAAAACAAAACCAAACATGGAAAAGAACGATAGCGTGTAGTTTGCTTAGTCTCTATTTAAACTCTGTTCTTTCTAGTTCTTTCTCTGAATGTAAATATCTCCTTCCATCCTGAGACTTGTAGAGTTGTATTATAACTGTGAATTGCTGAGAAGAGTCCAGTTTATCAAACTTGGTCATCACACATATAATGTGTCTGTGATTGTGTACAAGTTTCTCCTGGTTCTGCTCTTTGCATTTAGCATCAGTTTATATAAGCCTCTCCAGGTAAATATGAAGTCCATCTGCTCCTCATTTCTTATACCAGAATAGTATTCCATTACATTCATATACCACTACTTTTTTAGCCATTCCCCAGCTGATGGGCATCCCCTTAATTTCCAGTTTTTTGCCACCACAAAAAGAGCTGCAATAAATATTTTTATACAAATGGGTCTTCCTCCCACTTCTATGGTCTCTTTGGGATACAACCTCTGAAGTGGTATTACTGGGTCAAATCGTATGCCATTATTTATAGCCCTTTGAACATAGTTCCAGATTGCTCTCGAGAAAGGCTGAATCAGTTCACAACTCCACCAATAAGGCATTAGTGTTCCATTTTTTCCACATCCTCTCCAGCTTTTGTCATTTTCCTGTTTTGTCAGCTTAGCCAATCCGACTGGTGAGATGTGCTACCTCAGTGTTATTTTGATTTTAATTTCTCCAATCAATAGTGATTTAGAGCATTTTTTTCATATGCTTATAGATATCTTTAATTTCTACCTCTGAAAAATTGCCTGTTCGTATCCTTTGACCATTTATCCATTGGGGAGTGACTTGTAGTCTTATATATTTGACTCAATTCCCTGTATATTTTAGAAATGAAGCCTTTATCAGAGACACTGGTTGTAAATATTCTTTCCCAGTTTCCCAATTCCTTCTTAATCTTGGTTACATTGATTTTTTTTTACAGAAACTTTTCAATTTAATGTAATCAAAATTATCCATTTTGCATTTTATAATGCACTCTAACTCTTCTTTGGTCATAAAGTCTTCCTTACTCTATAGACTGGACAGGCACACTATTCCTTACTTCCTCAGATTACTTACAGTATCAGCCTTTATACCTACATTGTGCACCCATTTCAACTTTATTTTGGTATATGGCATTAGATGATGGTCTATGCCCAGTTTCTGCCATACTATATTCCAATTATCCCAGCAGTTTTGTCAGATACTGAGTTCTTATCCCCAAAACTAGGGTCTATAGGTTATCAAACAGTATATTACTATAATTGTTGACTACTGAATGTTTTGTACCCAATCTATTCCATTGATCCACTACTCTATTCCTCAGCCAGTACCAAGTAGTTTTGATGACTGTTGCTTTATAATGCAGATTAAAAACTGTTATGGATAGGCCACCTTCCCTAGTATTTCTTTTCATTAATTGCCTTGATATTCTGGACTTTTTGTTCTTCCAAATGAATTTTGTCACTATTTTTTTTAGCTCTAAAAGTAATTTTTTCCTAGATTGATTGTTACACCACTAAATATGTAATTTAATTTAGGTAAAATTGTTATTTTTATTATAATTAGATTGAACCAGCCATGAGCAATTGATGTTTTTCCAAATAATTTTATTTGTGTGAAAAGTGTTTTGTAGTTATGTTCATATAGGTACTGGATTAGTTTATACATATTAATTTAGATTATTGCTTATTCATATTCTTTGACTGGTTATCCATTGCAGGATTGCTTATGGTTTTACTTAATTTTGTCAACTTTCAACCTATTAGACTTTTGAGGTAAATATTCTTTCCCCAATCAGTCATCAACTTCTCATCCATCTTGCATAGATTTTTTTTTGTACGAGTCTTAATTTTTTTAAATTTTATTTATTTTTAAATAAGATTTTTTTTGATGTCTTCTGTTTTTTATTTAATTCCAATTATCCCCAGTATGACTTCTGAGATTCAACCCATATATCAAAACATATTTTAACAGGAATGAATTCAACACAACTGATCAAATAAATTGAAAAATCTGAAAATATGTGACATGCAACATCTATTGACCTCCCATCTTCATGAAAGGATGTAGTTTGGCATTGTCTTATAAAACGTTTTCATTCTAGTCCTGCTTGATCTTTATAAGTTTCTTACATTCACTTTTGATTGTGTGTTTGGCTGGTTGCTGGTTTTTTTTCCATTTACATTGTTGTAGTTGTTATGCATATTGTTTTCTTAGCTCTGTTTATTTCACTCTCTAATAGTTCATTGAGATCTTTCCATGCTTCTCTGTATTCATCACCTATGTCATTTCTTATAGCATAGTAAGTACTTCCATGTCTTTTATATATCATAATTTATTTAGCTATTTCCCAAATGATAGGCATTTCCCTTGCTGCAAATTCAGTATTAACAAAAAAGTTCTTCTATAAATAACTTGGTATATATAGGAACTTCTTATCAATGGCTTCCTTAAGTAATCAGCCTGGTCTTAGAACCTTTACATCAAAAGGCATGGATATTTTTAGTCACTTTATTTACACAATTACAAATTGCTTTCTAAAATCATGTACCATTTCAGATCTAAGAATAGTACTTTTGCCTATCATTACACAATCCCTTCGTTGTTGACTACTGCCATGTTTGTCATTTTTGTCAATTTGTAGGGTGGGAGGTGAAACCTCAGGATTATTTTCATTTGCATTGTTTTATCCTTAGTGATTTGAAGCATTTTTTCATTCAGTTGTGAGAAATTTGCAGTTCTTTAAGAGCTGTTCGTGTCTCTTGACTATTTATCTCATTTATCTCTTAGGAAAGACTGTACTATATATATAGTATATATATATATAGTATATATGTGTATATGTATATATGTGTGTGTGTAGTGTATATCTTATATAGTTGTGTATATGAACATAGTTGTGTGTATATGTGTGCAAGTATAAATATGTGTATGTATGTATGTATATGTGTGTGTATATATAAATTTTCTATATCCTGGAGATGTGTACCTAGTAGTTTATTTTATATTGTATAAATAATTGCCTTTACCTATTGTTTTATTAAGAATACATCTCCTACACATATTCGTCAGTGATGTGATGTGCTTCTCTTCTAATATTTTAATAGCATAATTATTTCAATTAATGTAGAATGTATTGAGAGTATATTGTGGAATATGGTGTAAGATGTTCTAAGCATAATATTTTTCAAACTATTTCCCAGCAGTCATTTTTAATCAAGAATATTTTCCTATTTAGTTTTTCTTTCTTTACTTTATCTAACATGGAGCTATTGAGTTCTATTGTTTCTGATTATTTCTTGTTTTGTCTATCCATTAATCTCTTTTTCAAAACCAATACCAAATAGATTTGATGACTGCTCCTTTATAATATAGCATTAAGTCTTTACCTGCTATTTTGTCATTATTCTTCCTTCATTTAAATTAATATTCTAAACCTTCTGTTTTAAAAATGAATTTTATTACTGTTATAAAATTTTATAAAATATTCCCTTAGTAATTTGATTGTTACAGCAGTAAAATAATAAATTAATTTTTATAGTTAT
>CM053587.1:193049928-193069570 GCA_028646515.1 Pseudochirops corinnae
GATTGTTACAGCAGTAAAATAATAAATTAATTTTTATAGTTATTATCATTGTTATTGTGATGACAAATCTATTCATGACAATGGAATATTCCTTAAGCTATTTTAATTATTCTTTATTTTTTGAGAAACAATTTGTAACTGAATCTGCATAAGTCTTTTTCTGTGATTTTGTAGGTCATCATTCCTCAGATATTTTATGTATTGTATAACTATTTTGAGTGGGAATTCCCTTTCTATTATTACTTCTTGAATTTTATTCTTATTATGTTAAAATTCTGCTGCTTTTTGAACATTTATTTTGTTCCTTGCAAGTTCACCAAAGATATTAGTTTTCTCAATTAATATCTTTGCTGATTTCATGGAATTTTCAAAATATACCATCATATCATCAACAAATAGGGGTAATTTTATCTCTGCTTCACTTTTACTTGTGGATTTAATTTATTTCTCTTGTCTTATTGTTCTTTTCCTTTCCAGAACTATATGAAATAATAGTGGTGAGACTATTCCTGTATTATTTGGGGAAAAGATTCTAGTGTATCCCTATTACATGTGAGTTTAAATTTTGGTTTTAGACAAATGCTATATATGATGTGAAAAACAAATGTCCCTCCAAACGTATACTCTGTAGAGTTTTTAGCATAAAGGAGCATTCTGATAAGTAAAAAACTTTCTGTATATATTAAAATGATCTTCCCCCTCTTCCTTTTCCTCCTTTCTTTTCTTTTCTCTTCCTAATTCTTTGACCTTTTGCATTTAAATTCAATTTCCATTTGGGCCTTATTATGACATTTAATACACATTTCTGGTTTAAAATTTTCATTTTTTCCAAGCTACTTGTTAATTTTCCTTGTTTGTTCTGTTCTCATTTTTTTTGTTTTTTGCCAACTTGTCAGTTCGTACAAGTAGAGAACCCTCAGTGAGGAAACTATCAATTGGTAGATGAATGTCTTCTCTACAAATTACAGTAATAGATAATTAACAGGGAACACTAACAGATTAAATGAATTCATAGATATTATTCAAAAGGCAGCTATGATTTTTGGGGAGTAAGGAGATGACCTCAGAGACAGAGACACTTGAATTCTAGTCTTACTTCTGAAAAATTCCATTGCTTTTAGGCACTTGATTTTTCTTGTTTCATGAGGTTTTTTTTTTTTTTTGGCAAAAATAATTCATCCTAGTAGTAATCCTATTAATGATGAACCTTTTAAAACAAACAAACAAGCAAAACAAAAAAAAAAAACAAAATAGTTAGGCTAGTCCTCATATGATAATCACTGTCTGAGTCCAAGATCACACTAAGTTATTCAAGCATTGTAGAAACTACCAGAGTTTGAGATCAACTTGGCATGAACTTCAGGAATTCAAGGTCACTCCTGTATCACAGTGAGAAGTTGGAGTAAAACTTTTTGGAGACAACAGTGGAATATGATAATAAAAAAGGTAATCAATTCATAGAGTCTATGAATGAAAATTTAATGTCTAGAATGAAAGTGGTTTTATTCACACTATTTGTCTTTGATTCTACCTCAATACCTACCATGTAGCAGGTATGTAACAAATGTTAATTAAATTAAAAATCAACATAGTACATGAACTTTATAGAATATTGTTGTTCTACAAGGAATGATGAATTTGATGAATTCAGAAATCATATGAAGACATATGAGCTGATGTCAAGAGAAACAAAAAATATATACTTAAAGAGGATAACAATGAAAACAAAGAGACCATTGATAACAAAATAATCCAAATTAACTTCTGAAAAAAATTATAATGACCAAACTTGGTCCCAAAGAAGAGAAATGAAAAAGTACTTTTTCATGCTTTGCATACTTATAAGACTGTGAGTATAGGATATTATATGTAACGTGATATTATATATATATATATATATATATATATATTTTGGTGGAGGTGGCAGAAACAAGATGGCAGAGTAGAAGCAACAAATTGCCAAGGGCTTTTTCTCCAACCATTTCCAAAATATGTAAAAAAAAATGACTCTAAACAAACTTTAGAGCCACAGAACCCACAAAGTGACAGAGAGAAACAAATCTCCCACTGAAGGTAACTCAGCAAGCTGACAGGAAAGGTCTATCACAGCATGCTGGGAGCCAAGTACAGTCCTGTGTGAACTGTGTGGTTGCAACCACAGGGCAGCCCTGACCAACTGTGGCCAGAACAGACTTCCGGAAAGTGAACCACCAGTAACTGTGACAGGTTCCAGACTTCTCAACACATAAACACTAAAGACAAAGTAAAATGTCAGTGTGGAACTCTGTTGAAACAGTGGGGTGGGGTGAAAGAGCACATTCTTGCCACTGACTCCGAGGCAAGAAGTGGCAGAAGCATGGTGGCTGTACAATCCCCACTGAATGTCTGCCTCAGGAGATCCTGGCCTGCAGATCATAGGGGGAACAAGTGACCACTCAGAGGGCAATTGCTCTTGCTTTGACCTGCTTGGCTCTGGATCACCCTCTTAGGTGGTGATCCTGGAATCTGTAATCAGTGAGCCAGAGATTGTGGGGCCTGTAGAGAGGGTGCCCTCCTAATAGCTCTGGCAGCTGCAAAAACCCCCGTGATTTGGGAGAAAGCTCTCTCCATTCTGGAAGCAGAGTTCTACTGTGGCAAAAAGCTCGAAACATCAAGTAATTTACTGGCATATGAGCAAGCAGAGGAAGCACAAACAGAATACAGAATCCTTTTTTGGGGACCAAAAGGATCAAGGCATGGAGTGGGAGGAAGACAGCAAAGTCAGAACTCCTGCATCAAAAACCTCCAAGAAAAATATGCACTGGTTACAGACCATGGAGGAGATGAAGAAGCATTTTGCAAATCAAGTAAGAGAAGTGGAGGAAAAATTGGGAAGAGAAATAAGAATGATGCAAGAAAATCATGAAAAAAAGAGTTAATAACCTGCTAAAGGAGACACAAAAAAACTACTGAAGAAAAAAAAAACACTATAAAAAACAGACTAACTCAAATATCAAGAGGACCCAAAAGCCAGTGAGGCAAAGAATGCCTTAAAAAGCCAAAGTGGCCAAATGGAAAATAAATTTCAAAAACTCATTGAAGAGAATAATTTCTTCAAAATTGGACTGGAGCAATTGGAAGCTAATGACTTTATGAGAAATCAAGAAGCTAGAGAACAGTTGGAAATAACTGAAAAAATAAAAGGCAATGTGAAATATTTCATTGGAAAAACCACTGACCAAATAACTGAAAAAATAAAAGGCAACATGAAATATTTCATTGGAAAAACCATTGCTCTAGGAGAGATACTTCAAAAAATATTGGACTACCTGAAAACCATGATCAGAAAAAGAGCCTAGACACCATCTTTCCAGAAATTATGAAGCAAACTTGCCCTGATATTCTAGAACCAGAGGGCAAAATAGAAATTGAAAGAATTCACTGATTTCCTCTTGAAAGAGATCCCTAACAGAAAACTCCCAGGAATATTATAGCCAAATTCCAGAGTTCCCAGTCAAGTAGAAAATACTACAAGCACCAAGAAGAAAGAATTTGAATATTGTGGAAACACACTCAGACTAACACAAGACCTAGCAGCTTCTATAATATGTGATTATAGGGCATGGAATATGATATCCTAGAGGTCAAAGAAGCTAGGGTTAACAACAAAAATCACCTACCCAGCAAAACTGAGTATAATGCTTCAGAGGAAAATATAGTATTCAATGTAATAGAGGATTTTCAAGCATTCTTGATGAAAAAACCAGAGCTGAACAGAAGATTTGATTATAAAAGGGAGAGCAGATTAGGGGAGAGGGTAGTTAGAAGCAAATATTTTTGAAAAGGGATTGGGTCAAAGGAGAAAATAGAATAAGTGGGGGTGGGATAGGATAGAGGGAAATACAGTTAGTCTTTCACAATATAACTACTATGGAAATGATTTGGGTAACTACACATATACAACCTATAATAAATTGCTTATATTCCCACTGGGACTGGTGAGGAGGGAAGAAGGGAAAAAATCTAGAACTCAAAATTTTAAAAATAAATATTTAAAAAAATTGTTTTTACATGCAACTGGGAAATAAAATATACAGACACTGAGTTATAGAAATCCATCTTACCCTACTAGAAAGTTAGAGGAGTGATGGGGGAGGATATAAGAGAGAACATATTGGGGGAAGGGGTATTTAGTAGGCTTGATATTTTGGTATTGGGGGTAGGGGAAAGACAAGGAGAAAAAATTGTAACAAAATCTTGTGGAAATCTAATTTCAAAAAGATAAAATCTGTGAATTTTTTTTGGAGGGAAAGAAAACTTGACCATTTAGCTAACTCAGGAATTCTACACACACACATATACATATACATATACATATACAGATACACATATATATGCATATACATATGCACATATTTGTATGTATATACATTTACCTATTTCAATCTATACATATGTGTATGTGTGTATATATGTTTGTATATGTGTGTATATGAGTTGTGTGTGTGTGTGCATATATATATATATATACAGAGAGAGAGAGAGACAGACAGACAGACAAACAGAAAGATCTACAGAGACAGAGAGACAGAGAGAAAGAGACAGAAGGAGACAGAGACAGAGAGCTGTTAGTTAGGGATATGACACAAAAACTTACAGAAAATTATACAATATTATCGAAGTAGTACATTAAATAGTGCTGATTATAAATAATATGCCCATTCTCTAAGACTTTAGAGAAGGGGAAAAACACAATGTGATTGGATAGTCAGGGTAGTACTCATAGAATATTGTAACTGTGATGGTTGAATCAATATGGAGTTTCATTGCTTTATTTGGCCTGATAAACAGGCTGGTTTTCTTTCATTTAATTGGAAAATTTGAGCACTAAATTGATAAATATTCTCACCATGTAAACCCAATATAAAAAGTTTAACTGGTTATTACAAACATAATCCTGCCATTAATTTGCAAATTAAAACATATGCAATTGTGGCCCTATTTTATATCATAGGTACTGAATCAAAATAGGCTAATAATAAATGCTTGTTGCATTACAAAATAGTAAATGACTGGCTTTTATGCTATAAAAGATGCTATCACATTAATAGTTAAATGAAAATAAAATGAAGACCTTGCTTTAAAAAGAAGAGTCCACATAAGGATCTGTCTATATTGTGGCAAATTTCATCCAAAAATCATTATTAAAAATTAAGCAAGCTATATTCATTCTACAAAAATTTTCAACTGCATTGTATTTTGATATTATCTCATTAATTGTAGTTTAAAGAACCATTTTTAATGATTTACAGACAAGTAAAAGTCACCATTATAACTTATTATTCCTGAATATCTCATCTATTTTTGAGTCACTGATATAATTAAACAAAATCTTAAGCAATCACTTTAATCTACCTGTGTTGACATGAAATTCAATATTCTAAACATTTAAATGTCTTAAAAACATCATGGGGACCTTAAAACAAGAACTGTGCAATATAGTTTATTTCTTTGTTCAGTCAGTCATGTCCAAGTCTTTGTGACACAGTGGACCTGTGCCCATCGTGTTTTCTAAAAAAGATACTAGACTCATTTGCTATTTCCTTCACTGTTGGATAAAGGTAAAGAGAGATTTAATGACTTTCCCAGTGTCACACACCCAGTGAGTGTCTGAGGCCATATTTGAACTTAGGCTTTCCTGATTTCAGCTCCCATGCTATATCCACTTAGTTACCTACATACTTCTTAATGTAATCTACACACACATACACACACACACACACACACACACAGAATTGTTTGTGTTTATATCCTAAATCTGACTTGTATAAAACCTCAGTAGAGTCTATAATTGTCCATTAAAAAGCACATGCAACTGAAAGAAGCAAAGATGAAGAGAACAATAATGATAAAGACATGAATAAAACATTTTCATTTTCATGGAAAGAAATGAAAAAAAATTGCAAAAATATTTGCGCATGTAATTTTTTGCCACTATTTGCTAATCAGAGCTCTTAGTTGTTTTTTTGTCTGTTCGTTTTGTTTTGTTTTTCTGGGTGTTATATTGAAGGCATGATCCAGAATCTCCTATGAGGCAACTAACCTTATGAAGCAAATAACATTTAAATCTGTATATTAATGATAATGACAGAAGGAATATAAGGAATATTGCTAAGGACTGTGTGGTTACTGTCAAGAAATTGAATATCTTAGGGGAAGGTAGTAGCATTTTGTTTTTGTTTTGATCTCAGGATTGTAAATTTCTAGTGGGAAGGTTGAGATTGGAATGTACTGGGAGAAAGAAAGGCAGAGGTAGTGGGGGCAAATTGTCTCAAATAAAAGAAGCAAGAAGAAGCATTTAGAGTGGAAAGGGGAAAATGGGAGGTGTGGGGAGTGTGTGAACCTTACACTCTTCATATTGGATCAGAGAGGGAGCAACATACAAACTCAATAGGATATAGAAATCTATATTACCTACATGAACAAAGAAGGAGGAGCAGATAAAAGGAGAGGTGATAGAAGGTGGGACAGAACGGGGGAAGAGGTAATCAGAAGCAAAATTTTTTGAGAAGGGACAGAGGTAAAAGAGAGAGAGAATAGAATAAACATGAGGGAATAGGATGGAAGAAAAATCAGTTAACAATAGTAGCTGTGAAAAAAAAAATTGAAACAAGTTTCTCAGATAAAGGCCTCATCTTTCAAACCGAGAAAACTGAATTGAATTTATAAAAATAACAACTATTTCCCAATTGACAAATGATCAAAAGTTATAATAATTTTTCAGATGAAGTAATAAAAATATCTTTAGCCATATAGATTGTTGATTGATTGAAATTATTTCTTTATGTTTCTTAATAGTTTCATTATTAAGAGTTTCCTCCCTCCTACACTGACTTCCTCTATAGAGTCTTGCTAAACCTTCAGAAAGGTCCAAGATTTTACCAGTCTTTCCCCGAATATTTTAAAATATGACCTCTTCAGGTGAGCCAAGATGGCAGAGTAAAGGCAAGGACTCACTTGAGCTCTCCCCCAAACCCCTCCACATAACTTTTAAAATGACTCTCACTCACTATTAATAGGAGAAATGTGAATTAAGATAATTCTGAAACACTACCTCACATCTATTATATTGGATAATATAGGACCAAATAGGAAAATTACTCATGTCAGAAGGGAGACAGGAAAAAAATGAGACATTAATCCTGTTTTAGTTGACTTGTGAACTGATTCAACCATTTTGTCTTACAATTTTGAACTATGCCCAAAGGATTATACAACCATCCATACCCTTTGACCTAGCAATACTACTTCTGGGCATGTACCTCAAAAGAGATTTAAAAAAAAAAGTAAACAGACATAATTGTACAAAAATATTTTTAGCAGCTCTTTTCTGGTGACAAAGAATTAGAAATTGGGGGCTACCCATCAATTAAGGAATGGCTGAACAAACTTTGGTATGCAATTATGATGGAATTTTATTATATTATAAGAAATAATGAGCAGGACTCTCTCAGAAAAACCTGGAAAGTCTTACAGGAGCTGATACAAAATAAAATGTACTGTGTATAAAGTAATAGCAATATTGTAAGATGATCAGCTCTGAATGACTTAGCTATTATATGACTCAGCAATACAATGATACAAGACAACTCTGAAGGACTTATGAGTAAAAATGATAATCCCAGAGAAAGAACTGATGGTGTCTGAATATAGATCAAAGCATACTTTAAAAAAATCAACTTTCATTAATTTTCTTCAGGTTATTTTTGGTCTATTTCCTTTAACATGACTATTATGGAAATGTTTTGCATAACTAGACATCTATAAGGTATAGGGAACCATTTGCCTTCTCAATTGGGGGTGGGAAGGGAGGAAGGGAAAAATATTTTGAGCTCACAGGTTTAAAAACTGAATGTTAAAAATTGTTTTTAGATGTAAGTAGGGAACAATAAAATAGTAAATTAAAAAAATGTATTCCGTCATCATAACCACATACCACAAATAAAAAATGTGACAGACCTTTCCTTCTGACCTTCTCAGTTGTCTTTGGTATCTGTGCACTGAGAGATCTAGAAAGTGCCACTGCTGCCAGTGGTGGAGTCACCCCAAACCATGCTCTGGGCTTGTGTAGCCCTCACTGGACTGTCCTACTCTCTCACCCTGGTACAACAGACTTTTCCTTTTGACTTTCTAAGTTATCTTGGGCTGGAAATTTGTTTCATTCCCTCTTTTTTGTGGGTTCTGTTGCTCTAGAATTTGTTTTGAGTCATTTTTAAAGTTACTTGGAGAGATTTGGGAGAGAGCTTAGGTGAGTCCCTGCCTTTACTCTGTCATCCTGGCTCAACTGAGGGGATCATATTTTAAAGCATTCAGGGAAAGATTGATAAAATCCTGTTACCAAGACTCTATAGAGGAAGTCAGTCCAGGAGGGAGGGAAATTCTTAATAATGAAACTCTTAAGAAACATAAATAAATAATTACAATCAATCAACAGACATTTATTAAGTACACACTAATAACTTATATTCATCTTATTAATAGTGATAAAGGAAAAATTAATTAGTTGACCAAGGAGGCCAAAGTTCATATGCAGAAAATTTATCAACTAGTTCAAATTAAACGATAAAATATTCACAGGTCAAATCAAGAGCAGACAATGACAATTCAATTCAAGCTATATACATAATAAATAAGAAATAATTCAGAGGGAAATCACAGGATTTTAGAGGAGTTAAGGAAGATTTCCTGTAGAAGGTGGGATTTTAGTTGGAATTTAAAGAAAACTAGTGAGGTCAGTAATCAGAAAGGAGAACAGAGAATATTACAGACATCTGAGACAGTCAGAGAAATTGTTCAAAGCTGAGAAATGGAGTCTTTTGTTTATGAAACTTTTTAAGGAAACTAGTATCACTGATGGTTGGAAATAAAAGTTTAATAATAGAGGTAATATAAGAATAGAGTCAAGATTACTAAACTCAGAATGATTTGATGTTGGTGAGGAAAACTAAGAACAACAAAAATGTAGATTGTATATTTGTGTGTATATGTGATTATGTTGGGGGATGGAGTTACAATAAAGAAGGGAAAGAAAATAGATATGGAGAGATGGGTTGATGTTAACAATGATGTAGAGGAAGTAGGACTACTCAATTCTAACTTTTCTGCTGTTTCCGTTAGAGAATAATACTAAGAGCAGTAATGACTTAACAAAATTATCTAATAGGCATTTAAAACCCAAGGTAAGAAGATAAATAATAAAAGAACTTCTTATTGCCTTTGATCAGTTAAAATTACTAGGCCCAAACAAACTATATCTTAGAAACACACAGGAAGATAACCAAGTTGCTTCTACTATTTCCCTAATTACCATTTAGGTACTCTGAATAAAAAAATTACTCAATACAAGGGAAAATGAATATCTATCATGCTCCCCCTCTCCTTTATCAGAAAGGTCCAAACATTATTAGCATTACTTTAAAAAAAATCAAATTACCTTCATGCTCACAATTTTCAAAGAGATATTGGGGAAAAAATAAGGAGTTCACCAGATTATATTTCTTTATCAAAAGAGTGCTTCCACTTGCTTCTTACCAAAGGTGATATGGTTTGATTTAATCTCTACTTTGATTTGCATACAATTACATTCAACATTAGTTTTCTTTCTTTTTCACATATTTAAAGAATCCAAAAAAAAAAAAAAAAGGAATTCATATCACCTGAGCCATTCTTTTATTTATGCTGTATTTTGAAATGGAGTATTGAAAATAAATATATTTTTTCGTTTAGATAAAAACTAAAACTACAAACAAAAGTTTACACATTTCAGTACTTGCCTTATGAGTCTAAAGCTTTATTTCAGAGTAGCTAGGAGCATAAGACCTATTCAGGTTTTGATCTTTTATTGTTCTTGCCACACACAGTGAAGTAATAGTAACCATCATCATCATCATCATCATCATCATCATCATCATCATCATCATCAATTATTATGTTTTGAACAAATCCTGTTATATGAAATTGTTTTAAAGTACTACAGGCATTGTGGAGAGCACAGATGAAGAGCATAATAACTTCCATTAAAAAAAACATTTTAATGAACTCAGCAAAATAGATTAAAGGACAGGAAATAGTACTTGTCACACAAATTTGGTTATTTTTCATTTGTTTTAAGGGAATTGTAAACAGTTGTCTCACCTTCAGCAATCTGCAAATGTTGGAAAATAAAGTCCAAATAGATCATTTCAGGCTATGGTTCCTTCATTTCCTAATTTAATGGTTCATTTATTGGGCCAATAACTATTAGAGGCCATTTTTCTTCACTGAGAGGTGACTACATACCAAAATGCTCTAAAAATAATTAGTTTTGAGGAAAAACAACCACACAGAACACATTTGTCTACATTTTTATGTGCCAACTGCCCCTAATGCTTATGTGACAGATACACAAATAAAACCAATTTTTAAAATATTTAGGGTTACATAGCTTAAAAAAATATAAATATATTACTTATTGTGGAATTTTAACCATAAGTGAATTTTAGACAACTATATAATCGTTGAGGTACCAAAGCAATTTGACAAATGTTTTGAGAAGGTTGTAAAAGTTTCAAAGATGTATAAATGGAAGGACGATTTTTTCTTCTTTTTGTGTACTTAGTATCTCCACTACCCCCACCCCTCAACCCAGGAAAGTAACCTTAGTATTAATCTACTCAGCAGTAAAAAATAAATAAATAAATAAAATGTAGCCAATTCAAGAATTACATTTCTGTTTATAATTCCTTTGAGAAAGCAAAAATATTCAACAGAAAGCATTTTAATGACTTGTTTGATATTTCCATATACATTCTATAATTACCTGAAGCTCAAAATATACCAAACTGAATTCATTATTCTCCTTGCCAAACCATTATTACTTTCCCAATTTGAGATAAAATAGCATTAGCAATCACAAAAGCAATATAACTTATTGTAAGCACCTTTTCCCCACTTTAGTATGGATCCATTAAGTCATAAGAGGTAGGTGACTGTAATCAAGATATAAATGATAATTCCTTGCATAAAATTGTGCTTCATACTTAAAATATGGCATTCTAATAACATTTCCAACATTCAAATTTTCTATTTTGATAATACATATAAACAGATGGAAACAAGCACAAGAACAACAACACTAGATTAGACAGAGTCTGTTGAAGAAGTGTTATCTATTAATGATGTTAACAACTTTATGCAAAATTACCTAATGATAATATTTTCATACAATTTAATTAATACAAATTTTTCATACAATAATAATATTTTTCTTACACTTAACTTTATAGAAACAGGAAGCTGAAGGAACAAAAGAAAGGATCTGATATGTTTGAATGATTACTTATATATTTTGGAGGTAGTTTTCTCTCTCTGTCTCTCTCTCTCTCTCTCTCTGTCTCTCTCTCTCTCTGTCTCTCTCTCTCTCTCTATTTCTCTCCTTCCATCCCTCCCTATCATGTATCTATTATTGCCTCCTTGAAGATACTACAGTAGTCTGAAAGGAGATAACAGTCATTATGGTGAATCTCACTATCTGTGTCCTCAGTAGTAGATCATGCATTATTGGAATTCAGTTCTCAGATTATTTTCAATAGCTAAAAGATAACAGTGTAATATTTTAAAGATCTTTTTTGTTATTTTATATAATTATATCTATTCTATTTCTGATTCCTGTTGTTGCATTCATAATTTTCTTTATAGCAATATCATTCAATGTGACTATATTTTTTTAACATTGATTTTGCATGTTTGTGAAAGATGAGATTTACAGTAAGATATTTGAAAGATCTATATTCCTCCAACATGATTTTTTATAATATAGCATACAATAGTATTGTTTTTTTTAAAGCAAAAATATATTCTATCATTTCCCTTCCTTATTCTCCATAGACGTATTTTTTTTATTTGTATCACCTAAACCACTGCATTTCTGCACCTTATGATAAAGATTAGCCTCTGGTGGTAATTAGACAAAAAATTGCACTTCCTAAAACAGAACAACACATGTTATGAAAAATAATAAAGAAATGAAGAGTATTTATAAAAATAAGTGGACATTGTCATTCAGCTAAGATATTTTTATCCCAGAAATATGGAGAATGAGGCATAATTTAAAGATTTTATCATTCTCATTTGATGCAGTCTATTTAAATCATCATGATTCAAGAAAAAGAAAGACTTCAAAATACTTATTCTAACATTTATCATTTTAATATTCTGTATCAATTTTGAACAACTAAATAATTTGTTCAATACAAATTGAATGGCTGTATGGACATAATCAAATACTTTAGATAGGTAAAATAATATTGTGGAAGAAACACAACTTGGAATCAAAGAGAACTGAGTCTTAATCCAACTCTGACACTTGGTAGCCATATGACTTGGAACTAGTCACTTCGTTTCTACTATATTTAATTTTGTCATCCATAAATTACATCTCATGATACTTGACCTGCCTCAGAGGGTTTTTATGCACCATGAATTATCATAAAAATGAGAGTTATTATTATTGTGGTGGTTTCTGCCTTATTAAATAAATATTTTTTAAAGAATATTTTCTTGTTATAATATTGTTCATATTGGTCACTTTTATTCTTTAATTCTTTTTTTCAGCTAATAGCATTTTTCAAATTGAATGTAAAAATAGTTTACAATATTTATTTTATACAAGATTTTGAGTTTCAAATTTTTTTCCCTTATTTGCTCCCTGTGCTCCCCTATTCTTAAGAAAGAAAGTAGTCTGATACATGTTATACATACGAAATCATGTTAAACAAATGTCCATATTAGCCATATAATTATAAAAAGAATCAGAACAAAAAGGAAATACCATGAGATAGGAAAAAAGTTAAAAAAAAATAGTATGCTTCAAACTGAATTCAGACTCCATTGCTCTTTCTCTTGATGTGGATAGCCCATTTTATCATGAGTATTTCAGAATTGTCTTGGATTATTATATTGCTGAGAAGAGGTAAAGTCTATCAAAGTGGATCATTGTAAAATGTTACCATTATTGTATACAATGTTCTCATGGTTCTGCTCACTTCACTCAGCATCAGTTCATGTAAGTGTTTCCAGGTCTTTCTTAAGTCGGCCTGCTCATCATTTCTTACAGAACAATAATTTTCCATCATAATTAAATACCACAATGTGTTCAAATGACCAAATGATCGATATCTCCTCAATTTCTAATTCTTTGCCACAATAAAAAAAGGTGCTACACATATTTTTGTACATGTGGATCCTTTTACCTTTTTTATGATCTCCTCAAGATACAGAACAACTAATGATTTTGCTGGATCAAGGAATATGCACATTTTTATATGCTTTTGGGTATGGTTCCAAAATGCTCTCCACAATGGTTGGATGAATTCACAACTCTAACAACAATTAATCAGTGTTTTAATTTTCCCATATCTTTTCCAACATTTATTATGTTCCTCTTTTGTCATATTATCCAATTGAATAACGTGAGGTGAAACTTCAGAGTTGTTTTAATGTGCATTTCTCTAATCAATAGTCATTTAGAACATTTTTATGTGACTCTAGATAATTTGAGCTCTTCATCTGAAAACTGCCTACTCATATCCTTTGACCATTCATCAATTCATGAATGATTCGCATTCTTAGAAATTTGATGTAATTCTGTACATATTTTATAAATGAAGCCTTTATCAGAAACTCTTGTTGTAAAACATTGTTCACAAGCTTTCTGATTTCCTTGTAATCTTGGATGCATAGGCTTTAAGTAAAACCACTATAATTTAATGTAATTAGAATTATCCATTTTGCATTTCATAATGTTATCCATCTCTTGTTTGGTCATAAATGCTTCCCTTCTTCATAGATCTTACAGGTGAACTGTACCTTGCTGTGTGAATTTGTTTGTATGTGCAAATCATGCACCTGTTTTGACTTTCCCTTTGTACATGATATGAGATATTTGTCTATATCTAGTTTCTGTCATACTATTTTTGAATTTTCCCTGTAATTTTTGTCAAATAGTGATTTATTATCCCAGACGCTGGAGTTTTAAAGTTTAACCAGTAGCAGATTACTTAGTCATTTACAACTGTGTCTTGTGTATCTATCTGATTCTACTGTTACACCACTCTATTTCTTAGTTAGTGTCAAATAGAATTCATGATTTCTGTTTTATAATATAGTTTATAATATCATACAGCTAGGCCATATTCTTTTGCATATTTTTCATTAATTATCTTGATATTCTTGACCTTTTGTTCTTCCAGATGAATTTTCTTATTATTTTACAGCTCTATTTTTTATTAATTGGATTGATATGACATTGAATATTTAAATTAATTTAGGTAGAAGTATCACTTTAATTATATTAACTCGGCCTACTGTTAAAAGAATCTGAAGATCTTCCCTGCCCCTAGGCCCTTTGCTAAAGTGGCTATGTGACCCTGAGAACATTCCCTTATTTGAAAGTATACTCTGCCCCTTAATAGGCTGAATGTGATCACATGGAGGCTGTGGCACCAGGCTTGTTTCTTGGGAATGCCCGCACCTTGTAGCTTTGTGATTGGGCAGTGAGTCAAGAGGGCTGTGACATTCTCCAAGCCAGGAGAAGGCTATATATACGACCTGATGTGAGGTTTTGCTTTGGGGCTCACTTTGAGAAGAGTTGTGTGATTTGGCCAGATGAGACTCTGGGAAGCCGTTGAGCCTCCCAGGCTTTGAAAAACCCAGATGTTGGTGCTTCCCTCTCTGGTAACTGATTAGGTAACTGATGGAATGGTCAGGTGCTGGAAGCCGTCAGCTGATCTGTTTTTCTGTTTGTTTGTAACTTGTGTTTGTAACTTATGTTTGCATTCTCTGAAGTTCAGGGTGTTGACTTTTCCCCCTGAACTAGGTAAATGATATATGTTTGATAGATTAAAGTAAGATTGTTAACCCATATTGAGTTGCTTTCCTTTAGAAAAGCAGATCTAAGAACTCGTGATAGCAGCCATCCTGGGTATGCTAGGGTGCTTGCTGATACACTACCCATGAACAAATGCAATTTTTATAATTGTTTGGATCTGACTTTATTTATGTGCAAAGTGTTTTGTAATTGTGTTCATGTAGTTCCTGTATTTGTCTTGGCAGATAAAATAGCATATATTTTATATAGTCTACAATTAGTTAAAAAGAAATTTTATTTTTTAATGTTTATAGCTTTATCCTTAGACTCTTTTTTTTATAATTCATCAGTTCTTCCTAGCCTTTATTTTCTTTTTCCTGTCAAGTATTAAACATTTCCACCTGTTTTCTCAAACTTGCTTATTCTGTAGCAGTTAACCAAAATAAATGCAAATGCGGAATATCGCTAAACTTTAAAAGTCCTTGATATCTTATTCATTGTTTTTGATGGTATTCAGTTTTCTCATGGAGAAAAAAAAATAATTTAGTCATAACTCAACTTTATATATTTTCTACCAGCTACTTCTACAACACAATTCTGAATAATAAAATTTGGTGTATGCAGTTTTAATTCCTAATTAATGGGGAAGGAGAAATCATCAAGAAAATCCGTAACCATCATGTGGAAAATCTTGAAATTCATGGTTTGCCCTCAGTGTTCAATTATTATCTTTTACCCACTATTCAATCTATTTCAATATCTGATCTACATTATTCTCTAGTTCTTCGGGTACATTGCTGGGCAACCAGGATGCTATTTCATGGTTGTAGGAGGCCATGGCTTCTTCATAAAGAATTTGGAAAATGGAAAACTGAATATTGTCCTGTAGTTTCTTTGAACTGTATCCTCTCTTTTTAAGTCTTGTATATAATACATAATTATCTGTTCGAAGCACGAAAATTATACAAAATAATCATTCAGGGAAGAAGTCATAGCCATGGTAATCAACAATAACTCTACCTTTTTTCATTTTATTTTCTAACTCATCAACTACTTTATCTTTATCCAAAATGGGACATTCATATTCTTCATCAAAGGCATAATATAACTTTCCTTATTGTGCTAAATCATCCACATTAAAGTATGACAGTCCTGTTATTAATGCAAGTTCTTTACTTAGTGTGATCCTTTCAACCCCTGGTGTATGGTGAACAGGATGTTGGGTAACCTCATGGTTGCAGTGGTGCCGACTCTGCCCCAGTTGCCTGCTCTCCATGAGGGAGCAGCAGGGAGCATACCTTTTTATCTCTTCTTGTTGAGCTTAGTAGGTAATATATACAAATACTGATGATGTATAACTTTATTTTATATTCTACAACTATGGTAATGTTTTTAATTGTTTCAAATAATTTTTAGTTGATTCTCCAGGATTCTCTAAGCAAACCATTATATCATCTTTGAAGAGTGATAATGTTCTTTCCTCTTTGCCTATTCTAATTCCTTTAATTTATTTTTCTTCTCTTATGGTTAATGATAACATTTCTAGTACAATATTGAATAGAATGATTATAACCCTCAATCTTATTGGGAAAGTTCATAGTTTATCTCTATTACATAAAATGTTTGCTGATGGTTAGATACTATTTATACTAAAAAGATAGATACTACTTATCCTTTTAAAGAAAATTCCATTTATTCTTATGCTTTCTAGTGTTTTACACAGGAATGGATACTGTATTTTTCTGTGAAGGATCTTTCTGCATCTATTGAGATAATCATATGATTTCTATTAGTTTTGTTTTAAATATGGTCAATTATGCCCATAGTTTTCTAATATTGAAGTTGCTCGTCATTTCTGGTTTAAATTGCACATGGTCATAATGCACAATCCTGGTGACAAATTGCTGTAATCACTTTGTTAATATTTCATTTAAAATTTTACATCAATATTCATTATGGAAATGTGTCTATAATTTTCTTTCTGTTTTGGATCTTCTTGGGTTAGGTATCAGCACCATATTTGTATCATAAAAATATTTTGGTAAATCTCTTTCTTTACTGTTTTTTTCCCCAGAAAGATAAAAAAGTTTTGGGATAATTGTTATTTAAATGTTTTGTAGAATTCACCTGTAAAGCTCTCTTGCCCTGGAGATTTTTTCTGAGGAAGTTAATTGATGACATATTCAATTTTTCTAAAATGGGGTTATTTAAGTATTTTATTCTTCCTCTGTTAATCTGGATGATTTAAATTTTTTTATAAATTTTCATTCATTTCACTTAGATGGATAGGTTAATTTGCATGCAGTTAGGAAAACAGCTCCTAATTATTGCTTTAATTTCCTTTGCATCAGTGGTGAATTTATCCTTTTCATTTTTGATATTGCTAATTTCTTTCTTTTTTAAAATCAAATTGAAGACAAATTTTATCTATTTTATTGTTGCATTTTTCATACAACCTACTCTTAGTTTTATGTATTAGTTTAATAATTTTCTTATTTTCAATTGATCAATTTATCCTTTGATTTTCAGAATTTCTCATTTGCCATTTAATTGAAGATTTTAAAATTCTTTTTCTAGCTTTTTAAATTGTATGTCTGACTCATTAATCTCTTTTACCATTTTATTCATACAAGCATTTGGAAATATAAAATTCCTCTAAGTACTCTTTTGTCTGTATCATGTAAATTTTAGTATGTTATCTAATTATTGCCATTCCCATTGTTGAAATTATTGATTATTGGAGGGGGCAGAGCCAAGACGGTGGTATAGGATCAGCAAAGTTCTGCAGCTCCCACATAGCCACCTCAAATACACATAAAATAATAATCTAAACAAATTTTAGGGCTCCAAAACCGACAAATATACACCTCTGGCTGAAGGCAGCTTGGCAGGAAGGGATCATTACAGCTGTGGGAGCTGAAACTAGCCCAGGCTGAAACCGAGGTATGGGCCCAGGGGCAGCCAGGAAAAGCCGCTGCTGGAGCCTTCAGGCAAGTGGGTTAGCAGCAGCTGTGGCAGTTTGCAGAATTATCAAGCAATAAGAAATAAGGATTTAGAGAAAGGTCAGTGGAACTCAGCTAAATTTGGGGGAGAAAAGCAGTCTGCCCAAACTGCCTCAGGGCAAGGAAGCAGCAGAAATGGCAGCCCTGCAGCTGTCTCCATGTGACTGCTTCAGAGCTCCCAACCTGCAGACTGCAGGGGGGACAAGCAATCTTCAGAGGCTAAGTGCTCTTGCATTGAACAGCCTGGATCCAGATCATGGTCTTGGGTGGGGGGCCTGGAGTGCATTTTTAGTAAGCCAAAGCTGTTGGGGGATGCAAAAAAAACAAAACAAAACAAACAAAAAAACAACAACAACCCCCTAATGCCTCTGAGAACTGGGAAAACCACAGTGATTTGGGAAAGAGCTTTCGCCTCTGGAAGCAGAGTTCCACAGAGCATAAAATCATTGACTGGCCAACGTGATCAGGCAAAGGAAGCAAAGCAAGAACAGCAACCAAACTCTAGAATCCTTCTTTGGGGAAAAGAAGGATCAAAACATGGAACAGGAAGAAGAAAACACAGTCAGAACGCCCACACCAAAAGCTTCCAAGAAACATGAAGACTGCCTAAAAGACATAGACCAGCTTAAGAAGAATTTTGAAAACCAAATAAGAGAAGTAGAGTAAAATTTAGGAAGAGAAATGAGAATTATGCAAGAAAATCATGATAAGAGTCAACAACCTTACTGAAGAAAATAACACCTTAAAAAATAGATTAACTCAACTGGCAAAAGAGGGCCATAAAGCCAATGAGCAGAAGAATGACTTTAAAAGTCAACTTTGCAAAATGGAAAAAGAATCTCAAAAGCTTTCTGAAGGGAATAATTCCTTCAGAATTAGAGTAGTGCAAACGGAAGCAAATGACATTATGAGAAATCAACATATTATTAAACAGATCCAAACAAATGAAAAAATAGAAGGCAATGTGAAATGTCTCCTTGAAAAATCCACTGACCTGGAAAACAGATCCAGCAGAGACAATTTAAAAATTATTAGATTACCTGAAAGCCATGATCAAAAAAGAACTTAGAAAGCATCCTTCAAGAAATTCTCAAGGAAAATTGCCCTGATATTTTAGAACCAGAGGGCAAAATAGAACTTGAAAGAATTCACCAATCACTTCTTGAAAAAGATCCCCAAAAGAAAACTCCAAGGAATATTATAGCCATGTTCCGGAATATCCAGATCAAGAAGAAAATATTGCAAGCTGCCAAGAAGAAACAATTTGAATACTGTGGAAACACAATTAGTATAACCCAGGATCTAGCAGCTTCTACATTAAGGGATTGAAGGGCTTGTAATATGATATTCTGGAGACCAAGGGAGCTAGGATTAAAACCAAGAATCACCTACCCAGCAAAATTGAGTATAGTATTCCAGCGGAAAATTTGGTCATTCAGTGAGGTCGAGGACTTTCTAACAATTTTGCTGAAAAAACCAGAACTGAAAAGAAAGTTTGACACTCAAATACAAGAAGCATGAGAAGGTAAACATGGAAAAGAAATCATAAGGAACTTATCAAAGTTGAACTATTTACATGCCAACATGGAAAAGTGACAATTGTAACTGATGAAATTTTCTCAGTGTGTGTGTAGGTGAAAGGAACACAAATGCATGTATACATATAAAAATAAAAGTACATATACATACACATATACATATACATATACATATACATATGTCTATATAGGAGAGTTTATATATGTGTACAAACACA
>CM053587.1:193070070-193094029 GCA_028646515.1 Pseudochirops corinnae
AGTGCTAATAGCAAGTAGAATAAATGATTGATTGTTTATAGCTCTGGTTCAGGTTTTGTTCTATTTAAATAAGGGTTGTAAGAATAATTTGGTAAAATGACTGGCTTATTTGGAAGAAAAAGAATAGAAATTAGAAACCTATACCTTAAATTTTCCAGGATACTATCTTAAATAAGGTTCCTAAGCTCAATGGGGCAAAAATTTTACCAAAGATTGTACTTTATAGAAAGCATAGAAAATCACACTACAATAATTTGATTTTTTATTTCTTCTAATTTAAGGAGAATTTGGTTTTAGAAAAACACTAGTTTGGCTATTAGCTTGGGGTAAACATTTTACTTTATATTTCACACAACCTCTTTACAATTGTTTTCCTTCCAAACATGCTCACAAAAATCTTGGGAAGGGTAGTCATAGAAGTAATTAGATTTTCATAGTAATGAAAAAGGCAGCTTTCCCTTTATTTAAGATCTCCACTCCTTTTTTTTTTTTTGCCACTTCTCCTTCGAAATCATTTAGCTTTTATTTTAAGCATCTAATTGCCATGCCTTTTGGAATGTATATATTTACTATTGTATTACTTAATTATCTATGATAAATCTAACCAAATAATAGCAAAAAACAGAACTTAAGGAACTGAATTTAATTTGACAATAAAATGGATATATAGACATCAAACTATTAGGCAATTATTGAATGAGAATTGAAAGGAGTTGGAGTGTGTGTGCATATACACACACATACATACACACCCATATATACGTGTATGGATTTTCAGTGTCACAGAAGTATTTATGAAGTTTCATGCATAATAGTTTTAAACTTTAAGCTTTAATGTTTTAAAACTTTACTAAAAATTTTTGGAACACCCTGTATACATATATTTGTCTGTTGCCCATTATACCTGTAAAAACATCAACTGCATAAGAGATAGGAAACAAAAAATTCATAAAATGTAGAAAATCAGATATATTAAACAAATATTTTGCTGACAAGAATGTAAATGAAACATTCAGTTGAAGATCACAGAATAAACACATTAAATTAATCAGAGATTATATAATTTCAAATTAAAAAGTAGTGAGTCTAAGAGCAAATCATAGAAATAATATTTAAAGAAAAGATAAAGCAGGTCCAAATTATTAATAATGCATTTTTCAAACATTAAAAAAATAATATTTTATAAAATTAAAAAAACATTTAAATGGGATACTATAAATTTACTTTTTTAAGAATGTGTATCATCTTGTCACCTAAACCAGGGAAGGTCAGAATAAAAAATGAAGATTATAAACTAGTATCACTAATGGATGTTGTGAAATAATATTAAAATATTATGAGGGGATCACAGCAAAATATTATGAAGATTTTTCACTATGACTAAGTGAAACTCACTTCAACAATAAAGTCATAGGTATTAGTCAGGATGCTTTTGTGCATCAAGCTTTTAGGGATTACCATATTCAAGGAGGCAACAATGCAACTAACCTGTTAGCTTTAGCTGCAGAGGGATGCAATAAGTGATATCCTGCTGACCATATGTGGGCTGGTGAAGAGAGACTCAGGTACTCACTTAGAGGCTATACAAGAAAGCTAAAGGAAGAGGTAATAAAAACTGCTATTATCATTGGAGATGCAAATGCATATCACAATATCCCCTTAGAAGATCCTCATAGAAATATCATAGTGAAGATGGCCCTTCCTGCTCATAAGCACCTAATTCTGACTCTGCTAATTGTGGAAACAGGGCATGGTCTTCAGAGGTGTTGGATAAGATTTCACAGTTAAGTGACTTAGGAGAATGAGGAAAAGATAAATTTCCTTGAAAGAGAAGAGTAAATAACCAGAGGATTGAAAGTCAGAATAGACTGATAAGAAGATAACTATTCACTATTCCAATGAAAGTAGGGATAGATTTTAGAAGAATAGATGGTATTCCAACTAAAGAGCTATATAAGATGTACCAAGAAAAGGTACTTAGTATTAGCCTGAATAGAGAAGTAGGAAGCACCCTGACAGATACTCCTAAATCATTAAATCCAAGTTAGTCACACCTTCAGATAGAATAGGAAATAGGCCAATTCCCAGCTCAGATTAAAGAAATACACAGTTGAGATTACAAAGTCCATATTGGTTTAACCATATATTGGAAAAATGGTTCAATGACTGTAACTAGGGCATTGATATATACTGCAATAGAGGACTCCCTTATTTATGGAAACCCTGATAAGCTTAAACATGAAACTCCTATTACCATCACAAGACTTGGAGGGGCTGAAATATCAGCCAAACAAGCTAAACTAACAATGAAAATTGGGCATTACCTAAGAAAGAATATCATGGTAATTGTACCCATTCCTGAGTACATCTTTGGAATAGATAAGTTGAGAGGTATGATTATAAATTTACCTGAGGAAAGGTACCAATTTGTAGTAAGGAAGATATTATTACAGTTTTAGTGGGAAAAATAAAAATGGAGTAATTCACTTTACCTGAATCTTCTGAAGTTATTACTTTAAAGTAGTAATATGTGCCAAGTGGGCAAGATGAAATTACCAGTACTATAAATGAATATGTTGAGGCAGGAGTGTTATGTCCTACAACCACAGGATAGAATAATCCTCTCTGGCCAGTACAAAAATCAAATGGGATGTGAAGAATGACAGTGGATTATAGAAAATTGAAATAGGCTAATCCCCCCTTGTATGCTGCTGTTCCAGATATCATTACCTTAATAGAAATGATACAGAAATATGATGGGACTTGGTACACAGTTGCTGATTTAGCCAACTTACTATCCCAATAGATTCAAAACAATGGGACCAATTTGTTTTCACTCAGCATGGCAGACAATATACTTTCACCCACTTGTCACAAGGATGTCTGCATAACCCTACTATTTATCATAGGGTTGTGACTGAACATTTGAATCAGTTAGAACTACCTGGTGTACAGCTTAGCTACTACATAGATGATACTAGGAAACGTGGAAAATATGTAAAAGAAATGGAGAATTGTCTGACCCTTTTAATGGAGCATATGACAAGCAAAGTCTGGGAAATTACCCCTGTAAAAATCCAAGGACCAGTTCAAAATTTAAAATTTTGGGGTAGACAATGGAATAAGGGGCTGTGAGAGATTCTTCCAAAAGCCAGACAAAAGATTCAGGATTTTCCTATCCCTACCAATAAGAAGGAAGTCCAAAAGTTTATAGGAGAGAACACATTCTTCACCTGGGACAGATTTTGAAACCCTTATATAAAGTTACACAGAAGAAATATGAATTTGACTGGGGACTCGAGCAGAGTAAAGTGTTTAAAGAAGCCAAGGCTGCTATACAATTGACCCTAGATTTATGGTCTATGCAAGATGGCCTGGTAGAATTGCAAGGGACTGTAAAGGATGATTATGCAAACTGGAGTTTATGGCAAAAACAACAAAGCCAAAATGTACCATTGAGATTTTGGCCAAGGAAACTCAGGCTGCTCAGAGAAGTTTAAACAGGCCTCTAGTGAATTTGATTCAACTTCCAGGTATGCCAGAACACTTTTGGACCTAGTAGCATATACCATCCTACCCCCTCATGATTGGAGACAGCCCACTTGCCTGGAATCCGGAGAATACTTGATGTGGAGCTCTGAGTTTCTTGAGCAGTACAGGCAACAGGCCACCCGTAATCAGCAACAACAGGTGCCTTTTAATTATGAGCAGATCTCGGGTACCAGCCTAGATCAGGCAATAGGTTGGCAGATACATTATAATATATGAGAAGATATCAACAAATAGCTACACATCCACTCAGACTTTCAGTGTGAATCTGCTTGAAGAGTTGGGGTCTATGAGCCTTACTTAGCACAGGATAGGAAAGAGCCTGGAAGAAGGAAGATGGAAAATGCTTTAATTGTGGGAAACCAGGTCATTTGCAAGCCCAGTGGAGACATAGCAAAAGACAAAAAGAAGCTCATTAGAAACATGTCCAAAATTTAAAAGAGGGTTTTCGATGGTGCTCAGGATGTAGGTCAGGAAATGGCTCCAGGGGGGTTTCCCTGGGGCATGTCATCAACAGTATTAGTGAATAGCCACAGCCTTGACCAACCCTCCAAGTTTACAGCAGCAGTATATACAAGCTTCTGGGTGGCAATGTATGCAGAAACAAATTTAGAATTCTAACTAATGAACCCCACTACAGCTAATAATAGTGTAATTGCATAAACTCAAGGCCTTCCTGAATTTTAAAGAAATAGGATATAGCAGCCTGACTAGAAGCATATAAAAAGGAGGCCAATAGAGAATGGTCTTACGAATGTTGCCTCCTTGAAAGCTCTTGTTCAGTATGAATGAATTCTTGTCTGCATCAGCAACAGTATAAGTTAAATGAGGGACACATACTGAAGGCTGAGACAAACTGAGACTGACAGAATAACTTTGCAAACTTTCTTTAGCTTGCTTTTTGCAATACACTAATCTGGTAACCTTGGGATTTTCCCAGCTGGCTAAACATATATACTGAAGAGCCGGAACCAAAAAAAAAAAAGTCATTTCAGAAATATTGGGACAAATAAATGTGAGAAATTGGTTAAACTGGAAATTGAGAGTAACGTGAAAATATTAACATATCTGTATTGGCTCTCGCCATCCTGCCCCCTCTCGGCCCCCCACTCCACATGTATTTGATTGGTAAAAAGTAAAGGCATATATGCTTGCCACCTGCATTTAGGCATTACAGTTGTAAACTAAATAGCAAATCCATTTTAAGGTGGTTGGTATTGGTCGACCTTCCCTTCATATAACTGTTCCTATTTTTTTTTTTTTAATGATCAGGAAGTCACAGCACTTCAATTTAAGTCACACTATTTTTGCCATTAGGTACTGCGAGCATCTTCTTAGTACCCTCTAAGGCTGAAAATTAAGGTTTCACATTACACCTGTTTGTCCTTCTACCTCACTACATCAAAGAACTTGATGTCCTTTGGTGGAGCTTCCCTCCTACATAGCCGATAAACTTTACCTCCCTATTCCACGCCAAAATTCCCTCTCTCCTTTCTTAATTGACAGAAAATGTATTCTATTACAGGAACATATTATACAAACATATACAAAACCATATTCCATTACAAGTTTGAAAAGTATAGGAACAGTGTCAGGTCAGAATTAGAATGAAATTTAAGTGTGTAGTAAAGAGAGGAGTTGGAGAGAAAATTTAAGATAAGTATAAATTAGTTGCAATAAAAGTATGAACCAGAATTTTTAATATTTTTAGAAGCTTGAAAATCTTTTTCTTCTCACTCAACCCTGGCCAGGTTGGGTGTCAGCAAAGAGATAGAATAAGGGACTTTTCTCTCAGATCAGAGGCAAATAGATAAACATTTCACCATTTCTGTCTCCCTGAGAGAAAAATTTCATGTGTTCAGAATTTAACTATGTCTGTTTAAATTCATGTGAAGGATAGGAGTGTCACTCCTGATATGATGCTGGAGATAGGTCAACATTTGTTATACTGCTTAGTGTTTGGGCAGATTGGGACATTCTTTAGGATATAAAAAAAAGCAGGAAGTTTTTGAGCTCTCTAGTACAAAGGAGGAGAAAAAAGGCACCATTTTTAACTTGTTTTGCTAAAGAATTCAGAGCTCTTGCTTTCAAGAAGGCTTTTAGGGAATGGACAATTTAAAACACTTTGCAAAGATTCATTAAAGGCTCTCATCCCTAATTAGAGCAATGGATAAAATGCCAAAGATTAGTGGAGAATTTCAGTTGCCTTCTTCAATCTGGCAAAAGGGAAGAAGCATGCTAAATTTATCAAGGACCCATCTAACAACAGCCCAGAGGCACCCTGAAGCCCACACTTTTTAACAAAGAAATAGATTTGTCCAATTCAAATCCTTAAATTCACAAGCAGGGTTTGTAGCCCTGAGGAGAAGAGAAAAACCTCTATATCAGACATTTATACCTTTACCTATAGTTAAAAAGGAGGCTACAGCTAAAAACATTTGGCTATCACTTATGGAAATTATTACCCAAGTTACTTTACTGTTTTAGTGCTACAACTTTTCATCAAAAATTAGTTACAACTTTTCCATTGATTTCCTTCATAGAGGTTTGATAATCTTTTATGAAGCTTAAAATCCTTTTGCTTACAGGGAATATACTTTTAAAATTTCTTTTCAACAGTTAGTATACTTTTTTTAGGATGTCCACTAAAACCCTCATTTCCACAACAATTTATAGCCAAGTTAACATAAAGTGGAATGGATTTCACTATTTTGATCTCAATGTATGTTCATTCCACAACCTAAACAAGAGTTAAGTAGTGTCTGAACTTATTATAGGTATAAGATCCAAAATCTGAAGCATGTCTTTTTTTTCTAAAATGAATATAATCAGAGGATAAACAAGCTTCATGGAACAGGGATGCATGTTTACTATTCTAGCTAGGAACTCCTTCTGTCTACCAGCTTCCTGGAAATACAAACTACTAAACTAATTCTAACAATGATAAAGTTATTAATACTCATTCTACTTCTGCTCAAACTGCAAAAATTTAGTGTACATATGCCAACATATTGATACTAGTAAGCTTAAAAACACACAGAATACAACATTTTCTTAAAATATTACAAACCCTCAGAGGAAAAAGGTCACAACTTACATGTATGTACACAGATCCTTAAAAATTGCCCTCTATTTGTATTGTCCTTTTTACTCCTCCACTACTTGTTGTCCACAGGGGATGGATATAACTGATTATCCTCCCTTTGGTAAAGTTCCTTCAAAAACAAAAGAAAGGGGGAGACGGGTGGAACACCCTGTAATAGACCAAATGTAGAAAGACCTGGCCACAAACACCTGGAAGGGTCCTGGGATAATAATTACTTGGGGGAAAGGGTATGTTTTTATTTCCCTAGGTGATGGAGCTGCTCAATCTGGATCCCAAAATGGCATGCTCAAGCGTTCACAGAGCCTTCAAAGAGTGCATATGAGGCAAGAATACACAGCCAATGTCCTTCTAGAAAGAAAAGAAAACCCCTGAAAAATAATGATCCACTGAGAGTTCAGAGCTGCTTATTCCTGTGACATCACTCACCCTGAACAACATAGCAGAGGGTGATCAAGACCAATGAACTCAATGGGACTGGTGAAAAATCTTTGCCGCTAAGGACAATTGTACATAATTATCAAGGTCTTGCACATATGGACAATATCATTTATGCCAATTTGGCTGTTTATATTTTCCGTCAATTTGATTTCCTCACCACAAGAGAACAAACACTGAAAGACCTTAAAGAATGTTACTTGTGCTTAATGTCAACTTGTGCAGTATATGGATCACACTGTTTTGAAGTTGGCAGATTATGATTGTAAGTCAAGCCTTTTGCCCTTTAAGTAGTGTTGGGTGGCTTGGTAGTCCTTCTGATTGAGTGCTTGTGCAACTGGTAAAAAGGGGATGGTGAAAGAAGTGTATTTTGTGTATTGCTTTTGCTGTTATAATGCTTCCACAGTTCTCGCAGTGTCTGTCACCTCTTTATAGAGCAGATAAATATCTCAATAGCATAAATGAATATATATTGCTAATTGATTGAAAATGTGAAAGATTGGGTTACACCTAAATATTGATGAAGTATCATTACGGATTTCATCCTATCTGTGTAACACCAGTAAGATAGGAGGTGTGATTTTGATTGGATATAAGTTGCTTCTTTCCCTGATTACATGGTGTCTCTTTGCAAATTGCATTGTTCCCACTATGTTGCTGGGGTCAGACTCATGTGCTGTGTGAAGTCACCAATGACATGCTTCACCTATTCTTGTAACAAAAGAAAGGGGGAGATGTTCAGGACCACAGGCAAGTAGAATTGGGACCCTGATGGCTGAATAAGCCCTCTTAGGTGTTTGGCCTGCTGATAGGCCTGGATCAGTTCCCCATCCCCCAGGAAGATGCTCAAGCATACAGGTATGAGGATTAGGTCGTCAAGATATGCATGGCAAATACCCCCACTGCCTGGGACAAAGAAGTACACAATGTCCACAGGGGAAAGCAATTAAGAAGCATCCTATAAAAGCCTGGATGCAGGGTAATAAAGTTGGCTCTCTATTTTCACCATTCTATGAGTTCCTGTCTCTCTTTTATGCACTAGCAGCCTCTGGGTTGGTGATTCTTTCTTAGCCCTGTCTGGGGACGACACGGCTCCCACACTTTCTCAGCCCTGCTGTGGGACAGCAGGGCTCCCCAAAATCAGCTCCACACAGGTAGAGACCAAAAAACTGACTCTGGGCCATGAAATGATACTAAAGCCTGGAATCCCAAGTATGACCTTGGTAATGAATACCCCAGCTTCTCACAGAATTAGATATGCACAGGAGGCTAGCATAATCAAATGGAAATAGTATACTCAAAAGAGAGCAGACAAAAAGACAAAAGTGGAATTTCTGCTCTACATAAATCTAAAGCAAACATAAACACTGGGGGAATGATGCATCCCCCCTGAACCAAAGCCACGGTTGGCATAGTCCTCAGTAAAATGGGATGTTTTATCTGAAGAACAAAAGAGACATGTATGGTTTACTGATGGGACAGTAGAATATTTTCGCTACAAAAGACATTGGAAAGTAGTAGCTTAAAACCCATGTATTAGTTGCACTTTGGAAAGTACTGGGACAGGTGGAAATGGTCAACATGCTGAACTTATAGCAGTACATCAAGCCATTAAAACAGAACAAGGAGGACAGTGTCAAATACTCACTGATTCATGGGCGATAGGTATTGTCCATGTGGAAAAATCAAAATGGGGAAATTCATAGTAAGCAAGTCTGGGTAAAAAATTATGGGAAGGCATGTGTAACATGATTTTGGTTACTAATTTGCCAGTTTTTCATGTAGTTGTTCATGTGGCACTCACTACACTAGCACATGAGTGCAATGCACATGCTGATTGACCAGCAAAGATTGCTACTCAACTTATTGCCCCTACCCTGACACCAGTTGATGATCTGGTACAAGCAAAATGGGTCCATCAAACATCTGGCCATTTAGGGTTCCAGACCACACACTGGTGTGCCCAAGATAGATATATTATCTCACAATCATTGTTAAAACAGGTAGCAGAGGAAGGTCATATGTGTCAATTGGAAAGGGAACAAATTGTTCCTTGGGTAGTAACTGGAGAAATAGCAAGAGGAAAAGTCTCTCTGACCAAATTTGGCAAATAGATTATATTGGTCCCCTACTCTAAGATAAAGGATGCAAATTTATTTATACTTGTGTTGACACCTATTCAGGTGTACTAGTGGCTTGTCCTTCTAAGAATGCTATCCAGAAAAACACATGTAAAACTCTAGGTCTCATAAGTTGGATGGAGCTGCAGAAAAAATACGCTCTTTACATTATATTATCATTGGAGCTTTGAATTAATCCTGCCTTTCTGAAATACTGTTTTCAAGGTATAACTTTGAAGCAGATGTTGCCCAGATTCTTTATATTCTATGATAATAAATTTATAGCCCAATTAGAAGCATAGTCTAAGTGAGTGGCCTCATGTGTGTGTGTGGGTGTATGTGTACTTGTACAGTTTTATGCCAAAGAAGAAATAATAGAAATTTCAAATTTTGTTTTGGAGATTTTTCTTTTTTAAATAGTGGAAAATGTATCCCATAAAAAAGAGAGGACTAGAAGTATTTTGGTCATGGTAATTGGTAAGTCATGGTATGAAGGTACATTCTCATTGGCAAGTTTAAAAATACTGTTACCAAGCATGGAAAATGGTGAATGCAATCTTCTTACTCATGATTGCCAAGAATAGTGGGGTTTGAGGTGCGGGGAGTAAATAAAATGGAAAAACAGTATCAGAGAATTTGAGGTCTGGAAGTGTGACCAGAGATCATCTAAAACAAAATTTTCATTCTATAGGACAATTACTGTGCTTTCTTTCCCACAGGATTGACGAGCCATCTAAACACAAGGGGGTAAGTCTTATATACACACATGCATGCATGCATGCATACATATATATATATATATATACATATATATATACATATATATATACATATATATACATATATATATATATACACACATGAAAAACACACGTACTAATTATAATCTGAGACATGGAAACAAAACACATTTAGATGGATTTTTATTACACATATTAAATGATTGAAAATGCAACAAATTCAAATATAATAAATGTAAGTAAAATGCAACATCGATAGTATATTGAGAAGAATAATTTTCTGTGTAATTTCCTAATTTAAGGTAAAAAAAGAAAAGATAAAGAAAAAAATTGTCTTCTATATAAGAGGATAAGTTGCCATGTTGTTTCCCAAAGATTCACATCTTTAATATTTTTTTTACTTTTTAAATATATTATTTATTTTTTAACATTTTTCTTTTTACATTTTTGCGTTCCAAATTCTTTCTGTCCCTCCAATTCTCCCATACACTCACTAAGAAATCAAGAATTATGATATTAATTGTACATGTGAAATCATAAAAAGACATTTCCACATTAGCCATATTGCAAAAAAAAAGGGAGAAAATTAAATTCCGATTATCATTCACCATGCATTAGTTCTTTCCATAGAGTTTGATGTCATTGTTTTTTAAATCATGTGTTCTTTGTAACAGTAATTAATTTAGCAGGTACTTAGGCCTTAGTAACTAAGGGCTAAGTACTTCTGTGAAAGAAACAGAAGGTGTGAACTCTGTGTCCTGTTGCTGTCATAACAGGAAAGGGGTTGGCTGAGACAGGAAGCCAATGTGTGTGTGTGTGTGTGTGTGTGTGTGTACGCACATTTAAGAAGAGCTCCAGAGTAGAAAGAGTTAGAATCAATGGTTTTCCTCCTGGTGGCTCCTGATGGAGGGAGCAGTATTTTCACAGCATCTGGAAGCTGGGCAGCTACACAGAAAGCTTAGGTGGAGTTTTCTATGAGACTAGAATCTGGTGAAGGCTGAAGTTGTTGCTTGGGAGGCTGAGATTTCTTCTGGGTGATAGGGCCAGCTAAACTGCCAGATTAATGAAGAAGCATGATCAGGATGCTAATACTTTGTTTGTTTGTGGGTTGGATGATCCTTGAGCTCCTGGAAACAGAAATTGTTAAGGTTTTGAGACATGTTGGACCCTGTGAACTTCGGTGTGCAACAAGAACAAACCGGAGGACTGGACAAGAACCTGGGAGCTGTCTGCCTCTGAATGCAGGTGAATATTTCATGGATTCAGGAAGGAGATGGGCCATGGAAGGGGATCCAGGGAATCTGAGAGACCACCCCAAGTCAAGATGAAGAAAGGGACTCTCCTTGGATACTGAATCCCTGATGAAATTGAAGTTTACTAGACACCAAGGGGTGGAGTGTTTGTGTAGTTTTCTAAGGATTGTATTTAGTGATTAACAATACTTAGTGACTGATTGCTAGATAAGTGACTGATTCAGTTAATCTATGATCACCTCATGAGTGCAAGATTGATTATTGTATTGTGAGATGACTGAATGACTGAGTGAGGAGGCAAACCTCCTTAGGGATATCAGATGATTATTCTTTTGTTCTTTGTTCTAAAGACTGTGGACACTTTGGTGAAAACTATGTGGCCATTTTAATGTTAAGCTGTTGTGAACATTATATTTTGAATTTATGAGAAAGTTTGCCTTGATTGGTTATGGAATAAATGGAATGTTCACTATACTGTGTAATCAGAACCTTAAAAGCTGTTCATAGTAGCATTCTTTGGGAAGCTCCTTGTGCATTACATTACATTCTTTGAAATTATCTTTTACAATTGATCATCAAAGCAACATTGCTGGTACTGCATTCAGTCATCTCCCAGTTTTTCTTCTTCACTTTGGATCAACTCATATAGGCAGATATTGCCACGTTTGTTTGTTTGTTTATTTGTTTGTTTGTTTGTTTTTCCCTAAACCCATCCTTTCGTATTTCTTATAGCACAGCAGCATCCCATTATGATAAAATACCATAATTTGTTCACCTATTTACCAATCAATCATCCCCTTCATTTCCATTTTATTTTTTGCCACCACAAAAACAGCTGCTATAAGTATTTTTGGCCTTATAAGTCTTTTTTTTTTTCCAATTTTCTTTGATCTCTTTGGGATAGAGACCTAGGGATAGTATTACTGCATCAAATATGTACAATTTTATAATCATCTGTGCATAGTTTCAAATTATTTTTGATAATGGGTTGACCAGTCTATTACTCTTACAACAGTTCATTTGTGTACCTATTTTTGTCATTCACTCAAGTACTTATCATTCCAGATAGTTGTGAGGTGGCACCTCAGAGTGATTTTAACCTGTATATCTCTCATTGATAGTGATTTAGAGCATTATTTTTATATAATTATAGGTAGCTTTGACATTTTTTTCTTCTGAAAACTGCATGTTTATATTTTTTGACCATTTATCAATTGAGGAATGACTACACTTTTTAAAATAAATTTTATTTAATTACATATTTGAAAAATGAAAACTTCATTAGAGAAATTTGCTGTAAAAATGTTGGAATTGTTGTCAGTGTGAATGATCTTTTAACAAAACATATTTTACCTGATTTTCTTTTTTAGTTTGTTTTTGCTTTTACTTTATCTGAAATCATGATTGCTTCTTTTACTTTTTAACTTCAGTTAATACATATTAGATTTTACTCTAGACCATTTTTAAAATTTTTTACTTGTCTTTTTGTTTCACATATGTCTCTTGTAAACAATATATTTTTGGATCCTGATTTCTAATCCATTCTGCTATCTGCTTTCATTTTCTAGGGAACTCATCTCATTCACATTTACAGTTATAACTACTTACTGTGTATATTCCTTCATGTCATTTTATTTTTTATTTTCCTTCATGTCATTATTCTTTGTGTCTTCTCTTTCTTTTTATCCTGTCTCTTATTTAAAAATCTATTTTGCTTCTAATCTGTGCTTCTCATAATCTGTTCTCCCTTTTATTATCTCCTAACTTTTTTTTTCTTTTCCCCTTACCTTTCTATTTTGCTATTAAAGTTAGATTTCTATATAAAACTGAATGAGTATATATTTTTACCTCTTTGAAATAATTACAATGAGAATGGGGTTCAAGCATTGCTAATCCCCAATTTTCTGCTTCATTGTAAGAGCTTTTTGTTGTGTGCCGCTTTTATGTTAGAAAAATTTCTCCGTTCCACCTCTCTCTTCCCCCTTCTTTCAGCACATCTCTTTTGGAGATCATTCCAACAAAATTAGTTCACTTCTATGACCTATGTCTATGCAAATTATTTTTTACTGTCTTAATTGTGATAAAGTTCTTAGTAGTTGCATCTGCTATCTTCTGTATATGAATATAAATGGTTTAACTTTTTTGAATCCCATGTGATTTCTCTTTCATGTTTACCTTTTTATGCTTCTCTTGAGTATTTTTCTTGATTGTCAGTTTTTTTAAAATTTATTTAGCTCTGTTTTCTTTTTCTCCATCAGGAATGCTCAAAAATCTTTTATTTCATCAAATTTATATTTTCCTCCTAAAGTATTATGCTCAGTTTTGCTGGTTAAGTCCTTCTTGGTTATAATCCTAGCCCCTTTGACTTCTGGTTTACCAAGCCCTCTGCTCCTTTAATGTGGAAGCTACTAAGTCTTGTGAAGTCCTGACTATGGTGTCATGATATTTATTTTTTCTGATTCCTTGCAATATTTTCTCCTTCAACTGGGAACTCTGAAATTTGGCTATAATCTTCCTGTAAGTTTTCATTTTCATATCTCTTTTAAGAAGTGATTGGTTGATTCTTTCAATTTTTATTTGGTCCTCTGCATGTAAGATATTGGGGTAGTTTTCCTTGAAAATTTTTTGAAATATGATGTCCAGGCCTTTTTTTTTAATCAAGATTTTCTGGTAGTCCAATAATTCTTAAATTATCTCTTCTCGATCCATTTTCTAGGTGAGTTGTTTTTTGGATGATATATTTCTATTTTTTCATTCTTTTACTTTATTTTCCTGTTTCTTGATGTATCATCGAATTTTTTTGATTCAAACTGTGAAATTCTAATTTTCAGGAATTATTTTCCTCATTGAACCTTTCCACCTCTTTTTCCCATTTGTCCCTTTCTTCTTTCATTAGTTCTTTTCTTCAGCGCATTTTTGTACCACATTTTCCATTTGTCCTATTCTGATTTTTTAAAAGTTATTTTCCTTGGTGAATTCATTGTTTTCTATGATGTTATTTTTTTCAGAGTAGTGTGTGTGTGTGTGTGTGTGTGTGTGTGTGTGTGTGCCCTTTTTACTAAGCTATTAATTGCATTTTTCATACCTTTCTTGCATTACTGTGATATATTTTCTAAGTTTTTTCTTCTACCATTCTTACCTCTTTCATGAAGCTTTCCAGTAATTCTTGTTGAACTTGGATACAATTATCATCTTTTCTTTGAGTCTTTTCTCGTAGCTGTTTTCACTTTATTGTCTTCTGAGTTTATATTTTGGTCTTCCTTGCCCTCATAGTAGTTTTTCTTGATCAAGTTCTTTAATTTTTTTTTGTCTGTTCATTTGCCCAGCTTATTTCTTAACTTTGAACTTCATGTTAAATATTTGCTCAACTCTGGGAAGGATGAGATTGTTTCAATGTTATGGTTTTTTATGTTCTCTTTTCCAAGATAGCTCTGGTTTGTGAGCTTTTGGTGCTTCCAAAGTGGTGTGTTCCAGGGAGAGGTATGGTCATTATTCTCTTTTTCTGTCTTCTGCTCTTTCCCCTGCTCCCCTTAATTTGCAAGCACTAACACAACTCTTTTCCCTGAAGTGTGATGAGATCCACTATTCTCTTGTATCCATACTGTTAGTACTTCGCTCTCATTTGGAACTGTGACCCAGAACTGCATATGGGCATTAGAGTTGCTAATCATTGCCAGTTGAAATCAGTGCCATTAATAAGTCCTGTAATTTCTTTTGACCACTTTTATGATCCCTTTACCATTCCTGGGCTCAGAGCTCCTGAAGCTACTCCTGTCACTTCTGTCAGTGTTGCCCATTTTGTGTTTACTCTAGAAAGGTCTCCTCCCCAGTGCCACATACCTCTTGTTGACCTCTTAAACTTTCTTAGGCTGGAAAAAATATATATCATATTGACCTTCTGTTGACTCTGACTATCCAAAATTTTATTTAAGACATCATTTTAAGATAGTTGGAAGGAAATGTTAAAAGAGTTCAGTTGCATTGGTGCCTCTAATCTGCCATCTTGACTCCACCTCTGACTCCACAATATAAAATTATTTTTCTTAAAAGATATGATGAGCTCAATGATTTTAGAAAAAAACAGGGAAAGACTTGCATGAAATAATGTAATGTTAAATAAGCAGAACAAAGAGAACAATTTACACAGTAGCAACAATATTTTTAAGAACGACTTTGAGTGAATAAGTTATTCTTTTTATTATAAATACCCAAATAAAATATAAAAGATTTATGAAAAGAGATGCTATCTGAATTCAGGAAATGAACTGATAGAAGTATATGTAGAATAATCTTACACACACACATACATACATGTGTGTATACATATATACCTATGCATATGTATATATGTTTATAAATCTTTCATCTTCTAATGTTACTCTACTTTATGTTCCTTTCCTCTCTTTTCTCTGGCTTTGTTAAGGAGATTCTATACATTTTAGATATTAGTATACTGAGTGCAGATCTCCCAGGCAAAAATACTTAAGGATCTGAGTAGAATGTAGCCACACTGGAAATATATAACATTGACTATATTACTAAGAATATTATGTAAATTGATTATATTCAGCCAATAATATGTAATGCCAATTAAATAGGGTATACACAAACTTGAGAAATAGAAAGAACCAATATAGGAGATTGCCTTCTTTATTGTGGAAGACAACTGACTTCTCTTACTGTTACACTCTCTTCGTTTTGTTTCCCATCTGAATGTTCTTAGTCAGTTTCTTTTCCTGAATGATCATTCAAATCATGCTCCTAATGATTAGTATACTCACAAATTATGTCCTGGATACACTTGTCCTGGATACATTTCTCTGTACTTCATTGAATGTATTGTATGAGATGTTTAGGGAGGACAAATAGGTGTGTGATTGTGATATGAGGGGTTCCTGAGACCTCAGGTACACATTGTCTGACTCTCACCCAACTCTCAACTGTGACTCCAAGAAGCTGTAGCATGTGCAGTGACCACACCCAAGTAAAACTATCTCAACAGATGGGCTAAAATATGTTGTGTGTAACCAACATGTCTCAAACTGTTCAGTGAATTAAGTGGATATCTACTCTAAGCATATGAAAATTTCCCCTGGTAAAATGTTACATGAAAACAATTTGTTTCAGTGATAATGAAAGTGTCTTTGAAGCACTTAGATAGAGCTTAGTCAGATATAGAAGATGTTCAAGTTACCCACTGTATTCCCTGGTCATAGCCAGTCATCCTGACTTTTGCCTTAACCCTTGACTTTAATTATGCTGGAAGAGAGTGTGAGGCTTTAAATTTTGTGCATCTCTGTCTCATTTAAAAGTAATTCATGTGCAAGTTTAGACATCACACCATTACATCACTGCTCCTCTTCACAAAATAAAGGATGAACAACACCCTCAATGAAATTAGTTTACATAACTTTAATTTCTATTTTAATGACTTTCACATGTCAATATCTATCTATCTATCTATTTATCATCTATCTATCTATCTATCTGTCTATCTATCTATCTATCTATCTATCACATTATCTATTTCACCCTAATGGAATAAGACAGAACTTATGTCGTGTGCCATAAAGGATAAAAACAAATATTGGCAGTTGGTGGCCTGGTAGTTAGTTTTGTAAACATTTAGCCAGAAGAGAGTCTGAGAGAGATAGAGAGACAGACAGACAGAGAGAGAAAGAGAGACAGAGACAGAGACAGAGACAGACAGAGACAGACAGAGACAGACAGAGACACAGAGAGAGAGAGACAGAGAGACAGAGAGAGAAATTGAGAGACAGAAAAAGAGGAATAGAGAGAGACAGAGAGACAGAGAGAGAGAGAGACAGAGAGAGAGAGAAGTAGAGAGACAGACAGAGAGAGAAAGAGGGAGAAAGACAGAGACAGAGACAGAGAGAGACAGAGAGAAAGGGAGAGAGAGAAATAGAGAGACAGAGAAAGAGAAAGACAGAGAGAGACAGACAGAAAGAGAAAGAGGAAGAGAGAGAGAGAGAGAGAGAGAGAGAGAGAGAGAGAGAGAGAGAGAGAGAGAGAGAGTTCAGCACCAAATTAAGGAACACGTAGCAGACAGCAGAGAGCAAGGTATGAGGCAACTAAGACCAATTTTCTATTTTAAAAGTTTTTCTAAGGTTGATTTTCTTGTATCATATTCTAGTCAATTTAGCTATTCCCTTCTATATTTTAATATGTTAATATCACGAAACTTGACAGAATTTTTCTTCAATGTCTTTTTTTTCTGTTATATGGGATAACCATGAAAAATTGTACACATTTATTATCATTTATTGTTATAAATCACCTTATCTATTCTTTATTCATTTTTTTTTCTATTTATAACCTTGGACTAGTTGAGAAAACAGTTCAGTCCTGCTCCATGGAGTTAGGAAATTCTCAAGGTAAGCCCATTGTTTGACTGCCTTGTCTCTGCCCAGGGCTGGCTTTTGAGCTAACAGCTGGATATATCTCTTGGTTTAATTCCAGACCTGCTCTGACTGATCACCTCCTACTCTCCTCAAAAAATCATTTAATCATGTCTAGCACCATAAATTAGTCCTCTTTATCAAGGAGGATGAATTAGAAAAGAAAGTAGAAAGGCAACAGATCACTCCACAGAAAAGGAGAACTGATAGCAAAACAGTGGAAATATAACAGCTAGTTATTTTGTGACCACTGGGAACACAGAGGAGGACCTTTTTTAGATACCATAATGGAATACCAATTAACCAATAATTTCCTTCTTGGCACAGATCATAGGAAAGGAGGAAAAACTCTAATGGAAACGGTCATCCAAACTGGAATCAGTGATCATCACAGTAACCATAAACTCCCATGATATTATTTCTGCAGATAATACTTCTCATAGTATTTCTTAAGTCAATCACTGGTGAAAAAGTCAAATTGAGTTCGTGACATCAGCTTCTGTGTCTCCCCGTCTAAAGATGCAAAATGTTTTAACTCCTCTTGATCACTATGCCTTTCTCCTGTCTTCCATCTTCTTTCTAAAACAGAATTGGCATAAGGAACAATCCCCATCATTTACTCAAAGGCTCTCATACTTTCTCTCTAAAATATCCAGTATTCTTCATTCTGGGAGTTCTTGTGCTTCAAAGAGGGTTCTGTTTAGCTTCCTTCAATATTCAAGGCAAATAACTTCATTAACTTTTCCTTGATTCCCAAAATCAGTTGTATCTATTTTGTATATTTCTCTATTTGTACACATTGTTTCATCTGATAGAATGTAAACTATCTGATAACAAGGAGAGTTTCCCTTTTGAATTTGTATTCCCAGGGCCTCTACTATGGTAACTTGAGTATAGTAGATGCTTAAAAAATGATTGTTAACGAAATGATTCAAGCTAATTTTCAGAGGCAAAAAATTTTGTATTGTCTATAAAACAGCTGATTTGGAACTGATTTTTACATCTAGCAACCAATCATTTCCTATCTGTTAAAATATAGTAACTATCATTGTTAAGCTATTTTTGTGCTTGCTGTGTTCAATATATTCCTTCTCTCTTTGTTAAAAATGAAACTACTAATTTTTAGACATTAATATTCTTTGTAGTTAAAGTTTCAGCTGTCTTGATTCTCACTCCTGAATCATATCTTCTCAAACATATTTCACCATTACACTGAAGTCACAAAGGACTAAGGCCTAATTTTACCTATATGCAAGATCTTGTGATGTTCTTTCCAGAACTTCTCTTCTAAATCATTCTCTGTAACAGATACTTGTCAATAATCTATGTAGTGCAACACTTTTTTTTTCTATTTCGCAAACTATAGTAGCAAATTCAGATTTTGCTGCTCAAAAAATAGGACTAATAAATATAAGACTTAGGGCTGGATGAGAGGACTGACTGCTAACTTAACCTACCTTATGTTCTGGTTTTTGCAGGACTGTAAGAGTTAGCATATGTAAAGTGCATTGTCAACTTTAACTTTGAATTGTTTCTGTCATTCTGCTCATCATCAAGTCTGAACTCAATAGTATTTTTTGTGTTTCTTTGTTTTTAATACATATGTATTAATTGCTGTTTTTTATCTAGAAATCCAAATAGAAGGACTTAATTTTAGTCTCGGGTACTCAACTTGACTCTTGTTCCCTGGATATGGTAGCTATGAGAAGTAGAAGATTGTTCACATTATCCTTATCAGGAAAAGTTCTTAGTCACTGTTCCATTGAAGACTTAGATGAAGTGCTTTGCCTTGTCCTAAAAAGAAAAGGCTAGAAGATTGTAGCAGGGAACATTGCCTAGTTGATAAACCTCAAACCTACAGAGCAATATATCATTGAACTTTGTATCGACACCAACAAAAACCCTGTTATCTACATGCTCAGCAAAGACTCCACTCCCAGGAGTGGCTAAGTGGCACAGTGAATAGAGCAGTGGCCCTCGAGTCAGGAGGACCTGAGTTCAAATCCAGCCTCTGACACTTAACACTTGCTAGCTGCATGACTGTGGTCAAGTCACTTAACCCCAATTGTCCTGTCTTCCCCTCTTCAAAAAACAAAACAAAACAACAACAACAAAAAAGACTCCACTCTCAATGAGAAAGCAGACCAAGTTTAGTGAAACAAAGTAACCATAAAGAAGTTAGCCTAGTAAGAGATGTTCAATGACATTTCAGAAAGAGCTTATGAAATGTAATTTTTATCTATCCATATTCCCCATATCTGGGACTGTCATGCATTTTTCATTTACTCATCAATATTGAAAAGATTTTGGGAAGAGGGTGAACTACACTTTTTAGGGGAAAATATTTTTTTACATATCTTTGGCTCTGACTTCCAACTCCAGATCCACGTGAGGATACCAGTTGCATGCCAACATGAACAGGAAGGTTGCTGAACAGAGCAGCATTCTGGCAGTAAGCCAAAAGGAAAAAGTGGTGGATTTTCTGAAAGACTGCCTGCTGAGTACCAGTGAAGATGAGGAAGACAATGAGGCAGAGAAGAAATATTGAAAGCTCCTGGAGACTATTGGTGGTCTGGATGGAAAGAACATGAAGAGATTGACTGATAATTCAGAGGTCATTCTGCAGGTATCAGAGTTCTGTGTCAGCACTGAAGGGACAGGGGAGAACAGAGAACTCACAGAGCTACTAGTACCTAGGAAGCCTTACTCCTTGCTGGGAATTGTAAAGCAGCAGCTGGCAAGGACAAAAATTTATAAAAGACTGTGGAGTTACCCCTTAGCAAAGAGGAGAATAAATGGATCCACAATGAGGCTACCTAAAACAAAACTTCCTAAGAAGTGGACAAGGGGGACCCAGAAGTCTTGAAGAACCAAAGGGTAGCACAGCTAGTCAGGTACTAGATGCCCCTATTGCACACCATCATCAATGTGAAGACCCAAAAGACAAACTTCTCTTCATCAGTCCTCACCATTGTTTACAAAGAGGACTGTGATGAAAAAGTAACACAAAAGTGGGTAATAAAGGAGGCCTCCACTGGCGACAATGCAATTGCCAACTTCCAGAAGTAAAAATGAAAAGCTAAGAAGGCAAGCAAACGAAAAGATATTGATCGAACCTGCCAGGCTGTGGACAGTGAGGTGATCTGGATCTGGTGATCAGTGCCAGGAAGAGACATCAGTTTCTCATCAAAGTCCCTAAAGCTACTCCAAGGAAAGACAAGCACTTGCTAAATGTGGTCATTAGTGAGACATAGAATGTTCAGGCAGTCATCTACTATATAAAGGTGCTTTACCCACCAGTATCAGTTTGAAGAGACTATCAAGACAACAGTGGGCCCCAGAGGGCCTTCTAGAAGCTGACTGCTCCTCAGGTGGTGACCAATATGGGCCACATCATTGAGCCCATAAAGGAGAAGGATGTTAAGTCCTTTCCTTCCTATTTGGGCCTTCCAACGCTGCAGAGGAAAGGAAAATAGGATGTTCACCATAGGAGACAAGGGCTAAAGAAAACCCCTTACCTTCTATTCATTTTGCCAATGGCCACAAGAACTTGATGCTTGGAAACAGCACCCCATGGCAATGAGACTTCTTTCTGGAAATAAAGCAAATCTTCCATATCAAAAAAAAAAATCTTCTTATGCCATGTCATTTCCTTCTGACTATTTTCATTGGATAGATTAAAAGTGAAAACATTACTGGGGATTCATTAGCTATTGCTTTAGGATGCGATACCACAGAGTACCATGAAGCTCAGGTTGCTATTTGTGAAAACCCCATATTTGAGAGAGGGAGAGAGGGAGAGATACTGCAGGTGCTACGTTTTTTCATGGTGGTCTTTTTGTTTATGATCATCAAAAGCAATGCACGGTGAGATCCCAAGTTTATATTTATTATATTATATTATATTATATATAATGGATATATAATTAAATCACACTTTCTAACTCCTATGAGTATCAATATTGATATGAGTTGATTTAAAGTTTTCAATAAATGCCAGAAATAATTTTTAAAAACTATGGGAATTCAATGCAATTTAGTAAATATATATTGAGCCTACTGTGTGTAAGACATGATATTAAATTTTAAAGAAGATGCAAAGATAGCAAAAAACAAACAAACAACAAGAAAGACAATAGAAACAGAAATAGCTTAATCCCTCACTGACCTTATACTCCTGTATTCTAGTAAATAAAACATAAAGTAGAATCTGCTACCTCATCAGAGAGGTATAAAATAAATGCTATGAAAACAAAACAAAAAATGTTTCTTCTGCCTGGAAAAATCAAGTAAAATTTCCTAGCAAATGTAGCTCTAGAGCTGGTCCTTGATGGGTAGTGAGGATTGTAAAATTTTAAAGTAGCTATATTACAGGAGAGAATTCTAGGTGGAGTGAAAAATATAAGTATAGGTAGACAGATTAAAGGGAAAAAAATCATGGTCATTTTAGGGACCTGCTAGTAGTCCTATTTGATTGCAACTTAGAAGGCCTAAAGAGGAATATTGAGAGATGGTAAGATTAAGGTAACAGGGATAGATTGTAGGAAAAGGATTTAAAACTGCAGCATTTCAAAAAGTTTAGACCATGTAAAGTGAATTTAAAATTATGGATATAAAATACAAGGCATGATTAACATGCAGAGGTCATCATATTAAGTTCTAATCAGTACCACCATTTACACATTTTATTCAAAGTGTTTTCTCATAGGCTTTCTAATGTTAAGAGGAAACAGAAAGGAAAATGTTTCTAAAAAGTGAACTGATCTAAAAATACTAGATTTGGAATAGAATATTTCTTAGAAAATTAACAATCCCTTTAAAAAAATCACCACTGGAAAAGTCTCAGACCATCAACTTAATCATCAATCAGATCATCACAGTTATCAATACCTAGGAAACTGTACAGGCCGCTACCATTCGTGCCTAATTAATGGACATGTAGTGCATAAGTACAAGTCCTGAGTTAGGAGCTTTTAGATATTTGTTTTGATTATTGTTGTGTCATCTTTCCTGTAAAATTCATCATTTTAAATGTACCTCAGTTTCACTTCAGACTATTAAAACATCAATTCCACAGAGCAATTTAATTTTATAGCTTAGAAATTGATTAGCCTCATCATAATGTTATAAGCTAGATTTAGTATTTGTTAAACATTTATATACATGAAATAAATACTCTTTACTTTCTTCCCCTAGCTAACTCATATCAAATCACTTCAACAAATATGTCAACCCTTTGGTAAATTACAGTATTAATGATTGAATAAATAGTAAATAATTGTAAAGTTCCCTCCTTAAGCACCACTTGTTTTCCCCTCATCTATATCTGTGTTTTGGTTACAATATCTTTCCTGAAATAAAGTAGAGGAAAAATTGCTGTGAGAAATGTTACCTTAGGAGAAAAATATATATATATATTACCAGCTATTTTTTTTATCAATGTAGATATGAAAAACAAAGTAAGATAAGTGACCAGGTTACACAGTCAGTTCAACAAGTACTCTATCTTCTATTCTTCAGTTAATCTTTCTATTTACTTCTCAAATATATATTTTTCCTTCTTTTTCAACCTTACTCCCATACCTGATTCCTTTCTCTTTTTTTCTACATAATTTGCTACTTTCTATATTCTTCCTCTCTTTAAGTGTTTATTTTAATTCACTTTTGTATCTAGATTCTCTAAAATGCTTCCATTATTTTGAAAAAAAGATTAATGAAGAAATAATTGCCTCTACTAAAGCTTCTTTCTCTACTTCATTTAATGATTTATTCTCATTTAAAGTGGCTTTCTTAGAAATACTATAGAAATTCTGCCAACTGGTTTATCACACTTGGAATACTGATATAGATATCATTTTTTTTTTGAAGGAGAAAATTTTCTGGGCTAGCAGATGAGATACACTACACATTAATGAGTAATAAACCATGTGTATTAGAAGTTTTGCCTTAGATTCAGGTACATATTTGGAGCTTTTAATGTGTCTCCTTAAATATCTAAGTCTATTCATAATCAATGATTGGAAGTATCTGAGCTACACAAGTCTATTTGTGCCACCATTGCCACATAAGACATAATTTCACTTGGATTAATCATCTCTGTTTTCAGTTACCAAATTATTATTTTCCAGAGAAATTGTTATCTTTATATTGCACACTATTGAATAAGATGTCTGTCACTATCTAATTTTACAGTCAATGAAGTATTAACAAAATAACAGTCAGTGAGAAATAAGATCATAAGGGAATGGAGAAATGATATGGCTCAAAGATTCTGAGCTTTTAATTCACTTCTTTTTAAAGCTGAATCAAGTTACTTCTCTTCTATTATATATATATA
>CM053587.1:193094529-193136609 GCA_028646515.1 Pseudochirops corinnae
AATGGGGATGATATGGAGAGGAATAAAGAATAGAGAAGAGAGAGATGAGGGTATTACAACAAATTACTGAAGTCATCCTAATTCTCCTGAGATAAGTATAACTGAGGGAAAAAAAAGTTTGAGGCAAGCTAAATGTACTGGCTGGAAATTAAATCCTATAGCCAAGAATTTCTATTTTCAAGTCCCTGTGTGACTTTGAGCAAGACCCTTCAATTTCCCGGATCGTCATGTTCTCATATTTCAAAAAAGAAGGTTGAACAACACCTTCGCTCTTAGCTCTAAATTCCATGATCGATTGAACCTTAATTACTGCAATTCTGATAGCTGGTAATATAGTTTTCTTCAAAAAAGATGGACAATCAGAAAGTAAGCACAACAGACCTCTGTTGGACAAAACAAGTTCCAAATGCCACTCAGTGAAGTTCACATATCCTCTACATAGAAGACAGAATCAATGTCAACTCTATGGAAGAAAATAAAATGTGCTATGCAAGTAAGACTTAAAAAAACAGATTTTAGACTTATGAGGACTTTATATTATATGTCCAGAGTGTAGGACAGAGGATAAGGGACAATTTATATTTATTTTTGAGTTTCCTATCTATTCAAAATATCACATACTCCCAGAGCAATTAGGAGAGACAGTGTGTTCACATTATTATGTGTCTTAAGTTTTAAATGAAATTCCAAAAAACTTCTAGATAGTATATATTAAGCCAAAATGAGGCAAATTTGTCATTCTGGGACGTCACCAAACACCCTTAGGAAGAATGTATTCACTTATGTGCCATTAATGTAAAGGGGAGTACATTTGAATTCAATTAGAAAAATATATATTAAAGATCTAATCTCTTCAGGGTGCTGCGTTAGGTTTAAAAAAAAATGCAGACTAAAAATAGATATAGTTTCTGCCTGCAAGGAACTTTAAAAAATCTAATAGGTAAAGAGTATAATAAATATTCCAAATACTTAGAAAATATTTTGGAATGCACTTTAATAAAGAACAGTCAAACTGACCAAGATTCCACATTTGAGAAATAAAACAAACTTAACATAGGCTTCAGAGTGGAAGTGACACCTGAATTGACTTTGATTATAGAAAACAACATCTTCCATTTTCAAGTGCTTTAAGGTTTGTAAGGGTCTTTACACTTGTTTTTTCTAGATTGAACCTCACATTATCCTGTAAAGTATGCTCTACATAGAAATATATATTTTAACCAAGCAGAATTAAGAGTATTTTTGTTGACATAAAAGCATGTAGTATACACAGCAGTTGCCTAGGTACTCTGGAGACATGTATCTTTACAAAATGTTTATTGGATATTTTAAGTATGGTCCCTTTCTGGATATAAGTGGTTAGTTATTTTTAAGTTTTGAAGATGATATCAAATCTACAGCAAAAATGCCTAGAGTAGCAGTATAGCCCACAGTAGAAGTGTAATTTCTGTTATCACCCATCCTTATTTGCTTCTTAAGCTAGAAGCCAGAACGATGCCAGTTACCCTGAGGTAAGGGATCAGATGTACCAAGACTAATCCAAGATGCCCAGTGATTTTTCAGGGCCCTGTGCAGGGTTTGACAATCTTATTTCCCTAGTAGCCAGGGCCAGCAGAATGGTGGACAAGTTGGCCATTTTTGGCTAGCAATGGATTTCAGAAGATCTTAAACACAAGTTTAAACTTCATTCAATTTAAAGAGTGAACCACTGAAGAACCTTTTTCCAGGATAATAGCACCATGGATAGCAATTGTTTCCTTGGACCTTTTGACTACAGAGATAATTGCTAATGGGAAAAAGAAAAAAAAAACACCTTGAATTTGGTACTTACTAGCTCTGTTTCTGAAAAAGCATGATATTCAGATCCTCATCCTTCAGTGAGTGCCCTACAACTCCTTGATTGGAAGAAAGAAAATGTAGAACTTTTCCCAGGACTTCATCTTTATGTCTTTGACTAAATGGTTCAGTATGGTGACAAGAATCTACCTTCCTTCTTCAGTATTATCTCTAGTCCCAAATTCCTGACTCAAAACTGACTTATGCTGAAGCCTGAGCAGAAGTAACATAAGACTACAGACTCAGGGTCCTCAAGACACCCTGCTTCTTTTATGGCATCTGTCAACCTTTTGGTATTGACTAGAATTTACAAAGGGCATTATTAAACCCATTTTCAAGCTGAGAAAACTGAGATTCAAGGAGTTTAAGTGACTTGCTATTTAAATATTTCAGGTAGAAATATGGGGGAAGTCCTTTTCAGCCATGAAGAACAACATGTGCAAATCAAGGATAAGGTCAGGGATCAGTAAATAATACATACAGAGCTTAAAAAGGGAACAACACATTCCAGTGGATAAAGTTTTCCCCTTTTCAAAAGTTGGGAATGTGGATATTTTATTCAGAATCTTCTGAATACAAATATTGCTTTACTTTGAGATACTTTCCAGTAACACCAAATTGCAAAGTACTAAAGTAGAGTTGCAAATGTAGGGCAGTAACAAATTGTTGAGGGTTTTAAGGCAAACAAGTTTAAATTTTATCCTATACACAAGAGAAGACTCCTGAAGAATATAGAGTATAAGAGTGACATGAACAAATTTATGCATAAGTATGATAACTTGCAGCAAAAACAAGTATAATTAGCATGGGGGAAATGTGGAAACTAGAACATTTTATAAGTTCATAGAATATGATGCCAGGAAATTTTCCACTTACTCATATGACTTGTTTCCTGGAATAGTTACGAATGAGAGGATAAACGAAGCAACTAATGAAGATGATTACTGATGCCACTAGAAGGACAACTAGTGAGTGCTATACTGTGTAAGGGATAAAGTCTGACCCACCAAATCTGTAAACTTATCTTCCCTTGGAAAGAAGGTAGAAGGATTCAGTCTATGTCCATTGTTTTGAGTCTTCTACCAAGAATACTATTTGCATTTAGTCCGAATGTTCCTATTTAAATTTCATCCTTTTCTTTTATCCATTTTGTAGAGATGAATAATCTGTTTTATGGGGTCATTTTTTATTTGATCCTTAACAGGCAAAAAAAAAAAGGAAACTCTGGAAGTAGAGGTTTTTTATAAAAACACATTTCCAAAAGTTATATATTTTAACCATAAAACAAGACTATAAAATCACATTCTTTTTTACATCAGTCAGGTTTCCAAGACTTTTTGATAGACTGAATATGAATGCTAGTGTGTAAAACTTGGCACTTCTCAAAAGGTCACCAGAAGTTGGGGATATGAAAATGTTATTTGGAATCTTCCGAATGCAAACATTTCTTCATTTTAAGATCATCACCAGTACTAGCAAACTGCAAAATACTTAATGAAAATGGTTTACATTCTTCCATATTATAGCTACATTTGTATGTAGGTATAATATGCATTTATAATGTATTTATATACATTACATATTATACCTGCATAACACACATTTCCCCTGTGATAGAATGAGTGTGCTATCGAAGTTTTTTTAAACCATTTTTAAGTTATATAATAAATGGCTAAACCAAGCTCCATATTTCATCCATCTATAATTTCTTTTAGGAGGTTACTATTAAATCAAAATTATTTTGATATCTGTTAGAAATTTTAAAATTATGTAAGGGTGGTTGATGTTAGGCATCAGAATAGTAGTAAACAATCTTAAGTAGGAAAATGTGTGGTCCCACTTTGGTTATAAGGGGAAATACAACAAAAGAGAAAAAATCAAGCTCCAAAGTGAGATAGAATCCCTGCTCTAAACACACGGCCTAAAATCATTGAATTATGTGGGGAGCCAAGGAGGCCAAAACCAAAACTCTGATAAAGATCTTGATACTGTGCCCTTTTGGTGATACACCTAGCAACTTTTTGCTTAAGGCTGGCCCCCTGAGGAACCCCTGGGGATACACTTAAAAGGACTTTTGTTTGAGACCCTGATGTTGAGGCCTTTGCCCCAGACTTCAGGCACCTAAAAGACTTGTCTCTTATCAAATTATCCATTCCATGTTGGTTGCAGGATATAACAGACTAAAGACAATAATTACACCTAGATGACATATTCCTTATCAAATTCTGTTACTTCCAGGAACTAACAGGCTTAAAACAATGATAGTAAAACTTGAATCCTTTCATCTTTCCATATAAAATTCTTGCTCAAAGAATCAAGTGGAATTCTTCCCTACGAACTTGTTAATTCTCTTTCACATCTTCACTCAAACTTGGGGCTGGTACCCAAGTGGCCCACAACAAAATTACATTTAACCATCCTAGCAAAATGTTCTTTAAATAAACTTTAGCAAATTACCCTGGGAGGGAGCTTACTGATATAAAAATTCTATTTGTTCTTTAACATATCCCAAATTTGTATTATGGAGTAATAAAGAAATCAGAGGAAAACATTATCCCTATGTAGGATATAGGGTTCTCAATAAAGACTATTCCTCAATTTTCATTCCATCTAAGATAACTTTAGGATTCACTTGTATCTGTTTTACAAGAATAACAATAAAATAGAATCATTCATCAGAAATCAAGGATAAATGCCCTATAATACTCCTTGAAAGTTGTTTTTTAGGCAGAGCATGGTGGTCCATACTTGTAATCCCAGTTAGTCTGAGGCTAATGGATCTCTTGAGTTTTAAGAGTCCTGAGCTGCAGAAGACTAAGTCAATTTTCCATGAAAAATCCAGCATCAATATGGAAAGTCCCCAAAAGGGGCAAAAGGTAGGCTAAGGAGAGACAAACTGGTTCAGTTCAGAAATGGAGCACATCAAAACTTGCCTGTTGATCTATAGTGTAATCAGTAGGGATTACTGGTAATTGAGTATCCACTGTACTTCTAACCTGGATGAGGTGGGAAGACTCAGTCTTTAAAAAAAATTGCCCTGTAATAATTCCAAATATTTAAAAATCATTCATAAAAGGTGTGTCTAGAAATGTTGTTTGGTGTCAAAATTGTGGTTGGAGAACTGGCAGTAGATCTTCACTGCTTCTGGTTCTATTTTTTACCTGCTTAAAAAATAAAGGTGCCTACAATTATGCCATCTTATATTTTTTCTTCGGGTAATATTTTTGAACTGGAGATGTGAGAGCAAGTTCTGGATCTGCTTCTGAGACTGACTTTCAACAGCTTTCTTAATGCAAGACCGACTAAAGCCCTTTACAATTCTGAATCTTTATCAAACCATATGCGTCAAGTTTTCTAATATGAGGCAGATAATTATTTCCCTTTGCAAAACAGAGATACTAATAATGAATACGGAAGTGTAGAATATAATTGAAAAGGACCTAAAAATCATCTTACCCAACCTTTCACTTTATAGACAAGGAACCTGAAGCACACCGAGATTAAATGACTTGGCTAAAGCTTTATAATATCATCATCATCATCATCATCATCATCATCATCATCATCCTCATCATCCTCATCATCCTTCTCCTCATCATCACCATAACACAAATCCAGGTATCTTGCTTTAATGGTCAATTCTCTTTTCCTTGAATTTTAAGTAGTATATATGTCTTTACAAGGTCATTCCCATACAAATTACACATAGCAGTTGAGTACAGCTAGAATAACAGAGCTAGACCTTCCTTCCAGGGATTTGAAATAATATAAAGAAAATAATAAATTCATCAAAATAAAGAACTCCTTAAACCCAAGGTGTACATTGAATAACATAAGGTTTGGAGTGAAGCAAAAGTACAGATATACATGATACTGATGATAATTATATGTTGACCAGAGGATTTTCTCAGCAGAGGGAAAGGGTATTGCATGGCTTTATTCATTAAAGAAGTCATATAAATAATAACTAGAATTTGTATAGCACTTCCAAGTTTGCAAACTCTCCAACAATTATTTCACCTTCATGACAACTCTAGGATGTAGGTGGAATTACAAATGAAGAAATGGAAGCAAAGAAAAGCTAGGGGACTTGACTAGGACACACAGTTGTGCAGTGTTTGGGACTGGATTAGAACTCAGGCCTTCCTGACTGCAGGCCCAACTACTCTGCTCATATGAGTTCTCATCTAAGAACTCAGGGCATTCATATGGGCTCTGTAATTAATCTGACTGGCACAGCACTGTAGTAAGTAGAGGATGATTATGAATTAATAAGGCTTCCTTTCCATGGATTTAAATGCTGTTGCAAACACTTCTGGACAATATATTTAAGATCAGATGACTAGCTAGTAGTGGCAACACAACTAGAACATGAGGTTCTGATTTCCAATCCAGGGTTTTTCCACTACATGTTCCTGCCTCTATATTGAGTCAACAACCAACCAAAGATTTTTCTTGCCACATCTCTTACGCTTTTTTCTCAAAATAAATATGATGTTGGAACTTACAAAGGAACATATTGCAAGCCAAGGGAGCTATACAAAATTGAAGCTAAGTGAACCTAAAATCCAAAATAGTTAAGATGTTTAAGTGACATAAGAATTTTTAAAGCAAATCCCTTTTTATTTTAATTGCAAATTCATTTAAAACTGATACCATAAGAACATTTTAGAAATGTGTGTAGCTTTGGTGGACTTTTCAACCTTTCATTCTCTATGAACTTTTCTTTTCCATTTAGTCTTTTCTAAAAATTTGCATGCCCTGTGTCCCAGGTAAACAATTAATAATAAATAAACATTTATTAAGCACATACTATGTTCCCAGCAGTGAACTAAGTGCTGAGTCCCCCCCCCCAAAAAAAAAGACAGCCTCCCCAAAACTCACAATCTAATAGGAGAGACAACATGAAAGCAAATATACAAAAATTCAACGCAGGATAAGTAGGAAATAATTAATAGAAGACACTAGAATTGATAGGGGTTGAGAAAATCTTGCTCAAATAAAAAAAGAGCTTTCAGTTGATGCTGAAAGGGAGGCAGGGAAGACAATAATCAAAGTAGAGCAAGTAAAGTGTTCCAAGGATGTCAGACAATTGGAGAAATTTGCTGGAGCAAAGAGATTGAGGAGTATCTTGTTTACGGAGCCACTGGAACACCAGTATCACTGAATCAAAGGGTACGTTTCAGGGACTAAGGTGTAAGAAGATCAGAAAGGCTGTGTGTGTGTGTGTATATGTGTGTGTGTGTGTTTGTGTGTGTGAGTGTGAGTGTAAATGAAGAAGATTGTGGAGTGTTTGGAAAGTCAGAGGATTTTGTATTTATTCTGGAGTTCACTGAATATACTTATGACATGATCAGTCGTGTGCTTTAGGAAAATCACTTTGGTGTCTGAAAGAGAATAGATTTGTTTGAGGAAAGACTTGAAACAAGCAAACCCATTGCAATATTCCAGGCCCAAGGTAGTGAGGACCTACATCAGAGGGGTGGCAGTTTCAGAGGAGATATCTTACAGGGATATAATTAGTGGATATTGGCAGTTCCCCTGATCTCCGCTCCTTTCTGCTTTCCATGATGATATCTGGTTAAATATGATAAACAAATCTGTGCTGCTATGTTAGTTTCTCCCTTTCCCTCCCTAAGGTATATTAATTGAAAAAGAAGTTTGCTAGAGATGTTTCATTTATCAAAAGGATGGACTTGAATGGTGTCAGTTTCATTATCAATAACAGGCTTGGAGAATTTCGAGGTAGACAGAATGTGCTAGCCTACCTTATGGTGCTAAGCACTTGTCTACCACTCTCACTACACATTGATTCTTCCCTAGATTATGGACATCACATCAAGGTCAGAAGGTGTCTGAGCATCTTACCCTTGATGTAGAAGTCTATGGAATGAGACTTATCATAGGACCAGGTGTTATGGGAATCTGAAGATTTTCCCTGCCCCTAGGCCCTTGGATAGGATGAAGTGACTCTGAGAACCTTCCTTGATTTGAAAATATACTCTGCCCCCTAATAGGCTGAATGTGGTCACATGAAGCCTGTGGAGGGAGGCTTGTTCTTCAGGAATGCCCAAGCCTCATTACTTTGTGAATGGGCTGTGGGTCAACAGGGCTGTGACAGTCTCCAATCCAGGAGAAGGCTGCTGATGTGAGGTTTTGCTTTGGGGCTCACTTTGGAAAGAGTTGTGTGATTTCCCAGACAAGATTCTGGGAAGACATTGAGCCCCCCGGCTTTGCAAACCCAGATGCTGGAACTTCCCTCTCTGGTAACTGAATAGGTATGGATGTAATGGTCAGATTGTTGGAAGTCCATCTGATGATCTGTTTCATTGTCTGCTTGTAACTTATGTTTGTATTCTGTTTGAATTCTCTGAAGTTCAGGGTGCTGACTTTTTCCCCTGAACTAGGTAAATCATATATGTTTGTTTGATTAAAGTAAGATTGTTAACCCATTTTGATTTGCTTTCCTTTAGAAAAGCAGATCTAAGAACCTGTGGTAGCAGCCACCCTGGGTATGCTAGGGTGCTTGCTGATACATCAGGCAAGGACAATTTAGGTGATCCTAAAAGATTTAACATTTACTGGAAAAGTCAGTACATTGGATCACAATTAATGAGATAAAAAGACTCATATGATCTTTGAGATATTCTTAATCAGTCATCAAAACACAAGTAGTGTTTGAGTTTCATACTTAGCATTTAATTTTGCAAAAAGGTGAAAAAATATTCTAAAACACCTTACAGTTTGATTGGTAGGATAAGACTTAAGATATAAAAGACAGAAGCACAAATTCCTCAAATTCAAGTAAGCAACTCTAAAATTTCCTTCTTGGGGAACAATAAGCATCATCATTATTTCAAAGCCATGAAAGCATCATTCTTATTGGCAGGTGTAAATTACTTAATCTCTTCTTAAAGCACATTCTATAGATTACAAAGAATGTGCCATAATTTCACTTGGGAATAGGCTGCTCCATTGTTTAAAGCTCCAACAGCCACCACTGTCAACTCCCCAAGACAATTTATTTTATTTTTTTTTCTTGCAAACCATGAAACGTAGTGGGAAGTACTAAAAGAAGAGTTTTTAGCCTTTTGTGTCATAGACCCATTTGTATTTTTCTAATGAAGGCTCTCAACGATTTCTTAGAGAAAAAAAAGCTTTCAAAATTATTAAATTAAATAAGGATGCAAAACAAACTAATTATGAATGTAACAAAATATTTTATACAATAAAATAAAACAATTTAGCAAACCTCCAATTAAGGATCTCTGTCCTCAGTGGTACATTATATTCCCTGACCAAATATATAATTACTCAGAGAGCTCTACCCTTGTCAAAATGGACTTTCAATACTGATTTTGTGTAACTACAATAATAATTAGCATATTGTTACAAGGTTACAATATGGAATTTAATTCAAGTTCATGATAAATGAGGCTTTTACTACATTTGACTTCACTCTAAGTAAGTTCATCATACACTGGAGAGCCATGGACTACAGAGAACATAAGAAGAGATATCACATTGTTTAAATGTGGGGAAAATAATTGCTCAGAAAGAGGTGAGGGAAAGGCCAAAAAAGAAAGGTGTTTTTTTTTTTTTTAAGAATCAATAATCTTGTTAATAATGATATAATCACAGCCTCTTATTGATGTTGATTGGAATATTAATCAAGCATCAGCATGATGCTCACATATGGTTTTTTGTTTGTTTTTGCTTTTTGGAGGGCAATTGGGATTAAATGACTTGCCCAAGTTCACACAGCTAGTTTTGTGTCATGCTTCTGAGGCTGAATTTGAACTCAGGTCCTCCTGACGGCATGGCCGGCACTCTACTCACTGAGCCACCTAGCCTCCCCCCTCACACATGTCTTAAGGCATTAGATGACAGACTCAGAGAAGTTCTGTTTAATTTCTTTTTTTATCCTTAAAATGTTGTATTGTAAGTTTAATTATCTGTGAGAGGAACCTTTGATGTACTAGATACAGTTCTGGACTTGAAGCCTATAACACCTTAGTTCAAACCTTTCTGCTAACACTCTGTGATAATAGGAGAATCAGTTAATTTGTGTAAACCTCACACAATTCTCTAAGGTCATACATTTTAAATTTGCAATAACTATCAATAGTGATACAATAAATTACAGTGTCTTGAAAAATCACCATATTTTTCATCTGATCCTGGGGTTTGAAAGTTGATAATTTGCTTTACAGAATGTGCTGAGTATGTGTGCTTTGTGAGGGAGGGGGAGTGAAGAGGGGGTGCCAGGGGAGGAGATGGGAGGCTTTCCTTGTTTGACTGTTTTTTAGCAATCCAAGGACATGAGTCATTTGGAATGTGTGTACACTGTACTAAATCCAACCAAATGCAAATGTCTTACTATCTTAGCAGCATCTCTTCCTTCTGTCTCTTGTCTGGGATTCTTCAAATGCAAAGAAATGTGTGAATCTATTAGAAGTGTAGAGGAAGATGGAATACTGACATAAAATCTAGATATAACCATAATCTCAGAATCCTTAGAACTGTAGCCATCTACATTTCTCTGTGATTAAAGGAAGAAAAGAATTAAACTGATAGAAATTCAGTTCATCTCAATATAGCAAGAATTTCTGAGGCAGTCTGTTACATTCATCCTCTCCCTCCTCTTTTAACTATTCTCTGGTTCAGGAGGTACATGAAGGGGCCAGAATGAGATTGCTAGGCTCCATGTTTTCAACCTCGACCTTGGCTATTAAGATTTCTATTCCAGGCACAGTTCACTCACAGATTAATTAATAAATAATGTATACCCAAATTAAAATGAAATGAGGATTAAATCAGGATGGTTAACAATGGTATTTGTGAAGAAATCAATATGGGTTTTGAACCCTATACTAAATGAGTACATATATACGGTAAAAGTAGATCAATGCTATAGAAAGGTGAATTATATTTTCTTTTTATTTCATCAGAGTTTCATCTTAGTGACAATGAAAGAAGCCTTCAATTTTGACTTCTCAGGGGGATCCAATTACTTCCTCAGGAAAAGGCAGCTGTCCCAGGCACAAAGTGAATGATGTACTTAGCAAGAGGTAAATACATTCTAAAGCCCTTGTAGGAGAGAACAATTTTGTGAAAGTTCCTAAGGTGAAGTGCTGTGAACAATACATTAATATGTATTTTCCTCAAATGCTTCTGGTTGTCTTTTCTCCATTTCTGGTGTTATTACCTTTAACAGCCAATAGTCATTCTTCTATCTGGTCCTATGTCACTAATTTTGATCTGATGTTTTCTCTTCTCATGTCCCATAATGAAAATCCCAAACACAATACCCAGATGAGCACAAAAGAGCCAGCAGATACATTGCAATCTTTTAAATACTCATACTCAGTAGCATAAATACTAATTTGTCTTACCTTCCAATAAAACTTGTTGCTTTCAAAATAACCTCCAAAAGTCTTGTATGCTGCCTTCTTTGCTCTGATTATTGTATAATTCGTTTTGTACTTCTAAAATATAAAAGCAAAGAAAAATTGAAGACATTTGCAATATATTTGTATTATGTATGTATGTATATGTCTTCCATTCTAGCTAACTAAAGTTTATTTATTATCCCATGTGGTTCCTCTTTTGTTTTTCCCCATTGTTGCCTTTAAGACCTGTCAATGATTTTAGTGCACAGGGACCCAGGAGGAATGACTGTAACCAACCAGAACTTTCATACTCCACAGGGATTAGAGCATTTTTATTTTCCACTGAAACAAACAGTTATGTCATAGAAAGTTTCTTCCTTTTTTTTTTCACACATACACTTAATGATATGATATCTTCTCTGAGCCAGAATAACTGGCTAGTGATGATGGTTGGGATTTCTTAAGCCCCTGACAAAATCAATTCTATACATTGTTATAAAACTAAACATTTGTATTAGGGGGAGGATGCAAGGTTAGTTTCTAGCATGTCTCAGATGTAAAAATTCCAGATAACACACATTTTACTCTAATTGCTCAAATCTATTAATCTGTTAAAATCTTAAAGAGGTTTTATTTTTGGTAGAAGATGAAGCTAGGAGGAAGAGTCAGTGAAATATTAGACATGTAATAAAAAATAAACCTTAATTTGCTATATAAATGCTAGCTATTAAAAATAGATTATGCTAAACAGAAGTCATATCAGATCCAAACTAAGGTTTGTATGCTTCCTTATTTCTTCTGATTATGATGTACTTTGCCTTGGGCTTCTGAATTACAAAGGCAAAGAAAAAAAAACTACAAAATCCTAGGGCATATACACATATATACATTATAATATATTTGTGTGTATAGACATGCATGTATGCATGCATACATATATCCATATGTGCATTGTGTGTGCATATGCACATATATGTGTATGTACACAAATAATATTTATACTTTGCATGTGTGTGTGTGTGTAACTATTGCCTCATTAACCTTAGTCTTTGAAGACTAAATAAAAAATGAGTACTCACCGGAAGGAGAGACCACAATTATACTTATAGACTGATGAGTCATCCTTCATCCTACTCAGACTTCAGGGAAAAATACCAGTTCACTCGCAGGAAGTGGTATGCTTTCAGTGCTATGAGAGGATTAGTTTCAGTTGTTTTAAGGTGCAATAACTATGCCAATCTCCCACCCCATGAGAATTATTAGAATAGCCATGGCACTGATGCTCTGACAGAAACAGTGGAGCAGATTGGCATCTTATAGATAATAGCATAGTATTCAACTATAATTATGAGATTTTGTGGGCCCTGTGGGTTCTAGACTTTTTTTAGTACACATTTATTGTCTCTAGTCTATAGCTATTTTGGGGAATCTGTGGAATCTGCTTACCTTTCACCTAGAACCTTCAGAAATCTGTTACAGAAACCCAGGAATAGACTAAGACCACCAAGATTGCCTAGTTCTTCCAGAGGCACTGGGAACATACCTGTTGTGAGAATACAGAAGCCATAAACTGCAATCAGTATGCTACATATTCTTGATCCTGAGAAAAACTTCTATGACAAAATTCTCAGAATGTGGATTTGACAAATAGCCCACAGAAACAGAATCATTTTTTTTCACTCCCCAAAACAGGTGAGTCTTCACTTCTACACTCAGAATGGAAGTTAGCATGACTTGGTCATTTCTAAGGCATGAAATCATTTTTTTTGGGGGGGGGGAAGGGAATATATCACTCACCAAGAACTCTTCAGAGAGACTGCTGAGTCTCTATGAATACCACCTCAGTCTCCTACTGATAATTTACCACAGAGGGAATTTATTATTAAGAGTCTTTCATTGTGAATCTTTTTTTCCTTAAGCTGTGGGAGTGTATAGTTTGCCTACATTTAAAGGAAATTATACTAAATACATAAAAGGAAAAAGGATAATTTTCAAAGCTACTCAGTGTAAACCAACATCTTTTCATCACAGAAGCTTTCAACTACTTTTGTCTCACCTTCAATTTTTTTTTGAAGGAGGGGGAGGAGTTGGGGAAATAATAGAAGAGAAAGATTTATAAGGCTTTTCCAGGGTTTTAGAATAGTTCTTTCCATATCTGAGATCATTTCTGGAGGTATTTCCATTCATAAAACCACGAAATATTTATTGCCTTTCCCTCATAAGAATTTTAATAGGAAGGAGAATAAAACTATAAAAGAAGCTCATAAATAAACTTCTTTGGGATTGCTATTAACCAAACTCTTTGGATTAAACAGAAGGTCCTTGAGACTTCTCTTTTGCACTCTCCTTTTCCCTCTTCCTCCCTCATTCTCTCTCCTCCTTTTCTTGTGTCTGTGTGTGTCTGTGCATGCACGTGTGTACATGCATGACAGACACACATACAGGGGGAAGACACAGAGAGAGAGAGAGAGAGAGAGAGAGAGAGAGAGAGAGAGTTGAGTTTGAAATATCTATGGAACATCAGACAATTTATTAGGTAATTGTTGATGCCGGACTAAAGTTCAGGAGAAAGATAAAGCTATAAGCAATATTTTTTTTGTGAGGAGATATGTGTATGTATGTATGTGTAGAGATATGTATGTAGAAATTTATATATAGGAAAAGATAGTTATAGATTTACATATAGATGTAGATATAGATAGATATAGCTACAGATATAGCTATAGCTAGCTATATCTATAGCTATAGCTATAGAGATAGATATAGATATATAGGGCAGCTATATCTCATCTTCCTGAATTCAAATCAGGCCTCAGATACTAGCTGTGTGAACCTGGGCAAGTCACTTAACCATGTTTGCCTCAGTTTTCTCATATGTCAAATGAGCTGGAGAAGGAAATGGCAAACTATTCCAAATCTTTGCCAAGAAAACCCCAAATGTCATGAAAAGACAAGCACAACTGAAAAACAACTGAACAGCAATGTGTATGTGTGAATGTATGCATGTATGTATACACATATGCATATATACATATATATGCATGCATATATAGACACAATGAACAGTCATTTGTTTGTATATGTACCTATGTATATATTCACATACATATGTATGCATCTGTATTTGTGTATTTGTATTTGTTCATATTTGTGTATGTTATTTATTATATATAATTATGTAATAATGTGGGGAAAAAGAGTATTCCAAAGGAGCAGGTAATCAACAGACTGAAACATTACAAGGTCAAAAGGAATTTAATTAGAAAACCAAGTAAGAGTAAATTAAGCAAAAAACTTAATTTTATCTACAAAAACAAACATTTAAAACCACAATAAATGGGTATAATCATCTTTTCAACAACAAGGGAGAGGAACAATCTCTCACAAACTCATACAAGGTGAAAAAGTGTTATATGACAGAAATGAGTCCATTGGGAATGATTTTTCACATTAGATATTTGCTAACACCTTTGTCAGCAATTGTTTGTAGTTATTTGCTTCTTCTTTCTTTCTCCCTCAGTTGACTGGGCATAGGTCCAGCACTCCCTTGCCTTGCCACTCTACTCAGCCACCATCTGAAGCAGTTCTGCCTTCCATTGCTGCTCTCCACTCCAAAACTGTGCAGTACTTCTCTGATGAGCTGCTGCTGCCTCCTGCTAAATTGTCATCTGTTGCTGCAGTAAATTCTTCTCCCTTAAGGCAGTGTTTTTGCTCTTACAGTGTGATTATTGTGTGCCACTATTTCATGGATTTAATCAGCACATTTTCAATATTTTTTAGTCAACCTTAGGCTTCAACTGGCCTAGCCACAAAAGAATTATTCAGTGGGCCATCCAGACCTGGGTTACTTGCAGTTCTGACAGACAGGTTCACAGATCTCACTCACAGATCATTAGGAAGATTAAAATCCTTCTAATTTTCCCCTGACCATGGTTTCAGGCTATATGACCATTGCTATGGCCTGTACCCTCTTCTCTACTATAGTCCACTAAGTCTCTCTGAGTTTGAAAATAAATATATATCCTTTGTAATGTACCATAGCTGCTAGCAGCTAGTGTCTGTGTCATTCAAATTGCTTTGGAATTTGATACACCTCCAGGAAGTACTTAGCAACACTGTAGGAACAGAACTCTATTTTTTTACTCATTTCTGTTGCTGTGGCAGACATTCATTTTCCTTTTATTATTGTTAGTGACTGGGAATAGTAGGATGGTGGAGACACAACCTTTGCATTAGGCTAGTTTAAACATTACATATAACCATGAGGTGTGTGTGTGTGTGGGGGGGGTACTAATAACTAACATTTACTTAAGGAACAAATATTCAAAATTTGTGGTTGCTCTGCTGGGGGAAATGGGAGTATTCCTTCTTCACTTTCACCTTTTTCCAAAGACTTACAGAACTTGAATTTAGTGCTGAAAGTGAAGCAGTAACATTTTCATTTTCTGTTGGTCTCCACTGGGCTGTTGGGCTCCAGAAGACCCTCCTTGTTAAATTTTTCTAAACTTCTTTCCTTCATAGATCATGTTATAGAAATTTATTTTTGAAATGAAGGGACAGCATCTCTATGCAATAATACTTACCTACTTAATAAGTAAATATGTGGTATTGTTGAGGTTTAGGAGTGCTGGGACCTTATCAAGTGTTCTTTCAGCTAGAGATAAGGTTTATTACAACACCTATTGGGTGAGGGAGATTTTAAAACTCCATGCTATTGACCAGATTTTAAAAATCTGAGCAACGGTCAGACTCTTAAGGAATCTGAACAATTTAATGGAAGGCGGGCGGACCTTATATACAGAAAAACTGTGAGAAGGATCTAGGAATGGTAAAGTAATCTAGGGTAACTGGGAGATAACAGAGAAGAACCCAGAAGGACTGGGTGCCCCAGAGGAACACCAGGGACTAGGCCTTGTGGAAAGGGTCTAGATGGAAGCAAGGAGTGGTGGTCTATGGTGGGGTCAGTTGAAGACAATGAAAACTGGGCTGGTTTATAGATAACAGAATTGAATATTAGGGCAGAGTCAAAGGCACAATGGCAGGCAGTTGAAAGGATTATACTGAGATTAACCTCAGGCAAACACTAAGATCTTGTGAGAGAGTTCAGGGGAAGTTCAAAGTGGGGTTTCCAGGGCCCATTACTCGTTATTCCCCCTTTGAGCAAATGAGATCAAAATTCTTTTGGGGCAAGGGGTAAAGGTCTCAGCTTGGGCCTATACCCCATCAGTCTTACTGAACTAGGGACATATATTTAATTACTGTTGTAAATTAAACAGTTCCTTTTATTAATTCACACATATTTTCATTTTGCATTCCAAAAAATAATCATGACTAATTTCAGTATTATAACATATAATATATTGTAAATCAATATTAAAATAATCCCATGCTTGTCATTGGTGTCATTGACACAGACAAAGCCAGCATTGATCTACTGGTCTACCTTTTCCAGATTATTCCCCAGGGAAAAAGCTGAGGCCAAGATGGAGTCATGTCCTGAAAATAAAGGAAGAATGGGAAATTTGCATTGCAAGTCCTTCACTCAACAAGTCAATTGGATCACTGAATGGAAAACATTACATGGTGGAAAGAATGTGGTGGAAAGGACTGAGAGATGATTTCAATTCAAGTGACAGTTGTACTTTAATTAGGGGAAATGATTCAAGTTTTGAGTTTCAGTTTTCTTTATGATGAGGGGATAGGACTAAGTGATATCCAAGGTTTCTTCTAGTTATAAAACTACAGCATCTTGTCCTTTAATAGTCTAAAGATGAATCCTCAACTTGGAAGAAACTTGGAAAGCATCTAGTCTAGAGTTATTCCTTTCTTTGTAGATGAGAAAATTGAAGACCAGAATCATGAAAGGATTTCCCTAAGGGTAAAGTCATGAACAAGGCTCCCATTTGAACCCAGGTCTTTAATTATTGACCCACAATGAATTTTAAGGATATCATCTTTAAAAAAAAAGTAAAGACAATGTTTTTGAACAGAACTTTAATGCTATAAAAGACATTCACAGCTAATAGAAATATAATGAAGGAAACTCTAAGAAAAATTAGAGGGTAGAATATCATGAGAGACAAAATGGTAATATTGATTTTAATAATATTGATGGTGATAATACTATTACTACTTGTAACAACTACCATTCATATGCTGCTTTAGGGATTACAAAGCATTTTACATTGCATATTATTTTATCTTTTTGGTAATCCTTTGAAGAAGGTTCTATTACTAATCATACTTTCCAAATGAGGAAAGTGGAACTGAAAATAATTAAGTGACTTGTCCTGGCTCACAAGGTAAACATCTGAGATGATATTTGATTCCAGTTCTTCCTCACTTTAAGTTTAGTGCTCTCTCTGCTATGCAATGCTGCTTACTAAAATTAAAGGAAATAAATCAAAATTAAAAAGCACTTTATTATTTGAAAATTTTTCACTGAAATCATATTTTCTGGACAAGTCATACATGCCTCTTACACCAATCACTGAAAGGCAAGAGTATCATCCGTTTATGTTTCTCACACTAGAGAGCATGATGCTGATTTACATGGGAGTTCTGAGCAAGTTTTGAAGATGAGATTTGGAGAGAAAAGGAAAAAAAAAGTTATATTGTTTAATGTTCCAGTTTTCTTTCTTGTGTTTTCTTCCAGTTTAATGGATGAATGATGATTAAACGTTGTGGTGCAAACTCTTACTTTCTTATTTTCATATTTTCTCAGATGTAGGAAAGGAAAGCCAAACATTTATTTTTCTTTCCGTGCTTTCCCCTTTTGATACCATGCCCTAGTCCCTTCGAATCTATGATTGTGTTTATAGAAAGTTAATGTTTTAGGTCTTTATTCATCAGAGGCACAAGAAATTTCCACACTAGCACACCTGGACTGTTAAAACAAAGGTTGTATTTACATTTTTTGAATAAATATTGCTTTATAATGCAGAAGTTGTGGCTGTGTATAGTAATTATAGATATTGCCTACAAATGAAATTTAGGATTTGTAGATTTTTAAAAACACTAGCTATATATTTTTGTAATTGTATGTTTTTTCTTTCATTCTCAAACAGGACAATGACATCAGAGAGATGATGGCATGACTTGCAAATGAATTTGATTTGAGTGAGGTAGGGCTGTTCAAAGTCACCAGTCTCACTTTCTCCTCCAGAGTCATCTGGGTCCAGTGGACAGATATAGATCGGGACAACTGGAAGTGGCCCAGGATGCAGTAAGATACCGAGACTCTTTTAAGCTAAAGTCTTTTCAAGTCCTCACTTTTGAGTGAGGCAATGCCCATTTAGTAAATAGGCCTCTTTAGAAGTGAGACAAGGGATGGTCCTTTTAATTAAAAAAACAAAATCAAACTGGGAGGGTTAGACCCTCAGAGTAGCTGGCCAAAAGAGAAAAAAAATATTATTTGCATTCACTCTGAGCTAGGTAGGCCCCCCAAAAATAAGCATTAAGTGGTGCTTGGCCAGGGCAGGGACTTATTGTTATCTGTACAATCAACTAGATTCAGAATGAATTAGGTTTAAGGCTTGGTCTCTGAGAAAGAAAATCTAGCCAGTAAATCTCAAGTTAACCCAGAGGGTCTTACCCTCCCAGTTTATTATTTTTTTCATTCCCAGTTTGACAGGCAGAGCACATTCTATATTTCCTCCAAATCTAAAGCAATGAAACAATATGGTGATAAGATCACTACTAACACAACATGATTCTCCTTTACAGTAATTTGTTATAATTCTCTAAAACATGCTTAACACTCCATGAATTTTGGCCAATTATTGTTTCCACTTCATATGAATTTCATTTTCACTTTCCACTGGAAACCAGACCCTAACTGGCAGAAATGATTGAATGAACTTTAATTAGACCTCTCAAAACAGGAGTGGTGCTATAACCACAGCTTAAGAAAAGTATCTCCTTTCACTCAACAAAGACTTGCTCAGGATTGCAAAGAGGATGATGAAGTTTTTGTGTGTATCTTGCCTTGATGGCAGAAGACAATTTATTTTTTTTTAAGCAAAAATATTATTTTCAAATGATCAGCTTATAGCAGATTCCTTTGCAAGCTGCATTATCCCCATGCCAGAACCTTGTTGAAATTCAGTCAAACCAAGTTTGTTAAGAAATAGAGCATGAAAATTAAGGTACTCCAGAAACAATAGGACATGACCTCTGAATTTCTATGAAGTCATTTTCTGTTGTTCAACATTAGTCAAGAAAATCCGAAGAGGGAGGATAGGCATTTCTTCCATACTAACCAGGTTCCCTTGAGAATCTAAATCTCATAACTGAAATGTAGTCTGTAGGACCCATCTGGCAGACTAGGGAATCATCTGGTTTTTTGAACTGTGTTCAATATACTGGAAAGAGTATTGTTTTTCAACACTTTTTCCCCCATCTTGTATATTATGCGCATTTTTTTTTCTTGCCAACACAGCCAAGTGAAATGTACTTTAATATTAGGCTTTGACTGGAAAAGATCAATAGGCAGAAGAGCAACAAAAACACATCTTTGATGTACTTTATTTTATATTTCTGAAAGCAGGAAAATTGTGAAGCTGAAATAGATTACTCACTCTTCAGCCCTAATTTTTGACAAGCTGTCCTCTTCAATAAAAGTCAGGCAGGGCACTAAAACAAAGATGGGAGGAAAAAAAGTACTGTGAAGATTTCCACCATCTTAATCTTCCCCCTTAAATGTCAATAAGAATAATTAACACTCAGAACAAATGCTGGTTAGCAGCATTTGCAAATGGGCTTTTAAACACTGAAAGAAGATACCCAAAGTGCAGATGGTTTTGTTTTCCTTTGCTTTTTTAGGAACTAAAGGAAGCTTTGTAAATTATAAGACAGGCAAGAATGACAGTAAGAACACAGATTTTTCTATTTTTTTTTTACTAGGTGGTTTTAATTATCTCTGCGCATTCTTATGACTTTCGCTATAGAAGCAAAGGTCTGGGGGCAATGATATTTTGCAAAAACAATCTCTCATTACCACAGTGATGTGGGAGATAGAAAATGGCTAAAAACAATTCCCATCAAGATGGTAGAGTCTCCTGCTCTTGGTTTTGTTTAAAGAAAGTGGATATTTCCTGAAATGTCTGATCAGAGAACTAAGGAAGAATCACAAAAACATCAAAGATCCTCTACTATGTCATAGAATTATATAACTTAAAATTGAAAGGGATTTTAATAATTATTTAATCCAGCTGATTAATTTTATACTTGGGAAAGCCCAAGAAATGGAGAGACCTTCTATCTACAACTTCATTTAGCAGATATTTATTAAACATTCTATATAGCAGAAAATCAATTAAGCAACACTTACCAAGCACTTAGGGTATACCAGACAATTTGCTAGTTGTTAGGAAAATAGAAAAAATGATATACTTCAGCCTATACATTATAGTCTACCTGAGAAGGCAACATATGTGTGCATGTACATGTATGTACACACATATCCATATGCATACATGTGTGCCTACATGCATGCACACATGAGTGAATATTTACATATATCTGCACTTAATATCACATGACTTTTAAAAATGTATTATAAATTAATAAATATATAATATATTACATTTACATACATATATAGCCTAGTATATTGTAATATATACACATATACATATATATATATACACACACACATATATATATATATAAGCTAGACATAAGATTTCATCAGTGTAATATAACTTAGAGTAAGAAACTTTCTTTAACACTTCATGTTGGCATGTAGTCTTCAACAATTGCCTCTAGCTCAATGAAATTAAATGTCTTTCCCAGGGCCACACATCGAGTGTGAGGCAGAGGTAGAATGTAAATTCTGGTCTTCATGACTGAGGCCAGACCTCTATTCACCAGGTCACACTTGATCATTATTTGTAATCATTATTATTGTTTTTAGCTTTAACTTTCTGCTAAACAAGCATCATAAATTTAAACCTGGAGGATATCACAAAGACTGTATAATCTCTATTTAAATACAACATATACAAGAAAATATGATGAAGATGTATTAATGTTTGGGGGCCTCAGAATCAAGGATCAGGCATTGTATTAGGTGATGAGGACACAAAGACTATGCAACAGCTAGCACAGAATTGTTCAAATACAATCCATAGGATACAATATAAATCAATAGAATCTAAAATGCTGCACAATTTGACTCCTATCTACTGTTATAGATATATTTCCTTCTAAAGAGGAATAATAGTTATTTGAATAATTTAATTTAATCAAATAAAATTATTTTCAAGTAATATGCAGCCTTAGAATTTCAGCCAAGAGAGGACATTCTGTTTTGATATACCAAGGTTAAAATAAACTACACTTGTCTGGAGATGCTGGTTCACATAGAGACCAAACACTGAGTAGGAAGCATGAGTTTTACTGTCTACATCTGTTCAAATATTCCTTCTTCCAAATTAATATCATTATCAACACCAAAAATTGAGGGATATAATTACATATTTTAAATTGAATTTTGATTTTTATAAAATTGGTGGAACTTATTTCCCCTTCCATTTACTTTTTTCAAAGTAGAATGTAAATTTTTCACTTTACTTTCAAAACTGTCCCCACTGTTTATTTCCTTCTGAGCTTCCTTCCTTATTCAAGTACACATATAAAATGTTTTCATGGCCATCTTTTGTACATCAGTACAAGTCCCTGATTGAAAGGTAAGAAACTAAAATAAATAAAGAAAAAAAATAATAAAACTTTGAATTGAGTAAGTGCATTCAAGCAAAGTTAATGCACACAGAATCCATGTCTTAAAAAGTCCCTTATTATTTCTCTCATTGTGTATAAGTATTCATGCAATTCTTGTAGAAAATTCCATCATGGAAGAAATAACAAAATTATTCTTTAAGGATCCAGCATAATTTTTTTTTTAATCATTTGAACTCAGCCTTCACTGATGTAAGGTAACCTTTTTACACTTCCTTAGTTGACTTATGCCATTCATCACAACAACTTTGAGAAAGTTTTTCATCTATATTCAAACCTTTCATCTCTCCCCATCTCCCTGCCTCAGCTGACAATCTTGCCTCATATTTTGCTGGAAAAAAAGAGGTTATTTGCTTAGAGCTTCCTGTTTTAATCTCCCTCAATATACATCATCAAGATGCCTTCTACCAGTATCAAAGCCTGTACACCTGTCTCACACAAAGAAGTAGATCCCCTTTCCAAGTCAAAGAGCTCTACATGCAAAAAGGGATCCTATTCCATACTATAATGTATAACAGATTATTCCCTCTATCATCCCTACTCTCTTATTTATCTTCAGTTTCTCCTGGCTATTATCCTACTATTTTCAAATAGGCCTATGTCTCCCCAATCTAAAAAAAAAATGTCACTTGATCCACTCATGTCCTTTATTTAAGAATCTGTTTCTCTCCTTTTTGTGGGCAAAGCTCTTGAAGAAGGCTGTCAAAAATAGATGCCTCTACTTTTTCTCCTGGGTGATGAGCTCACCCACAAAATGAATGTGAATAGTAAAATGGATTAGAAACCAAAATGCAACAATATGTTGTTTACAAAACACTTAGAACAGGAAAACATGTACAGAGTTAAAATAAAGGACTGGAACAGAATCTAAAATGCTTCAAGTGAACTTAAAAAAGGCAGGAGTTGTAATCACGACTTTAGACAAAGCAAAAGCAAAAATAGTTCTAATTATTTTGCTAAAAGATACTAGGGACAATAAAGTAATATTTAAAAAAAATACAGCAAGTTTATCTGCTAAAGTTCTCATTTCTCAAATATGTACAGAGTATAGAACTAAGACAATTTTATAAAAATTAAGAGTCGTTCCTGAATTGACAGATGATCAAAGGCTATAAACAGTTTTCAGATGAATAAGTCAAAGCTATCATAGCCATATGAAAAAAGTCTCTAAATCACTATTGCTTAGAGAAAGGCAAATTGAAACAAGTCTAACATACCACGTCATACCTCAGAAATGACAAATACTGGAGGGAAAGAAGGAAAAAAAAATAGGTACAATAACGAACTACTGGTAAAATAGTGAACTCCTCCAATTATTCTGGATTATAGCTTGAAACTAGACCCAAAGAGCTATATTGTTGTTGTTGCTGTTCTTCAATTATTTCACTTGTGTCTGATTTTTTGTATCCCTATTTGGGATTTTCTTGGCAAAAAAAAGACTACAGTGGTTTGCCATTCCCATTCCAGCTCATTTTACAGATAAGAAACTGAGGTAAAGAGAGTTAAATTACTTTCCCTAAGTCACATAGGAAGTAAGTGTCTGAGGATGGATTTAAATTCATAAAGATGAGTCTTTTTAATTCTACCCCCATGCTCTGTGATCTGTGCCACCTAGCTGCCCTTACCCCCTGAGATAATAAAACTGTGCATACTTTTTGACCTATCTCAGTACTAGGTCTGTATTGCAAAGATGTAAAGAAAAAGTAATAAGACATACATGTACAAAAATATTTATAGAATTTTTTTCTGTGATGGTAAAGAACTGGAAAAAGAGGAGATGTTCATCAATTGAGGAGTGGCTGAGTAAACTGTGGCATGCGATTTTTGATAGAGTACTGTTATACGGGGGGAATAGATGATGGGACGTAGCTTCAGAAAAAGAAAAGAAATCCATGAAAAGACCTATATGAAGTGATCCAAATGAAGTGAGAACAGGGAGATCATTGTGCATAGAAATATTAACGTAATGATGATCAACTATGAAAAATTTTGTTACTCTGATCAACACAAAGATCCAAAGAATTCATTATAAAAAATGCTTCTGCCTTCAGAGAGAGAGAGAACTAATGAACTCTGAAGGTAAATCCAAGTACAATTTTCTTACTTTATTTTTCTTGTTTCTTAACACTCCAGTATGGCTTTTTTTCATTCAAATGAAACTGCCTCTCCAAAGTTATCAATGATCTCTTAATTACCAAATCTAGTGACCTTTTCTCAGTCTTCATCTTCTTGACCTCTCTGTAGTATTTCTCACTGTCAATCATCTTCTTCTTGGTATCTTTATCACTATATTTTCATGACACTATTCTATCCTTCCTATCCACCTAATCATCTGTCTTGAAGCAGGTGTCTTACAATAATCTTAAAATTAACATTGAAGTGGACATATTCTCTACCCCACTGCTAACCATCCTCCCTTGCATTGCCATACAACCAGGCAGCCAGGGCCATCCAAACACACAGAGTGTCATCTCTGACTCCACACCCTCACTCACCTCCCGTATCAATGAGTTATAGGTCTTATTGATTCTATTTTTGTAATGTTTTTCAGATAGAGTCCCTTCTCTCCTCTGACAAAGTTACCCCCCTGGTAAGCCTACCTCTTGCCTAGACTATTGTAATAGTTGGTATGTCTGTCACAAGAGGGTCCTCACTCCAGTCCATATACTACTTAGAACTATCAAAGTGATCTTCCTAAGGCACATCACTCCTAAGGATACCACCACAATCCCCAATTCAGTAGATTCAAGTGGTATTCTAATACCTCTAGGATAGATTATCAAATTTTCTGTTTGTCTTTCTAACTCCTTTAAAACCTTTCTTCTCCCTGTATCTTTCTTTTCAATTTACACCTTATCCTTCACTACCTCTCTGATCAAGTAACATGACCTTCTTTTCATTCCTCCAAGACATTCCATCTCCAGACTCTGGATATTTCCCCTTACGGTGCTGGTTGCCTAGAGAATTTTCCCCCTCCTCCTCTCTGTCTTCTGTCTTCCGTTATGTCCTTTAACATCTAGCTACTAGTCCAGATTCTATGATAAACTTTTCCTGATCCATTCAATGCCAGTTCATGACTTCTGTTAATAATGTCCAATATATCCTGTTTATAGCTTTTTTCTATATAGTTGTTATCATATTGTTTTCTTCATTAGACTGAGATCCTTGAGAACAGATACTTTTTCCCCCATTTCTTAGTAACCCTAATGTTTTGTAAAGTATCTGTTGCAGGAGCTTAATAAATTTTTATTGACTTGATTGTTTTTTTGTAGTCATTTCTTTTCAGTGAATCTCTAAATCTACAGTTTGTTTTTACTTCTTCACAGTGGTTTCTTTCCTTTATTGTTATTCAATCATCTAGTCCTTTCTGACTCTGTATGACCCTGTGTACTAAAGCATGCCTTTATATTCCATGTCTTTGTTTTGTGTTTTGTTTTTTTTTACAAAGATGCAGGAATGATTTGCTGTTTCTTTCTCCAGTGGATGTAGGGAAAGAGAGCTTAGGTGACATGCCCAGGTTCACATAGCAAGTAAGTGTCTGAGACTGGATTTCAACTCAGGTCTTCCTGATTCCAAGTCCACCACTCCATTCACTGAGTCACCTAGGTGCTGTCTGCTTTACTCATTTCTTTGTTCTAAGGTCATGCATTGACCTATGTTGTTTTTTTGGTGGGATATTCAGTTTTAACTCATCTCATCCAGTTCTTATCATAACCTCTAGCTCCCAGTTATTCACTCCATACTCCATGTCTTCAAATTTCAGAATACAGTATTTTAAGAGCCCACTAGAGTATGTTAGGAAAGAACTTTAGGGACTTAAGGGCACCTAGGCATAGATTTTCTAAGTCTAAGTACTTTAGCACCACAGTGGAGCTGCCCTCTAGCATTCTCATGGGCTTCTAAGGTTCTTATCCTTAGGCTTTTTGACCACTGTCGACTGTTTTGAGGGACATCCATTCTTGCTACCCTTTGACATAGACCCTTTAAGTTAGATATGTCCCTGGTAGATATTTGTCAATACTGGGAGGTTACCCAGTATTTATATTGGCTATGCAGGTAGACTTTTTTCCTATGTCCTCTATGAATCTGGCTAGCATTTTTATGCAATTCTTGGGTGGAAGAATTCCCTTGAGGTGATTTCTCTTTGGATTTCTTCATCATTATTCATTTGGGTACAGACTTCACAGTTTTGTTGGAATATGTATAAGGTCAAACAACAGTCAACTGTCCATTCGGGTAGCCATATTGACCTCTCTGTAGTATCCTCTTCAGTTATTTTAAATTTCTAATCATCTTGCTTATCCCCTTCAATAAAGCCTTCTTTTGTTAAAAGAAGAAGAGGAAGAAAAAGATGATGAACAAGAGAAAGAAGATTTAATCGTTTTATTAAAAAAATTTTTTAGGATTTTTTTTCATAGTCTGTCCTCCTCTCCTGCCCCCACCCCACTGAGCTCCAAAAACTAAAGTGCTCAATATTTAGCTATGTAATCCAACAAAAAAAATTCTCTCATTAACCATGACTGAAAATGTATGTCTCTTTTTATCCAAAGTTACAAGTCTGAACCATTTGGAAGAATTGGCAGAAAAAGATATTTCCTCCTCTTTCACCCAGAAAAGATTTCCTTAACCAGAGGTGAAAGAGAGTCTCTTGAAGTGGAAATAACTCTAGAGTAGGCATCAGGATATCTGGCCCCTAACTAAAATAGCTTTGTGATTTTAGGTATCATTTGATCTCTCTGTCTCATGCTCCATGTCTATAAAGTGAGGGGCATTTCTTAAGATCTTTCAAGCTTCATGGCTTTATCGTCCTTTGTGGGCCTGCTAAACTAAAACAAAACAAAATAAAACCCACCCTGAATTTGAGTATCCCATAAACATATGTTTCAAAATTCTACTACTAAACCAACGTCTTTTAATGTACTCACAAGCTCAGAAATATAAGAAATTTTTAGTGATCATCTCTAATAAACTTTTACAGATGATGAACCTAACTTCAGATAAGCAATTTGAATAGCCTGAGGATACAAATGATTAATGACAGGGAAGGGAATCTGGACTTCAAATGAAGAACTCTGCTCTCTACTACCTCATTCATGCCTTTAATAAAAAGAAAGATGGTGAGAGTTAGATTATACAATGATCACCCCCATCACTCATTTCAGATTGTAGGATCATATATTGAGAGCCAGAAGAGAACACAGAGTTCATAGAGTCCAAGGCTCTCATTTTACAAAGGAGAAAATTGAAGCATGGAGAAGATACTTGTCCAAGATCACACAGGTAGCAGAAATGAGATTCTAACCAATTTCTTATCACTCCATAACAAGTGTTCTTTCAATTCTATCAAAAAGTAGGCAGAGACATTACTGAATTTATAGACTCTACTAACAGTAAAGCATATTACAGATAATCTAATTCTAAGCCTTTCCTTTTATAACTAAGAGTACTATAATTCAGCGAAGTTAAATGGCCTACCAAAGGTCATACAGCTAGTTAGTTGCCAAAATGGAATTCAAAAACAGGTTTTATATATTACTAAATCTCCTGCATGATGCTATTTCTTCCATGGTTGGTTAATTTTACCACAAATAAGCTCAGGATGATTTTTATTTTTATTTTTTTGATAGAGATGGAATGAATGTGCTAATAAATCATTTCTTTCCATAGGAGCTTGATCTGGGAATTCAGATGAAGATTCTTTGAAGCTAAATTTAGGCAGTGGTGGCTGCTGCTGCTTTTGCTGTGTGTGTGTGTGTGTGTGTGTGTGTGTGTCTATGAAAGCTTATTTATTTCAGATTTGTGATTTAGCCATAAAAGTGTCTGTCTGTGACAAATGAATTTCTTTATTAATGTAAATCAGCAACTACTTTGCAGCTTAACAGTCTTAGGGAGATTATTACTGAGACTTAACAGTCTTAGACATTGGGAGACTGAGTTATTCATTATCACATAGTCACTAGCAAAGAAAAGGCTTAAATCTAGGTCTACTTTGTAAACATAGTTCATTATTCATTATAACTCAATGCCTCAGGAATATCCATACCCATAAAATAATAGGTAACATTTATATAATGTTTTAATACTTGCAAAACACTTTATACATATTGTCTTTTTTATCCTCACAACCATGGGATGTAGGTAGTATCATCATCTTCTTTTGAAGAATGAGGCCATTGAGGCAAATATGAGGCAACTTCCTTAGGATCACATATTTATTAAGTGTCTGAGGTCAAATTTAACTCAGGTCTTTCTGAATACAGGTCTACTACCACTCCATCAATTGCCGCAACAACTAACTACATCACTCCCTCTCATTTTCTCTTCTATCTTTGTCTCTCTCTCTGTGTATCTCTCTCTGTCTCTGTCTCTCTGTCTCTGTCTCTGTCTCTCTTTCCTCTTTCTCTCTCTCTCATACACACACATAGTAATGGCAACCAAAGAAGTAGTAAACACTTTGTTTCAGCTATTTAATTGTTTAGCACCTTGTGTCAGTTCAAGTTTCTTGCCCATGATTATATCAAGTCTTTTGTTAAAAAAGAGAACTTGAGAACTGTTGCAACAGGAAGGGTTGGATCAGGGAGGAGGTTAAGATCATATATAAGGAGAAGCCCAGGCTGAGAGAAAGGAGAACTGAGAGGAAGAATGGCTGTGGTGCCTACACTTTGTCTGTTTTGATGTTACCTTGTCAGATTTGTCTGCTGTTAGAGGACATTGCTGTTGTTATAGAATCCCTGGGAACTTACTGCTGATTCAGAAGCCCTGAAAGAGGATTTTCTTGCTGTATATTTACAGAAGTCCTCGAGGAGGGTCTTACTGATGTTTTCAAATGTTCTATGACTATACTGATGATTTGTGTTGAGTTCAAATCTGACCACAGGCACTTACTAGCTGGGTGATCCAGGTGAGGTCACTTAACACTCTTTGTCTCAGTTTCCTCATATATAAAATGAGCTGGAGAAGGAAATGGAAAATGGAAATGGAAATAGAAATGGAAATGGAAAATCACTCCAGTGACTTTGTTGGTGGGTCTGTGTTGATTTCACAGACAGTGAAGTGACGATGATGTTGGCAATGTTCATGAATGTAATTGTTGCTTTGTTAAGCTTTGTCTTCCAGGAACAGAAACTGTGCAGGACTTGAGATGGACTGGACACTATGAGGTTCAATATAGAACTAGACAAGGAACTTGACAAGGAAATAGATGAAAAACGGGATAAGGAACTGAGAGCTGTCTGCCTTTAATCCAGATGACAGTTGGGCAGATTCAGACAAGAGCTGGGACCATGGAAGAGGAACCACAGAATCTGAGAGCCAGCATTGAGTCCAGATGAAAAGACCTCTCCTTGGGTATTTAATGAAAACTAAGAAGATCATGATTTACTGTGGCCTAGGGGTGGGAGGACTTTGTGCTTTGTACCCTGTTCCTCTTCCGGATGATTGAATTAAGGATGATTGGAAACTAATCTCTAAGAAGAAAGAAGACTTTTTGACTGAGAGATTAAGACAACGTGACCTGGGGTGGAGAAATCTGACCTTTGTACTTTGTGTCCATTAAGGAGGCTTGCCTCCTTAAGGATGATTGAATTAAATTCTTACTGAATGATATCTTTTGCTTAAAACTATGTGACCACTTTGGTGCAAAGTATGTGGCCACTTTAGTGATAAGTTGTTAAGTTATGACATTGTGAATGCAGTACTTTTATTTCTGAATGTTTTGCTCTAATTTATTATTGAATAAATAAAGAGTTCACTATACTATGTAATCAAAACCTTGAAGCTATTCACAGGAGCAGTCTTCTGGAAAGCTGCTTGTGCATGGGTTTACAAACACGCACACACATACAATCATGATTTTGGAAAGCAATTTCTGCTTACAAAGAGAAGCTTTTTGTGTATATCTTTGTAAGTGCCTGAGAAATATAGTCACCAGCAAACAATATTGTTTTTTGTCCTGGGAAGCACTGAGAGCTAATATCAAATTATTAACAGATCATTGCTTCAATAATATTAGCATTTGTAAATGAGAGATTTAGGCTTTTCAGTCTTCAGGGAAAGAGATGCTAAAGAAGTTATTCAACTAGAGTCAAGCAAAGGAGGGAATTGGAGCTGGTTGATGGGACTAGATGCCAGGGTACTGAGGCATCCTGACTCCTCAGTCACTGACTCTTCCTGTTCAGATGTTGAGATGGGCCATGTGACTGGTATAAACTCAGTCTGACTGAACTTTTCAATTTAGTGTGCCTAAGTGCTTTAACTCCTGCTCTCCACTCCAACTTCATCCTCCTTCCATAACTTCCATCCTCTCTCAAATGGAAGACACTGATGCCAAAGTTTATTTTTTTCATTCTTTTTAAGGTTGTTCAAAATTCTTGATTTAATTAGCACTTTATTCAACAGAAAAATAAGACTGAACTAAGCTTCTTGTTTTTCTGTTTCATTATTTAAAAGAGAAAGACAAAGAGAAAGTGTATAGTAATGACGTTTCTTAGCAAGATAAAAAAGAAAAAATATTCAAAGCTTAGTTTAAGGTGCCGGGTTCTACCCTGCTTAGGAGTTTTGATATAAGAAAAACAATCTCAACTATTTTTAAAGTATTGAATTATATAATCAAACTAATAGAGGTAGAGATAATCTGGAAAGATACTGACTTGTATTTCCCTCACCCTCACAATCTCTTTGGAGCGTAGAGGTGAGAATCATGACTTTGGAGGGCAAAAAAGAGTTGTTTGAACCCAGATGGTAAAAAAGACATTATAAGAGTGAAAGCCAGAATAGGGAGAGAATTAACTCTTTTTTTTTTGTTTTGTTTTCCTTTTGCATTTATACATCAAAACCAGAGATTAAAAGAGTTAACAAAACACTAAAATACAGGATAAAATGTGACTTGCTATATAATAGTATGGGATTTTTTACAAGTCATGAAAATGTATCTTGTTGAATTCTAAAGCAACGCATGATTATGAAATAGGCAAAAGATATCATACTGTACAGGAAACACTCAATCATATAAATTTTTTTTGAAACTTGGAATACATTATTTCCTATAGAAACAATATTATAAAAAGTATCTACTTTCCTAGAATACACCACAAAATGTCATATTGCTATGTTGCCAAAATACTGAATTTATACTGAAAAAATACAGAAAGCAATTTGTTGCCAGACAAATTATTAAAGAAATTAGGAAAATAAAATTGAATAATGACCAATAATTTCTTTTAACATATCTTATGTATTCAAACTAAGAAGTTTTGTTTTCTTTTTGTTTAAGATTCACTATGTTTATTCTCTCATATTTTGGTATGTGTTTTATTGTTATAGCAGTAGTTTTAGCACTATATCAGACAATAATGGTGAAAATGAACATCTGTATTTTAACACTCATCTTATTGGAGAAACCTCTTTGCCTATAAATAGGGCAGTTAAGTGGCACAGTGGATAAAGTGTTGGTCCTGGGGTCATGCACACTTCTCCACCTGAGTTTAAATATGGCCTCACACACTTACTAACTGTGTGACTGGGGAAAGTCACTTAATCCACTTTGCCTCAGTTCTTCATCTGCAAAATGGTATAATTCCTATCAGGTTATAGCACATAATTTTGTAACATGTTGTGGAATCCATTTTGTTAATATTATATATATTATTTTGGAGTTGATATTGATTAATTATTGGTACAAAGTTTTCTTTGATATTTTCCTTGGTTGAGTTATTAAGATGATATTTTATCATGATAGGTATTTGATAGTATTCCCTTGAAGCTGATTTATCATGCTGCAAATTATCAAACACTAGCATTATACCTGTTTCTCATTAGGAACATTTATTCACTGGTTATGTGAAAAGAAGGAAAAGGGAAGCATGAGGGAGAGAAGGAAGGAAGGAAAGAAAATAAAGGATTGGAAAGGGAAAGTAAGGAAAGAGAAGTGAAAGGAAGGGAGGATGGGAGGACAGAAGGATGGGAAAGAAGGGAAGGATGGAAAAGAAGAAAGGAAGGAAGAAAAAAAGCAAAGAAGAAAGGAAGGGAAAAAGATTGATTTTCCTCAGGCAAGTGGACAATAGCTAAAAAGGGGGAAAATATAGTACTTTTCCCTTTTTTATATTAATTGGTATGGTGGGAATGTTCATTATTACTTACTTTTTATTTAAAGACATTTTCTAAGTATGGGATTAGATTCTAATGAAATGTACTCTCTTTGTAGAATTTCAATTACCAATGGTTCTCATACAATGGTTAAATGCCCACTTTTAATGAATACTACAAAAAAAGATGATTCCAAATATAGGTTCAACTAAATGACTATTGAAATCCTTTTTAACTCTGAAATTCTATGATTCTATAACACTTTGGCTGTTTAACTATTTATGACCACCACCTACATGTGATGAGTCATGAAAGGACAAGTGATACCAGCAGAATTAATCAAGAAGGCATTGCTGGAGAAAGCATGGGCAAGGATTTAGTGACCTTAAGGACAAAAAGGGTATTTTTACCAGAAAAGAATCATAAGAGAAAGGCATTTGGAAAGTGAATGTCTATTTAGGGAGATGATAGTACAAAAAAAAGTATTTGGATTTCTGAATCATGGCTGAAAATAAAAGAATAATATGCTTAGGAACAGTGCTTAAATGTTTCTGATGAGAAACAGAGAAAATATTGGTGTTCTTATTGATATTGGTGAGTGTCCTTTCTGCAGGCAACTGGACCTTACAAATTGCAAAAAAACATAGATGAAAGTAATATTGATTTGTAGGAGATAATATTTCTGAAGAAAACCACGAGCAAGATTCATGAATTCAGATGTATGTTTGTAAACATCTAAGTATAACAATAGTAGTAGGAGTTGTAGTAGTAGTCATAGTAGTACTCAGTGTCATCATCGTCATCATCTATGTCATAGTAAACATTTGTAGAGAGCCTTAAAATTTGCAAAATACTTGAGATACATTATCACATTTGAGTTTCACAACAAGTCCATAACATCAGTAATATTCTTTTTATACTTGAGGGAAATCAAATCTCAAAGTTCAGTCACTTATCCATGATGACACAGCAAGTGATTCTTAGGGGCAGAATTTGAACACAGACCTTCCTCAGGTCAACTCAAGCACTCTGTCCATTACTCTATCTTTCTTAGTTTTGAAATAAACAGAAGAATCAACTTGATGATAGGATACAAATTCAATCAATCACCATTTATAATTTTTGAGATGGGATTTATGACTGAAATATTGATGAGTTCACACATAATTTGTTCTAAAGGAAGAAGACAGTAAAAGGGAATGGAAATTTTCATTTTATGTTAAGAAAACACAGTCATTTAAAGAAAATCTATATCTAGGAAATAGGAAACTGAGGAAATAAGTTGGGTAAGTATGAGTGATAGAAGAAGAAATGCCACCATGGGAGACATCCAGAGAACTTCTAGACAGAAGTCATAAATAACTACATATTTTAGGGATGGGTCACAGATGTGAGACACACACATAATAAACTAAAACTTCAGTCACCCAAATTGTTAACAAACATATCTTTTTTGTCAAAAATGAAGTAACAAATATCTGATTTGTCTTACTGATTATTTCCATCTTTCAAATGTTGTAGAAAGTGAATAAAAGAGATAAAGGAACTTGTTCTTGCTAAAAAGGAGAAATTAGTTGCTGAAGTAGAAGTGACTAAAAGTTTGAGTGTGTTACTCCTGTCTAAGCATAACTTTCTTTGTTATCATTTATACTACTTCTCTTGTGAAATTCTTAAATGATGATATATTGCAGTCTACTTAGTCCTACCATCTGATTCTGTATTGCTGTTTGGCAAGCACTGAACTTTAATTCTTTGGAGACCGAAGCATTCCATGACTCACAACCATAAGCATTTCTGAAAAAAAAAAAAGTGTTGTTAAAAAATACAGTCTTCATTCAGAGAGAAGTATAGTATACTTAAATATACTCTACAATTTGCCAAAAGCAACATAGTACACTCTCTCCTATATTTAAGGACTAATTTATTGACCATGTTCAATGACTATTCGAGATGCAATTACTATTGGTGGGGTTCTGTTAGGATTTTTTTCTTCCAGATGTTGTTGTTGTTGTTTTTACACAACTTCATGTTATAGATGTTATAGAAAAATATGTGTTCTTCATCTAATTTTATACTGTTTGAATAAATAATGAAAATTATGTTAGGTATTTTAGATCTCATTAAGGATTTCGTCAATATTTTCATGCTTCCTGAAAACAGCACAATGTCATCCCCCAAAAGGAAACTGCCATCTAAAATGAAGAACAAAACATTTGAGCTCCAAATGATAAAAAATATATATATAAACTTATTATGAAAATGTATTATTGAAAATAGTTTAAGTGGCATATGTGCTATTCCCTGCTTCATTCAGGAAATATATAGAGCATAGAGTTCCATTTTGGACAGTTTAGAAAAGTCACTTACAACTTGGTTCAAATTCTTAAGAGTTTTGTCTAAATAATGACAGTAGGCATCATGTCTCCCTATCCAAAAGAACAAGTAAGATTTGGTCTCTGAGAAAAAAAAAATCATCTGGAAGTGACAGAGTCAAGACTGTGGAGTGAAAGTATGCTTCTCTTGGTTCTGTAGCACACTTCCTTTACAACAACCCAGAAGAGACACCAGACTGAATTCTTAATGAGAAAGCAATAACAATGTCAAAGTGCGTCATTGCTCTAGCCCAGAGATTTAGGAAGACAGGCAGAAAGGTATATAGAGGCTGGGCCTGAATGGTTCAAGAGCAAATTCCAGCAACTACAGTAGCAGTGGGAAGCATTGTCACAACTAAGGATGGTAAGGGGGTTGAGAATGAACACCAGTGCAAGCAGCACCAGAGTAAAAATATAGAACAAAACAAACAAACAAACAAAAAAGCACAGGACCCCCAAGTAACACTGGGAGCAAGAAAAGGCACAATCTGGCAATGTTGACACCCATTACCCATTTCTATGGCCACAGATCCAGGGCAGAGAGGAGTGATTGTGAGTAAATGAACAAGAGTCAAGGTGAGTACTAAGCCCAATACACGTTCTCAAAACTTTGGTGGCACTGACCCCAGGAGCAGATCAGTGACTAATTTCTGATGTGCGGGTGAGAAAAAAGCCTTCAGTGGAATAATGAAGACAAGAGACCAAAATGAAAAGGTAGCCAGAAATCCAGTCCCTCTGAACCTGCAAAAATTCAAGTGAGTTACCAGTGGATAAGATCAGTAGCAGTCTTCTGATCAATTATACATATGCCAAAAAGAGCCCATTGCAGATCTCAGATCATGAGGAAAGTGAAAAGACCTTTCTTCAGATCTCATTACTTTGGAAGCATTGAAAATTTTCAAGGCCCCAGATTGAGTTGTGGAAGCAGCAGAAGGACTGAAGAGAAGCTCAAGTCAGACATCACCCTCTCCTTCCCAATGACTATAACACAACACTAACATAAAATCCAAAATCAAAAAGTGGGCTAGAATAATGAGCAATCAAAAATGCAAAAAGAAAAAGATACTATGGTGACTAAGAAGGACAAGGATCAAATAAAGAGGAAGGCAATGACTTGAAAACATCTTTAATCAAAGCCTTAAAGAAAAAAATATAGATTAAATACAAGCACAATAAGAATTCATGAATGTTTTGAGAGGAAATAAAATTATTTTGAAGAACAATTGAGAGCTATGAAAGATGTAAAAAGAGAATTAACAATGTAAAGAAAAAGGATAAACATCTTAACAAAGAAAACAATACTATAAAAATTAGAATTGCCAAATGGAAGCCAATGTCTCCATGAGATAACAAGAAATACTGAGACAAATAAGAGGACTGAAAAAAAGTGGAAGAAAATGTGAAATATTTTATAAGAAAAACAAGTGAACTGGAAAATAGATTGAGGGAAAATAACTCAAGATTCATATGTCTATCTAAAACACATGAACAACAAAAAGAAACAACATAATATTTCAAGAAATTACTATAGGCACTACTCAGATATCTTAGAACTAGAGGATAAAATAGAAGCTGAGTCTCTTAGTTACCTCCTGAAAGAAACCCCCAAAAGGTAACTTCTAGGAATGTTATAGCCAAAATCCAGAGCTCCCAAGTCAAGGGGAAAAAATACTGCAAGCAATCAGAAAAAAAGAATTTCAGTATGGTAGGATGACAGTCAGGGTCATAAAAAATTTAGCATCCACTATAACATAAGAATGGAAGGTTTAGAATCATATACTATTCTGAAAAGCAAAGGATCTAGTCTTACAACCAAGAATAACTATCTAGCAAAACTGAGCATAATGAAAATTAGTTTTTTAAAAGATCAAAAGAAAATTTGATACTGAAACACAGGACTCAACAGAAACAGAAAAAGTCAAAGACGAGGGAAAATTTATAATGCAATAGAAGTTGAAATGTTTATAATCTTATATGAGGAATGAATGAATGCGAACCTTCAGAACTTTATTATCACTAGTAATCTTGGAGTCTATTTAGTCAGAGCACTTGTGTATGGCTCTATTATTCCTGTAAGTTGTAAAAAGAAAAATGGGAAAGTTGAGAAAATGTATACTCTGGGAGGGGAAAGGAAGGATAAGGAAGACTGGGGAAAAATAGTTCATATAAATGGCATATTAATTAAAGAGTTTATTCAATGGAGAGGGCAGTGGAGGAAAGAAAGCAACAGTTGTACCTCACTCTCCTCTGAACTGGTTCAAGAAGTATAAAAATAAGCATTCATAGTTGTATAAAGAAACTCATTTTGCCATATAGGGAAGGGAGAGGTGACTAAGAGGGAATGGTGATAGAAAGGAGAGTAGATTAAAGGATGTAGTGATCAGACGCAAAAGAGACCTTTGAGGAGAGGACAAGGTGGAAAAGACAAAGACAAATATAGGAGAAGAGAATGAAGGAAAATACCCAATTAATTATTATTAATGTGAATGTGATTGAGATTATATAGCCACAAAATGGAAAAGGATCGCGGAATGGATTAGAAAATGATTTCCAACAATATGTTATTCATGGGGAATACACTTGACATAGAAAGATGCACATGTAAACAAAAAAAAGATGATAAAACAGAATCTAACACCTGAAGAAAAAAAAAAGACAGGGCTAGCAGTAAAGATCTAATACAAAGCAAAAGCCAAAATAGATATAATTAAAACAGATAAAGATGAAACTATATTTTTTTCTAAAAGGCACCATAGACAACAAATTAATATCAATACTGAACATACACGTATGAAAAATCATGGCTTCTAAGTTGTTAAAGGTAAAGTTAAATAAGTTATATGGGAAATATACAATAAAGCTCTAAAAGTTGGAGACTTCAATTTAATATCTCTCAAACAGAAAAATGTGACAATGAAATAAATAATAAGTTAAGAAGAGGAATAGATATTTAGATAGTCATCTGGAGAGTATTGAAAGAGAATACTAAAGTGTGTGCTCATTGCTCAGCTGTGCATGACACCTTCATAGAAATGAAAATTTATTAGGTCAGAAAATCCTCACAAATAATTGCAGAAAATCAGACATATTAAATGAAATTTTCTCTCCATTAAACAAAGTTACATTCAATTAACTGCTTTTGAATCATAGATTGAAATTTATTAGAAACTATTTTTAATCTTAAAGAATGGATTTATGAAATAATAAATATAGAAACGGTCTATTTAAATAAAATAATGATGACATACTAAAATTGGTGATAGAAGGAATTATTTAATTTCCATCTTTATATTCTTAAATCAATAAGAGAGAAAGAGCAGATGATTAAATTGAGGTTGTAGCTAAAAAAGAATAGAAACAAACAAACCCTTAAAGTCAAAAGAGATTAGCAAAATTCAAAGTAAATGAAAAAAAATTGTAATACAACCATGAAGTATTTTTTAAAATAAACTATGAAATAGAAAAGCTGCTAGCTAATATGATAAAGAAAAGGGGAAAAAAAAGCAACATTACCAGCATCAAAAATGAAAAAGAAGAATGGACAACCAGGAAAAATAAATTCAGTTATTATGAGATATTTTGCCAACTTTTATGCAACAAACCTCACAAACTAAGTGAAATTGATGAATATTGCAAAAATATAAACAGCCCAGATTAACAGAACAGGAAATAAAAACCTCAATAAGCATATTTTCATAAAATAAATTGAAAAATCCACAAATGTTATCCTTAAGGGGAGAAAATGTAACCCTGAAACAGATGTATTTACAAACAAATTCAACCAAACATTTAAAGAGAATTTAATTTCAATGGATATAAACACTTTGGAAAAAAATGGGTAAAGAAGGAGTCCAATGGAAAAAAAATTAATGATACAAATATGGTCCTGATAGCTGAATCAGGGAAAGTCAAAATAGGAAAAGATAATTATGGACCAATTTCCTTAAATAATAATGCAAACTTTTAAATAATATACTATCAAAGAGATTACAACAATGATATTGATTATACATGATAAGCAAACTAGACTTATACCATCAAGGTTGACCTGCTTTAATATTGGGAAAACTATAAGTATAAATGTTCATATTAACAACAAAACCAACAAAAATTACATAAGTATTTCAGGAAAAGAAGGAAAAACATTGACAGAAATGCAACACCCAATCTTATTAAAAATGCTTGAAAGCATAAAAGTCAATGGAGCCTTTATTAAAATGATTAGTAATATCTATCTAAAACCTAGAGAAAGTAATTGGTAATGGGAATAACCTAAAAATTTTCCCAGTAAGATCAGAGGTGAAGTAAGGATTCCTGTTTTAATCACTTATATTCAATATTATATTAGAAATGCTACCTATAAAAATAAGAAAGAAGAAATTGTGGAGATAGACCCAACATGATAGATTGGAGGCACACAGTTAAATTTTCTCAACATTCACATCCAAATAATTCTAAATTAACTTCTCAAATCAAATTTGGAATAACACATTTAAATTTAAAAAAAAAAAGATTGAACAATCTTTTTTCTTCAAAAGACACCAGAGATAGGAAGGGAGATGGAGAAAACTGTATAGTTTCAATAGTCACATTTATGTCTGTCCCAACTCCTATCCACCATACCAGCACTGGACAAGACAACACAATTGCTCCAAATGGAATAGTACAACTGGCCAGTCCAACCACAGATTGGAGGACAGGGGCTACAGGCATTAACAATGACAAATGTAGGCAATGCTGAACAAGGAACAACAATTCTTCAGTGTTCACAAACATCTGATGAACAGTAGATACTTGTCTCTAGCAAGCAAGTGGTTGTACAGACTGCATCAGGAGTTATGCAGACTTATCAGATTCATGCCAAACCAGGAAATACTAACACTCCACAGATAATAGTGATGACATCTCCAGTCACTATGACATCGCAGGCAACCAAAACAGATGATCTGTAATTGATAAAAGAAATAATATTGATAAAAAATAGAGAAGATGCTCGAGAATGCTATAGAACGAAACAAAAAAGACTATGCTAAGTGTCTAGAAAATTAAGTTTTCAGTCTTGGAAAATCAAAATAAAAATTTTAATAGAAGAATTAAAAACTTTAAAAGATATTTACTCCCATAAAAAGAAGATAAACATTTTTATGGACTTACTTAAAAATTAAATGCATTTTCTTTTTATAATTTTATAATTTTATAAACTGAAAGGTCAAAAATGAAACTTTTAAAACTAGGAGTTGCAATGTACAAACTAAAGATTGTATTTACAAGGTGCTGGTAATAGTTCTGAATGGAAAAAAGATGATTTCAAGTGTGCTCCTGAAACAACTGGAATTTCTATTGGCATTAATTTTAACAATGGTACTTGATCAACAGAATGTGAATTTTTGACAATTTAAATGTCCCACATAGTAGCTAACAACAATGTTTGCAACTGAGACAATTCACTAATGGAAGTTTAAAATCTAAAGCTTTATAAAATGTATATGTTATGTGTTCTTTGATTGACTAAGTCTTTAAAATGATCTTTTAAAAAATGTTTGTTTTCAAGAGGTTATAATGCCATGCACAAGCAGCTTTCCAGAAGAATACTACTGTGAACAGCTTTTAAGGTTCTGATTACACAGTATACTGAACACTCTATTCCATAACAAATCAAAGCAAAACATTCACAGAAAATCAAAGTACAGCATTCACAATATTATAACTTATCACAGAAAATCACATGTAGTATTCACAACAGCTTATCAATGAAATGGCCACATAGTTTTCACCAAAGTGGTCACAATATTTAGAACAAAGAACAATCATCTGGTATCCCTGAGGAGGTTTGTCTCCTTACTAAGATGACTTATTCAATCATCTCAGAGTACAATAGTCAGTCTTCCACTCATGGGGTAACTAAATTAACTCAATCAGCACTTATTCAGCAATCAGTTACTAAATATCATTAATCACTAAGTAGAATCATGAGAAAATACATAAGTCCTCCACTCCTAGGTCACTAGTAAACCATGTTATTGTTGTGCATAGAATAAGAGCGAGAGACCTGGGTTCAAGATAAATTTAGGTGTGGATTTATTGATTAAATGCACAACTTCCAGAGTGTTTACTCAAATTGGTAGTGCTCCACTGTGGGTACCACTTTGGTTATAAACGCTAAAATCACAAAAAAAACACGATCAGGGAGGGGACCTAGCAGAAGCCATGATGTACAGAAGCAAAGAACAGCCACTGGTTAGATCTATACCTCAGGGCTAATTTGGGAATATGGCGCAAGGATACAAGGGTACAATCTTCCTGTGACTTAAGGGTCCATCCTAGAACAGGGTGTAGAGAACAGGGTAGAGGGCACAGAGTAGAGGGTTGTAGTCAGTGCTTTTCAGAACAGGTGGAGGATCATGAGGAAAGGGAGACTGGAATTCCCCAGAACAGGCCAAGGTCATGTTCGGGGTGAAGGGTGGGGGACCCTGCTTGGTCAGCGGAACAGGACAGGATGGTCTCTACATTACACCATAACCCTGAGTTGAACCTTGTACCCTTATGTTGGTTCAAGGAGAATATATAGACTGCTGATTAAGGAAGGAGGGGGGGAAGGGGACTACACCTTGAGCAATGCCCAGACATGCCTTAAGCAGTTTCAATTTATGACAAGATGTAGGTTAAAAACAAAGACAGAAATATAAAGGGGCTTAATGGTGGGCCACAAATCAGGTGGTGTGTAATGACCTGGGACTTGGGTTGGATTACAACATTATCATGTTATCATAACAGCTTTCAACACCCAAGGAGTCTTCATCTTGACCCAAGACAAGTTGTAAGCAATCTCTGTTCCTGGGGAGACAAAACTTAACAAAGCCTCAATATTCATTACCAGTGTCCTTATCAATTCACTCTCTGCCTGTGGAACAGACTCAGGACCCTGAAAACATCAGCAAGACCCTCTTTCAGGATTTCTGTAAACATACAACAAGAAAATCCTTCTTCAGGGCTTCTGAGCCAACAGTAAGGTTCCAGGACCTCTGCAACAACAGCCCTGTCGTTCACCAGCAGACAAATTCAGCAAAACAACATCAAAACACACAGACAGGATACTGGCACCACAGCCATTCTTCCTCAGTCCTCCAGACATTCAGCTAGCCCTAGGACCCAGAAGAAATCTCAGCTGGATCCCAGAATCAAAATCACTCCTCCTAGAATTTCAAAATCAAAATTATTTTCTCCAGCCTAGGGAAGGTTTTCCTCTTCAGCCTTCACGGCAGCAGCTACTTCAGCCTCTGCTATTCTTGTCTGAAGAAATTCTGACTCAGTTCTCAGTCCAGCAGTAGCAGGTCAGGCTCCAGATGCTGTTGAGAGAAACTCTCTCTCCCCCTAGAAGAAAAACTTCTGCCACCAGGTTCTTGTCAGAAGAAATTCTGACTGTGCCTCTCTGGGGCTTTTCTTATATACACACAGCATTAGCTTCCTGTTTCACCCAACCCTTCCTGTTATGAAAGTAACAGGAGACAAGAGTTCATTCCTTCTGTTTCCCCAATAGTGGCTTGATCAATCAGTAACTGCTAAGTACCTGCTACCTTTGCTTAACTTGAAACAAGATGCTAAGTACCAGCTTACTTGCCAATACAAAAAAAGGGTCTTAAAATTCATAATGTTATCA
>CM053587.1:193137109-193152310 GCA_028646515.1 Pseudochirops corinnae
TGTTTGTGTATGTGGGGGTGGGGATGGTGGTGGGGGGGTGTGTATTTAAACATTTGATTTTAAAACTTTAAATTCTAGATTCTTTCCCTTCCTCCCTCATCACTGACGCCCTCTGGAAAGACAATCAAATCAATACAGGTCATATATGTGTAATTACGCAAAACATCTCCACAATGGACATATTATGAAAGACTGACTATATTTCCTTCCATCCTATCACACCCCCCACTTGTTCTATTCTCTACTTTGTACCTGTCCCTTTACAAAACTGTGTGCTTCTAATAACCCTTCCCCCCAACTTTTCCTCCTCTCCATCATGCCCCATCTCATCCCCTTGCCACCTACTCTCCTGTAGGCCAAGATACCTAATTTAGAGTGTATGTCATTCCCTCCCTAAGCCAAATTCAATGAGAGTAAGGTTGACCCATTCCCTTTTGCCTGCCTATTCTTCCTCTCCATTGTAAATTATCCCTTGCCTCTTCTATATAAGATAATTAACCCCATTCTGTATCTCTCTGTCTCCTCTCATTATGTTCCTTTCCCACCTCTCACTTTCACCTTTTAAAACATCATCCCTTCCTATTCAATTGATCCTGTACTCTCTGTCTATGTATACCTGTACACGTATATACACACACTCACATATGTATTCATATACATATATATCCTCCTATATAGACATATGTGTATGGATATATGTATATGTATAAAGATATGTGGATGTCTTTACCTTCTCATGCTTCTTGTATTTGAATGTCAAACTTTTTATTCAGCTCTGGCTTTTTCATCAAGAATGCTTGAAAGTCCTCCACCTTGTTGAATGACTATGTTTTCCCCTGAAACATTATATTCAGTTTTGATGGGTACGTGATTCTTGGTTTTAGTCCTAGCTCCTTTGATCTCCAGAATATGATATTCCAGGCCCTTCAAACCCTTAATGTAGAAGCTGCTAGATCATGGGTTGTCCTGATTCTGTTTTCACAATGTTGAAATTGTTTATTCTTGGCAGCTTCTAACATTTTCTTCTTGGTCTGGGAACTCCAGACCCTGGCTATAACATTCCTAGGAGTTTTCTTTTTGGGAACTTTTTCAGGAGGTGATCGGGGAATTCTTGCAAGTTCTATTTTGCCCTCTGGTTCTAAAATATTCGTGCAATCTTGCTTGAGAATTTCTTGAAGGATGATTTCTAAGTTCTTTTTTTATCATGGCTTTCATGTAGTCCAATAATTTTTAAATCATCTCTCCTGGATCTATTTTCCTGGTCAGTGGTATTTTCATTGAGATATTTCACATTGCCTCCTATTTTTTTTTCATTTGTTTGGATCTCTTTAATAATATCTTGATTTCTCATAAAGTCATTAGCTTCCATTTTCTCCACTCTAATTCTGAAGGAATTATTCTCTTCAGTGAACTTTTAAGATTCTTTTTTCCATCTGGCAATTTTGGCTTTTTAAGGCATTCTTGTCCTCATTGGCTTTTGGGGACTCTTTTGCTGTTTGATTTAGTCTATTTTTTAAGGTGTTATTTTCTTCAATCAGGTTGTTAACTCTCTTTTCATGATTTTCTTCCATCATTCTCATTTTTCTTCCCAATTTTTCCTCCACTTCTCTTATTTGGTTTTCAAAATTCTTTTTAAGCTCCTCCATGGCCTGTAACGAGTTCATATTTTTCTTGGAGGCTTTTGGTGCAGGAGTTCAGACTCTGTTGTCTTCCTCCCATCCCATGCCTTCATCCATTTTGTCCCTAAGAAAGGAATCTAAAGTTGGATGGCTGTGCTTGCTTTGCGTCCTTTGCCTGCTCAAGTAGCCAATCAATTAACTTGACTTTTGGGCCATAGTAGAACTCTGCTTCCAGAGGGGACAGCTTTGACCCAAATTTCTTGGGTTTTTGCAAATGCCAGAGCTATTATGAGGCCACCATCTCTACAGCCTCCACCAGCTTTGGCTCACTAGTCACATACCTCAGGACCACCACTCAAGAGCACGATCTGATCCAGGGAGGTTAAAGCAAGAGTGCTTAGCCTCTGAATGGTCACTTCACCCTGCTGAAATATGCAGGCTGAAAGCTCTGAAGCAGCCATGTGGAGGCAGCTGCACAGCCACTGCTTCCACCACTTCTAGCTCTCGGTGCAGAGGGCTGGACCCGCTCCTCCATCTCTCCCAAATTCAGCTGAGTTCCACTGACCTTTCACTTTGTCTTTGGCATTTATGGGTTGATAATTCTGGAAACTGCCACAGCTGCCAGTGATCCACTGTCCTGAATGTTTTAGCTGCTCTGGTAGGGATGCCTCAGGCTAAAGCCTCAGGGCTGAGCTAGGCTCCCAGCATGCTTTGATGAACCCTTCCTTTTGGTCTGACGTGCTGCCTTCAGCAGATTTGTTTCTCTGTCACTTTGTTACACTTGGAGATCTAAAATTTTTGTTTAGAGTCATCTTTTATAGCTATTTGACAGGTTTATGGGGGAAGCCATGGGGTTTTCATGCTTCTATGCCCCCATCTTGACTCTGCCCCTGCCAACTGCTAAATTTTTTACAAGATGGATTTCAATACCCACATTGCCTGGATATCTTATTTCCTAGTAGAATATAAATACATTTTTTAAATATTTGTTTTTAAAACTTTGAGTTCCAGATTCTCCACCTTCTTTCCTCCTTACCCACAACCACTGAGAAGACAAACAATTCAATACAGGTTATACATGTGTATTTTCGAAAAACATTTACATAGAAGTCACATTGTAATAGATTAACTACATTTCCCTCCATTCTATCCTGCCCCCAATTTATTCTATTTGAGGTGATTTTCCAATATTTTTTGGGTCTTCTTCAACATGCTATTGACTAATTTTTCATTATTTTCTTGAATCACTCTCATTTTTTCCCCAGTTTTTCTTCTATTTCTCTTACTTGATTTCCAAAAACCTTCTTGAGCTCCCCTATTGCCTATGACCAATTCATATTTTTCTTGGAGTCTTTTGATGGAGGGGTTTTGACTTCATTGTCTTCTGCCTCTATGTTTGGATCTTCTTTGTTACCTAAAAAAGATTCTAAAGTCTATTTTTCCTCTGTTTGACAATTACTTGACTTTTGAACTCTTTGCATGATAGAAATATGCTTCCAATGTGAAGAGTGCTGTGTCCCAAATTGTTGAGGTTTTGTGCAGCTGTTTCCAGAGCTACTTCTAGATATCTGCCTCAGAACTGTGAGAAGGACTCCCTCTCCACAGCTGCCACAATCTCTGCCACACCAACACTCCTCCTCACACCAGTACTGCCACCAAAGACTGCAACCCAGATCCAAGCATGGCAAAGGAAGAGAATCCTGCCTTGGTGCCAGCAAAGAGATTCCTGCAATTGCCCTCCAACAGCTGCTTTTGCCCCCACTATCTTTGTGCCTGGAGCTCCAGAAGAAGCCATTGCTATTGTTGCTGCCGCAGTAGCTGCTACCATATCTGTCCTCCCAGGGGCAGGACCCAGATCATGCTCTTTTCTCATCCAGGTCCAACAGGGTTTCCCACTGTCCTTTTACTTTCTCTTTGGTGTTTGAGAGTTGAGAAGTATGGAAATTGCCACATCTTCCAGTGATTCAGTCCCCTGAGGTCTACTCTGACCTGGTCTATGCAACTGGTCTGTGCCACAACAATACACATAGGACTGTGCTTCATTTCCAGCCCAGTGACATAGAACCTCCCTTTTGTTTTGCTAGGCTGCTTTCAGTTGGATATGTGTTTCATTCTGTCATTTTCTGAGTTTTCTAGGTCTAAAATTTGTGTAAAGCCATTTTTTTACAGGTATTGAATGTGATGGGAGGATAAACTCAAGCAAATTTCTGCTTTTACTTTGCCATCTTTTCTCCTATTTCTATGTTCTTTTGATTGATTAGTCATTTGTGGAGTTTGAAGCTCCTCTTTTTCTGATTTTAAGAAATTTTGGCTATTCTCTCTTTCCCTCCCATCTTGGAAAGTCCTTAATCATTCTTCCAGAAATTAAAATTCAGGGGTGGCTATGTGTCTTAGTGAATACAGAACTAGCCCTGGAATCAGGAGAACTTGAGTTCAAATCCAACTCAGACACTTAGGACAAAACTAGCCCTGTGACCTTGAGGAAGTCACTTAACCTCAATTGCCCTACCTTCACCCCTCCAAAAAGGCAAAAAAAAAAAAGAAAGAAATTCAAATTCAGATTGTCTAATTTTTTTATCCTGATTAATTACTTTGTTTTAATTAATTGGTGTCATGGGATTAACTGTTTTAAGTACATAAACATCTCTCTCACTTTGTATTTAGGGTCTGGACTTATTCAGAGTCCATAGACACATTTATTATGCCTGTTGCCTAATAAATAGCTATGATTCTTCCCTCAGTTATTGTTAATTACACACCACATAGTGATAGGAAACCCTTCTGAAATATTCCTGAACTGATATGCAAATAATTTTTGTTTTATTTTTTTAATTAATGATATAAACCAAGCATTTCCACAACAATGAAATGTACAAATTGCAATTCCTTTCAAATTTACAACAAAATTATCATATATATTTATTTTTTCCCTCCTCCCAACCCTGGAGAAGGCTACCATTAGATGCAAATAGGTGTACATATAAATACACACATACTTTTAAAATTATCCTATACAGTTATATTTATCATTTCTTTTTCTGGATGCAGATACCATCTTTCTTCATATGTCCTTTTTACTTAATTTGAGTATTTATAATAGTCAAAATAGCTTATTTACTCAAAATCATTCCTAAAACAATATTGGCATTACTGTATGCAATGTTCTCTCATCTCTGCTCATTTTACTCTTTATTATATTATGCAAATTTTTCCAAGTTTTTTTTTATATCATTGAGCTGATAATTTCTATAGCATAGTAGTATTCCATCACAGTGATATACCACAATTATCCAGACATTTCTTATTTGATGGGCATCCTTACAATTTTTAGTTTTTTAGCATCACAAATAGAGCTGCTATAAACATTTTAGAACATATAAATTATTTTCCTTTTCTCCCTAATTATCTTCAGAAATAGACCAAGTAGTGGTATAACTGGGTTGAAGGATATATAAGCAGTTTAATAACTCTAGGCATTATTACAGATTGCTCTCCAAAATGGTTGTGGAAATATCTGAGGTATTTATTGTTGCAGTTCTACCAAAAACAAATTAATACCTCAGATATTTTCACAACCTTTCTAATTTTTGTCACTTTTATCTTTTATTATTTTCGTTAGTCAGGTATGTGTAAAATGATAATCCAAGGTTGATTTGATATATTTTTCTCTATCCAATTACAATTTAGAGAATTTTTTTTCATATGTTTATTAATATTTTTGACTTTTTTCTTCAGAACATTACCTGGTTACATCCTTTGTCCATTTGTCAATTAGGGATTGTCTAATATTCTTATAGTTTTAGCAAAGTTCTTTACACATTTTAGATATGAGACCTTTATCTGATAAACTGTCTGTAAAAAATTTTCCCCTAATTTTCTTTTTTCCAATTTCTGCATATAACAATCCAACTTTTACAGAGCACTTTAAGGTGTCCAAAGTACTTTTCAACTTTTATCTCATGTTATATTCACAACAACTCCGGGAATTAGGCATAATTATTAAACCCATGTTACAGGTGATGAAATTAAGGCTTATATAAATTGAACAACTTACTTGGGAACATACAACTAGTAAGGGTCTCTAGACAAATGTGAAATCAGGTCTTCCTGGGTCTAGTATCTGTGCTGCATACAACAGGCTACAAATGTAAACCTTTCACATGTTAGAAACCAGTGATTCTTGTCTGCATTGTGTTATCTTCTTAAAGCTAAACATTATCAATTCCCACATATGTTCTTTGTAAAAAATATTGATAATAGATTTATCACCATTCAAGTCACTCTACTTTTGGTGAACTCTTAAAATCTGGCTTATAGAAATGGATGCAATGTACCACAGGCATAGTGAACAGTGTAACCTAAGGTTACGTGAAATTTGTTGGTAATTGTTTCACACCATCAGCTCATTTTGGACTTGTAATGTGCTAAAATGCTTTTCTTTCATCATACAATTTGCTGTCAAGCAAGGTCACCCCATAGTATAATTGCTAAATTATATTTAATACCATCATGTGGTACTTGTTATATATACACATTTTTTTTTTTTTTTGTAATTTGTTATTTCGGGCCCATCATGATATCTATTAATATGTTTTTAAAAATTTTTTAAGTTTAAATTTTATCACTCAGAATATTAATTCTAAATACATTTTAACCACAAATTTGAATACTCACACATATAATGCATTTGTGTGTGTGTGTCAGTCTGAGACTTTGCCAAATGTCTAACTAAAATTAGAGTACTCTGATTTCATCCTTGCTTATAGCTGTATTACAAACGCAATAATAATTAATACTTCTCTTCCTCTTGTATTCAATGAAGGGGGAGGGGCATTTTAAAAGTATTTTCTTCTCTAAACACATTCAAAAATATGGATCTATATTTCCCATCATGCACTGCTAAATGTCCAAATAGGTGTAATTCCTAGGAAATTCCAAAGTAGAAATCAAGGATTCTAGCCACAGGAGGCATGCATAAAGTTTAGATCCAACATGTCCCCACAAAAGAAAAGCACTAGGTTATAATTGAGAGGGATGTGTTTTTGTTTTCCCTTTATACTGTAAGTCATTTGAATTGTGAGAATTTTGGCAGGAGGAGTGGGAAAGCAGATGCAATTGAAAGTAGACATGGCTTCCAGTAAGTATAGCAAAATATGAAGAAGTTACTTTTTACATGTCTAAATTAGATTCAAAGAACAATATTTCTTTGTAAAAGCCTCAAGTTAACATTTTTGTATACTCAGTGTTTACCTAACATATGGTAAACAAGTAAAAAAAATGCAACTTGATTGATTGAACTTCTTTCAGAATGCAGTTTGAATCAGACATAAGTGGTTCAGGTTTTAGGTTGCTATGCTAAAGGCAATCCTTGTTGTACTCATCATTTATACATATTTTTGTGTGCCTGCTGTAGAAGAATCTATTATAAGATTTAGAAAGATATTAGATATTGTATATATTCATCAATTGTCAGTCTAATTGGTAGAGATAGCATGGACTTGGGAATAACAGTATTAAAAATATAAATATTACAATTGAGGAGTACAAGGGAAAAAGATTCATAAGAGCTCAGAGGAGGAAGAGATTTTCTACTATAGGATCAGAGAAGGTTAAATAGAGGATATAAGGTTATAATTTAGATATCAGAAAAGGAAAGAAGTCATTCTAAAGTTAGGAATGATATGAAATATTCTCAGCAAAAAATGAATACATTTATTTTTGTTTGTTTTCTTTTCTTTGTATTTGGAATGAGAATTTCATATGCAGGAAGTTAAGAGATAAAGGTGTCACCCAGATAGTGAAAAGTCTATGAATATATATGTGTTAATGTAAAAATGGAATAGAACAGAGAGATAACAGTCATAAAAATTGAGACAACAAAATAAGTATCTCAAAGTCATACATACATATTAATTGCCAAATAAATTATTCAGAATATAATTTCCCTAGGTATTCAATAGATTAAGAGGTGACTCGTACAATAAGACCAAAGAAGAAAAAAGCCATCAGTAATATTAAATCAGAGTCTTGAAGCTTGTAAGATTTGGTTAGGATGAGACAGAGGGTGAAATGATATCAGTAAAAATGAACAGATACAAATAATATCAGCAATAAGAGTTGACATTTGTATTATGTTGACATCTATATACTGTTTTAAGGTTTATAAAGTTCTTTATATTTATATAACATTCATTTCCCACAATAACTTTGTGACATAGGTAATTTATAAAAGGTATTTTAATTCTCATTTCACAAAAGGGGGTAACAAAATGCCAGGAAATTTAAGCACCTTGCCCATGGTGACATAACTAGGAACTGGGGACTGAAATTTGAATCTAGGTTTCTCCTGACTCCATATCTGGCTCATGACTATATTCTCCACACCATCACTCCATTCTGTTTCTTTTCTTTTTTCAAAATAATATTTAAAAATACATTTGAGGCACAGTGAGCCTGTGTGTGTATGTGTCTGTGTGTCTGACAGAGAGAGAGAGAGAGAGAGACAGAGAGAGACAGAGAGAGAGAGAGGGAGAGGGAGAGGGAGGGGTTTATTTATAACAATAATGGCAAATATGACTGGGAGGTTAGATAGGGATCAGATTATGAATACTTTTTCACGCTTGTCTAAGTTTTGGACTATACCTGGGACTCCATATAGTATAAATGAAAAAAAAATCCTTCCATATAATTGACTTGAAATTATTTCCAAATCAACATTTTATTACTGGAAAGAAGGCAAGGAATAACTTTGGGAACTAAGGAAGATGATTGAACTAAACCCAATGGACAATAAAAGAAAAACAAATTAAATAAGCCAGGTGGTAGCCAAATATATGTTGATGTAAGGAGAAAATAAAGGGGTCCTCAGCACTTCAGATGGTCAGAAGTTATCATCAAAAGAATAGTGATGGTCACAGTTAACACAATTATAATTAGCAAAAATTATGAAAACAAGCATAATATCTGACATGAATATCTATTGCTAATTAGTAAAGGGGATTGGGTCTCTTGTGAACACCAGAGGTCAAACATTATGGAGGCTTTAATGAATCCTATTGTTTCTGTCACATTTTACAGCTGCCCCTTGAAACTCAATTCATACTGAAAACATGCTAATTCAAGAACTTAATGACTTTATTTTGCCTATATTATTGAGGTAGTCTCCTTTCTGAAAGCTCTTTGGTCATCAATCACTTTATTTATTTGGAAAGTAGGATTATTCATATATATATATAATATTATTAGCATGATGGGATCATAACTTTAGAGTTCAAATAGATCTTAGAGTTCATCTTTTCTAAATCTGTCATAGAAACCAGAGCTCAATATTATATGATTTGGTCAGTAATAAATAGGCAATAAATGAAAGACTTAGCATTAGAATCTATATCCTATTTCTCAAATTAAACACAATTTCTTCTGTACTTAATGTAGTTTTTAAATGATAGGTTTTATTTTAGGAAGCAGTTCAGGATTGCCAAAATGACTACACCATTTCCCAAATTTAGTACTGCTCACTCTTCTTATTCTCTAATTTTCTTACCAGATCATTGTCCATGTGTACTTCCTTTCCAAGATGTGTATACTGATGGACTTACACATTTGCTATTAATACTCCTGATGGACATTAAGATATATCTTTAAGGTATCCAAAGCACTTTAAATACACTATTTCACTTTATATTGACAATAGCCTGTTAAAGCCAATGCAATATTTACAGCACCTGCAATCACAATAAAGACTGTGAGTATAAGTATCACATGATGCTTGATTGCAAAATATACTAGATTCTCCAGATAGAGAACAGAAGTGAAATATTTACTTAGACATCAGAAAACAGAATCTCAAAATCAGTAAGCCCATTCCATCATACTACCAAAGATATTCAGAAGCCATAATAATGCTGAGAGCCACAGCATCCTTTAGCTTTCCCACAAACCAGTACAAGATCAATATTTACTCACAAACCTCTCTATCTTCTTAATGAGCATCCTCTCTCCCTCAGAGTCTGGCTAGCTCTGAACCAGCTTACTGTGGTCTCTGCTTCTGTTCAAAAAACTCCTCCCAACTAAAGCTCCATGTGACTGCATTCAGCCTATCAGGAGACACAGTTTATCTTCACAGCAGGGAAGCTTCCTGTGCTGTCTGCTGCACCCTTCAGCAAATTCCCTCCATCACAGGCTCCATGTGATTACATTCAGCCTATTAGGGGGCAGAGTTTACTTTCAAAGAAGAAGAGGTCTTCAAACTCCCCTGTAGGTCTATTAAGGGCCAGGGAAGATCTTCAAATTCCCGTTCCCATTTCATATCCCATGAGATTCATATTATAGATATGATTACTCCGTTTTACAGAGGAGAAAACCAAGACTCAAGGAGGTAAATTGAATGAGTTATTCTCACATATCATAGAATCTCAGAGGGAGTTAATATTTGTTTAAATGTATGCCTTGCCTATCCATCTCCAAGGTGTTTTTGGCAACCTCTCCAACTCTATGTTCATGCAACTTCAGCCTACCCTAACATTTTCAAATTATGAAATTTAAGCTATTTTTTCCTTATGGCATTATGAAATTTTCCTTGAGTTTTGACTGGATCAAGAGACTAAAAGTTCAAATTTGTGACAGAAAAAAAAAAATACAGCCATGAGGAGCTCCAGGGAAAATCTACTGTTTGGTTGGTGAAGGATGGTGGGGAACTACAGCAAAGGAACTTCTTTCAATTGAATCAATTCAAGGTATGCTGACTACATATCCCAGTTAAATATCCTTCTCCTGTTAGGTTTAAATGTAAGGGTCTTTATTTTGTGAATTGTTGTATAAACTATATGTGTCTCATTGTTTTCTAATTTTGAACCAAAATAATCATGAACTTATCCTGAAATAAGCATAACTCAGAGGATAATTAGGCTGCCTTCTTTCAATGGACAACAGGTACCTTTTGGAGATGCTGTACATAAAAGATGCAGTTTGTGATGAATTGTGGAATAGCAAAAAACAAAATAAAATCACTATCTTTCCAAAGTTCAGTTAGACTAGTCCTTGTAATTCCCCCTCTAATATATTACTAACTTAGTGACTTTCTTGCTGCTTTTTCACTCAGTTTTTTTTTCCATTAGAGAAAAGGGATATTGAGGGCTACTCACTTTCATCAGAAGATGCAATTTGAACTGAGAAATGAGAACCATATTCTGACTATAAACCAAAGGACCTTAGAATCTCACAAGGGTAAAGTGCCCTCTTATTCTGAGAATATGCTTTTTTCTGGGTCCTACTGGATAACCAGAAGTGGTTAAAAACTATTTATAGTAGAGGTAGTAGTATTCTACTGGATAGAGGGTTGTTAAAATAAGATTTCACTACATATCACTCATTGATGGTGGACAAAACAGCTGAAGATAGTACGTTAGTTGAAGACTATAGCTGAAAATTTAATTTCTTCCTTCCTTTCCTTCCTTCCTTCCACCCTTCTTCCTCCTCCTCCTCTTCTTCCTCCTCTTTTTTCTCCTTCTTCTGTCGCAAGGAACACGAAACAAAATAAGTGCCTATCATTGTGGAATGGCTGAATATAGTAGGATATATGAATATAAAAATTATTATTAGAACAAAATGAGAAATATTAAAAAAGTGAAGAATTTGGAAGACTTCATGGAATAATAGAATAAAACTTTAGAAAAAAGAAAATACCTCATTGATGACCATAATAATGTTAAGAAAAATAATTTTGAAAGACTTCAATAATGATCAAAGTAGTGACCATTCATGAATTCAGAAGGCTAAAGAAACATGTTACCTACCTCTTGGCAAAAAAGTGATAAACTTGAGGTACAAAGTGAAATATACAGTTTCAAATACTACTGATGCTATTTGCTATGTTTACATTTATTTCTAACAATGGATAGGGTTTTATTTTAATTTGGGGTATGAAGAAATTAGTGTGCATTAATAGAGAAAAAAAATGTAGGAAGGAGGGGAGGGAGGAAGGAAGGAAAGACATTTATTTAGTGCTTACTCTTTGCCAGGAACTGTGCAAACACTTCACAAATGTTATTTCACTTTACCCTAATAATACTGAGTTAGGTGTCATTTTAATTTCCATTTTATACTTGAGGAAACTGAGGTATATAAAGGTTAAGTGATTTTCTCAGAGTCATCAAGCTAGTACATACCTAAGGGAAGATTTGAACTTGGTTTTTCCTCTCCATTACCAGCTCTCTATCAACTACACCACCTCACTTACTTTTACAGGGTGATTACACAGATAATCAATAATTCAAGTGTTTATGAAGGACCCATTAAATTCTAGTCATTGTGCTAGGTATTCACTAGACAGACTAATTTCTAAGTAAGTTGCTTTGTAAAGAACATATCTCTTTGCACATCATTTATTCATAATTATATACTAATCAATCCAACATAATCATAATCATAAAGCCTTGGAGGCCTTTAAAATTACATCACATTCAGCATGATTTTCTTCTATGTGAATTTGAGAGGCACTGTACTAGAGTAGATAGAATGTTGGACTTGGAATCAGTATACTTGTATTGATAAATCTGCATCACTTCTACAGCTGAATTTTAGTTACCTCTTCTTGGTACCACCTAATACTCTGTCCATTATGCCTATGGGATGCTATGGTTATTATGTTTTCTGCTAGGAAAGGCGTAAAGCATATTTCTTTCAACTAGATAGATAGATAGATAGATAGATAGATAGATAGATAGATAATAGATAGATAGAATGATTTAAGTTTCTTTCAAGTAGGGGCTATTTAACTCTTTGTACTTGTAAGCCCAGTGCTCAGAAGTGACTGACATTAGGAAGACTAATAAATACTTGCTGATTGGTGGGTTGATTTGTAAAGTTCTTTATTACTTGAGTTTTACAACACCCACATGATATGTGTTGAGAAAAGTTATGTGACTTGCTGAGAATCGCATGGCTCATTAGTGTCTAAAGTTGGAATCTGTCCCGGTTGTTCTTGAACAGATCATTACCCTATCTATGATATTTTCTGGATCCCCAGTTGAGATACAATACATGGCATGGTATTTTTTCAGCAACAGAACAGGGAATTACCATATAATTTTTTGTCTTATTCTCATATGCTGTTCACCTCTATGCCCAACATTTGGTCCCTCTTTCTAAATGTATAAATTTCCATTAATGGACTATGTATTTATGGAATAATTCTGGTTTTTCAAGGGATAGATAATTTGGATGGTGGTAGAGATAGTCTGTTGGTATTTTAAGGACTATACTATTTCACTAAATGCCTTTTATCTAATTGTATTCTCAGCTGATTGCTAAAAGTGCTTTTAATTTATTTTTGACAGAAGCTTCTGGCTATTACAGTATTTTTTGCCTTTTGTGCTTTCTGGGGACCCAAAGGCAAGGAGGAACTTTTCATTGTCTTGGTTGCCTCCAAGGGGGAAGTTACATATAGTGTTCCAATGCTCACTAAAATCTTTATAAATCCTTGTATTTTCCTTTTAAAATAATTATTAAGGGGGCAGACACCAGATGGTATAGTAGAAGCACAAACTTGGTGTGAGCTCCTGCTCCAAACATTTTTAATACATGTAAAAAAAATAACACTGAACAAACTTTGGAGCTACAGAACCCACAAAGTGACAAAGAGAAACAAATCTCCTGCTGAAGGAAGCCCAGGAGGTAGACAGGAAGGGTCTATCTCACTGAGATTGGAGCTGAGCTGAGTCCACAGTGAATTGAACAATTCTGGCCCCAGGGAGGCCCCAGCCAGTGGTGGCCAGAGCAGATTTCAGGAGAGTGAATCACTGGCAGTTGTGGTGGTTTCCAGACTTCTCAACACACTAAAGCCAAAGACAAAGCAAAAGGTCAGTGTGGACCTCTGGTGAAATGGGGGTGGAAGGAGGTGAAGAGTGTGGTTCAGCCTTTGCAACACCACAGTGATAATTGGTGGAGGCAATGAGGCTGTGCAGCCACCCCTGCATGCATGCTTTAGGACCTCCTGGCCTGCAGATAATAGGGCAACCAAGCTACCATTCACAGGGTAATTGCTCTAGCTTTAACCTGCTTGGATCTGGGTCACAGATTTGGGTGGTGGTCCTGGGATGTGTGGCTAGTGAGTCAGAGGTTGTGGGGGCTCTTATAATAGATCTGGCAGCTGTGAAAAACCCAGCAATTTGGGACAAAGCTCCCTCCATTTTGGAAGCCAAGTTTTACCATGACAAAGAACTCAAAAGTCAAGTAATTGGCTGGCAGTATGACCAAGCAGAAGAAGCAAATATGGATCATAGAATACTTTTTGGGGAGTGGCAGCTTGGTGACACAGTGAATAGAGTACCAGTCCTGGAGTCAGGAGGACCTGAGTTCAAATCTGACCTCAGACACTTAAACTTACTAGCTGTGTGATATTGGGGAGGTCACTTAACCCCAACTGCCCTTCCAAAAAGCAAAAGTAAAAAAGAATCATTTTTTAGGGGGACAAAAAGGATCAAGGCATGGAGCAGGAGGAAGACAGCAAAGTCAAAACTCCTACATCAAAGACCTCCTAGAAAAATATAAACTGATTACAGGCCATGGAGGAACTCAAGAAGCATTTTGAAAATCAAGGAAGAGAAGTGGAAGAAAAATTGGGAAGGGAAATTAGAATGATGCAAGAAAATCATGAAAAGAGGGTCAACAGCCTGCTAAAGGAGACCCAAAAATACACTGAAGAAAATAACACCTTACAAAATAGACTAACTCAAATGGCTAAAGAGTCCCAAAAAGCCAGTGAGGACAAGAATGCCTTAAAAACTCAAATTTGTCAGATGGAAAAGAAATTTTAAAAACTCACTGAAGAAAACAACTCCTTTAAAATTAGACTGGAGCAATAGGAAGCTAATGACTTTATGAGAAATAAAGATAGTATAAAACAGACCAAACAAATGTAAAAATAGAAGGCAATGTGAAACATCTCAATGGAAAAACCACTGACCTGGAAAATAAATCCAGGAGAAATAATTTAAAAACTATTGGACTACCTGAAAGCCATGATTAAAAAAAAAAAAAGCCTAGACACCATCTTTCAAGAAAGTGTTGTGCAAAATTGCCCTGATATTCTAGAAGCAGAGGGCAAAACAGAAATTGAAAGAAATCACCCATCACCTTTTGAAAAAAGATTCCAAAAAGAAAACACCTATTAATGTTATAGCCAAATTCCAGAGTTTCCAGATCAAGGAGAAAATACTACAAGCAGTCAGGAAGAAACAATTTTAGTACTGTGGTAACAAAATCAGGATAACACAAGACCTAGCAGCTTCTACATTAAAGGAACAAAGGTCTTGTAATATGATATTCAGGAGATCAAAAGTGCTAAAGTTAAAATCAAACATTACCTACCTAGCAAAACCAATCATAATGATACAGGGGTCATTCCTTGAAATAGAGGATTTTCAAAAATTCTTGATGAAAAAAAAAAGAACTGAACAGAAAATTTGACTTTCAAATACAAGAAGCAAGAAAAACATGAGAAGGTAAACAGGAAAAAAGAAATTGTAAAAAACTTATTAAAGTTGAACTATTCACATTCCTACATGGAAAAACAATAATTGTA
>CM053587.1:193168426-193209074 GCA_028646515.1 Pseudochirops corinnae
AGCTGGTGATGTATATTTCTGTAACCCTTGTAACTTCACAATCCACTGTATTGTTTGCAACAGAGATGGTTCACATCAGGGTCACTTTGGACAATGCACTGTTGACTTGGCAGCATTTATTTGAAGATGGCTGTTGGCAGAGGTGAAGATGCAGCCTATGACCACCAGCCAAGTTCTATCTGCTTTCTGCCTCAGAAGCAGACAGCTGCTACTGTGCATAATTATTATGCAGAAGAGGGAAATGCATTGTTCAGATTTCTGCTTGAGTTCACTGAGATACTGTTCAGATCTCTTTACCTATGTACTGCATTTCTGAAAATGGCAATAGTTTAAATGTGGCATATGCTTTTGCACTGCTGGGGAAATGTAAAAGAAGAAAGCTATAAGAAGTATAAATATCCTTTTGTCATTTAAGCATGAATGAAATGAATAACCATCCAGTCTTGTTTTCATGTTATTGGTACCACATTTTGACTATATCTAGTTAATATAAAAAGAACCAGCTAATTTGCATGCTTTGGGAGGGGAAGGAGAACTGAAAGGTATTTTATATGAGTTATTCAGATCAATGACTTGATTGAATTTCAAAGTTTTTTGAGTCCTAATAGGTGGTAACCTATGCAAATGAATCAAGCTATTAAAATAAATTCCATTTATATGATGGTATAAGGTTTGCAAAACAATTTATGTACATCATTTCATTTGAGCCTCACAATAGGACAGTGAGGTAGGATGTACACATGTTGTTATCTTATCTTCAGAAAAGTCTAGTAATTTGCCCAAGGTATTCATGGATTAAATGGTAGAACTACAATTCAAATAGGTTTTCTAGGGTTAAAGCCAGGGTTCTTTCAGCAGCATTTGTATGTATTTCTATTGTTATTTAGTCTTTCTACTTTTCATACCTCTTCTTTCCATTTCCTTCTCCCAATTGAAAGTCATATAGATTTTATTACATGAATTTATGATATTAGGTATTCATCTATTGAACTGATTTTTCTCATACATAATTGCATCAAAACTGACATATAGAAAATTTTTTAAATGAACTAATTTTATGTATCCCTTTTTGGAAACATCTGCTAGGTGCCAGGGTCTTTACTAAGTATGGATAATTAAAAAAAAAAAACAAAAGACAATATTTGCCCTTGAGAAGCTGACAATTTCAAGGGGGAGTCAAACTCATCTCATATCTGGACTTATGACCAAAAACAGACTGTGCAGACCTCTTGTAAAAACTTAACCTCCAAAATGTTTCATACCTTCTGCATATATATACATACATATATATATATATATATATATATATATATATATATATATTTCAACATTAGGTTTTGTAAGATTGTGAATTTGACAATTCCTCACTCCCTTCACTCTCTCCTCCTCAAGATGGCATGCAAATTGATTTAGGTTATAAATATACAATTATACTAAATGTATTTCCAAATTAATCATGTTGTGAAAGAAGAATCTGAGCAAAAGGAAAAAAAGCACAATAAAGGGGGGAAAAAGAGAAAATAGTATGGTTCAGTCTTTATTAAGACTCCATAGCTCCTTCCCTAGATATGAATACCATTTTCCATCCTGAGGTTTTTGGAATGGTCTTGGATCATTGCATTGCTGAGAAGAGTTAAGCCTAATAAAGTGGTTCATCACACAATATTCCTGTGACAATATGCAATGTACTTCTGGTTCCAATCACTTCCTTCAGAATCGATTGATATAGGTCTTTCCAGGCTTTTCTGAAATCAAGCAGATCAACATTTCTTATGGAAGAATTTTATTCCATTGTATTCATATGCCACAACTTGTTCAGCAATTGTCCCATTGGTGGGCATCCCCTCAATGTACAATTTTCTTTTTTTTTTTTTTTTTGCCACCACAAAATAAAGCTGGTATAAATACTTTTGAAAATATGAGTCCTTTCTCATTTTGTTAATGATTTCTTTGGGATATTAATCTAATAGTGGTATTGCTAGAGCTAAAGGTATGCAGTTTTATAGCCCGTTGTGAATAATTCTAAATTCCTCTCCAGAATGATTGGATAAATCCAGAACTCCACCAACAATGTATTAGTGTTGCAATTTTCTTACATCTTGAAGATCTATCATTTTCCTGTTTTGTTACATTAGGTAACCTGATGTTGTGAGGTGATACTTAAAAGTTTTTTTTTAATTTGCATTTCTCTAAACAAAAGTGATTTAGAGGGGTGGCTAGGTGATGCACTGAAGAGAGCACTGGCCCTGGAGTCAGGAGGATCTGAGTTCAAATCTGACTTCAGACACTTAACACTTACTTGCTTTGTGATCTTGGGAAAGTCACTTAACATCAATTGCCCTGCTTTCCCCCCTCCAAAAAAAGCCAAAAAAGTTATTTAAAGTGATTTTTCATGTGATTATAGATAGCTTTAATTTCTTCATCTGAAAACTACCTGTTCAAATCATTTTATCAATTGGAGAATGATTTCCACTATTATACATTTGACTCAGTTCTTTATGTATTTTGGAAAGGAGGCCTTTATAGGAGACACTGGCTATTAAAAATGTTTACCAGCCTTCTCCTTCCCTACTAATCTTGGTTTCATTGGCTTTGTTTGTGATTTTTTTTTTAAATTTAATCTATTCAAAATTATCCAATTTTTTAAATTTCATAATGGGTTCTGTCATTTTTGGTCACAAATCCTGCCCTTCTCCATAGATCTGACAGGTAAACTATTCCTCAATCTCCTAATTTGCTTGTAGTTTCCCCTTTGTACCTAAATTGTAAAAGCATTTTAACCTTATATTTGGTATTCATTGTAAGATGTTGGTCTATGCCTACTTCCTGCCATAACATTTTCCAGTTTTCCTAGCATTTCTTGTAAAACTGATTTCTTATCCCAGAGGCTAGTTTGGGTTTATCAAACAATTGATTGCTGTAGTCATTGATTATTATGTCTTGTGTCCTTAATCTTTTCCACTGGTCAACCACTCCATGTTTTAGCTAGTAGCAAGTAGTTTTCATGATTGCTGCTTTATAATACAGTCAAAAATCTGGTACGACTAGGCCACCATGTCCTGCGTTACTTTTCATTAATTTCCTTGATATCCTGGAAATTTTGTTTTTCTTAATGGGTTGTATTATTATTCTTTTGAGTTTTATAAAATATTTTGATTGATATAGCACTGAATACATAAATTAATTTAGCTAGAATTGCAAATTTTTATTATATTAGCTCAGCCTACCCATGAACAACTGATATTTCTTGATCTCACTTTATTTGTGTGAAAAATGTTTTGTAAATTTGTTCATTTGGTTGATTCTTGTGTAGTCTATCTTTCCTTGCCCTTTTACTGCATAAAATTTTTATTGCATCATTATATGAAACAGATGCATTTAACATTTCTGCCTTTCTGTGTTGGATTGTAAGGTTTTTATGTCCTGACATATGGTCAGTTTTTCTGTGGGTACCTTGTGCCATTGAGAAAAAGGTATATTGCTTTCCATCTCCATTCAATATTCTCCAGATGCCAATCATATCTAACTTTTTAAAAATTCTATTCACTTCCTTTACTTCTTCTTTATTTTGTTGTTAGATTTATCTAGTTCTGAGATTGAGAGACTGAGAGGCCCCAGTAGTATAGATTTGTTGCTTATTTCTTCCTGTAAATCCCTTAACTTCTCCTCTAAGTATATGGATGCTTTACCACTTGGTACATATATGTTTATTAATAATATTACTTCATTGCCTATGGTACCTTTCAGCAGGATGTAGTTTCTTTCCTTATCTCTTTTAATTGAGTCTTTTTTTTCTTTTGCTTTGTCTGAGATCATGATTGCTATCCCTGTTTTTTTTTTTTACTTCAGTTGAAGGTAAACACATTGTACTGCAATCTTTTACCTTTACTCTGTGTGTATCATGCTTCAAATGTGCTCCTTGCAAAAAACATATTGTAAAATTGTGTTTTTTAATACATTCTACTATCTTCTTCTGGTTTATGGGATAGTTCATCCCATTCATATTCACAATCGTGATTACTATCTGTGTTTTTCTCTCCATCACATCCACCTCCCCCATTTATGATTTTCTCTTACCTTTCTACCTTTTCCTCCTCACTATAGTTTTGCTTTTCATCCCCACTTCTCTTAATCTGCCTTCCCTTCTATCCATCCTCCCTTTTCTTTCCTCTTTCCCCTACTGGTTCTTTTTGGGCAGATTAGATTTCTATAACAAATTTATTATGTTATTCTGTCTTTAAGCCAAATCTGATGAGAGTAAGGTTCATACAATGCTCATCTCCCTCCCTGTTTTTACTCTATTGCTATGGGGTTTTGTGCCTTATCATGTTATGCAATTTACTGTTGTCTATCTCCTCTTTTCCTCTTCTCCCAGTACAATTCATTTTTATCTCTTAATTAGTTTTTTTTTAAATCAGCACATCAAAGTCAAGTTATATCCATACTCTTAATACATATTTCAAATATCATAATAATGATACAGTCTTTAGGGATTTTATGGGTCATCTTCCCTTGTACAGATGTTAATAGTTTGCCTTATTAATATTCTTCTGCTTTGTTCTTTCCTATTTACCTTTTTATGCCTCTCTTGAGTCTTTGTATTTGAAAATCAAATTTTCTGTTGAGCTCTGCTCTCCTCATCAGGAAGGTTTGGAAGTCCCTTTTTTGTTGAGCGTCCAATTCCTCAGCTGTAATATTAAGATCATCTTCACAGGGTAATTGATCCTTGGTTGTAATCTGGGCTTCTTTTGCTGCCAGAATATCATATTCCAAGTCCTGAGATCTTTTAATGTAGAAGCTGCAAGGTCTTGCATAATACTGACTGTGCTACTGTGATATTTAAATTGTTTCCTTCTTACTGTTTGCAGTATTTGCTCTTTGACCTGGTAATTTTGGAATTTGTCTACAATATTCTTTGGAGTTTTCAATTTGGGATCTCTTTCTGGCAGGAGATGATTGGTGAATTCTTTTGTTGACTATTTCACACTCTGATTCTAGAACCTCAATGCAATTTTTCTTGATGGTTTCTTGAAAGATGCCATCCAGGCTTTTTTTTTTTTTTTCATCATGGTTTTCAGATAGATCAATTATGATTTTTGTCTTCTTATATCATTATGTTGCCAGGTTCTTCCATAGTTGTTAGGCATATAAGCACAAGAAAGGAATCATCCCTGCCTTCAAAGAGCTTGCATTTTATTAAGGCAAACATCATATACACAATTAAATACCTACACAATATATGCAAGGTAAAGGCAATATCAAAGGCTAATAGTAGGAAGGAAGGGATCAGGAAGTAGGTGACCAAAAAAGGCCTCATATAGTAATTATCACTTGACTAGAAGTTTAAAAAGGTCTAGGAATTTTGGAACATAAATGAGGAAAGAATGCCTTCTGGGAAAAGAGGAGAGCCTGTGAAGAGGCCGAGAGATAAGAGATGCAGTCTTATGTACAGGTTGAAACAAAAAGTAGACTAGTTGATCTGTACAGTTGAATTCCTGATAAGAGAAATAATTTATATTAAGTCTGGAAGGGTAGGCTGAAGTCAGATTGTGAAGGGCTTTAAATGCTAATCAGAAAAGTTTGTTAACAATTGGAGAGTTGTTCAACAGGATTATCTCTATGGTAGCATTTCTCAAAGGCTATTTTTTTTTTTTAATTTTAACACAAGCATGAGAGACTTCTTTCGGAGAAGACCCTTCAAGTCTCTGAATCAAATATATTTTTAATTATGAATTAAAAAAACACTGTATAATCTCTTAGGCTTATCTCTCAGCTAAATATGTAAGTATGAAAATGTGACAAACTGTTTTTTTTAACAAAAATAATACTTTTAAAACTGCCTGACAAGATAACCAACTCCCTGAAACTAAGATCTTCCCTTCTATTTTTGTTTACATAAAGAATCAAACTCTGCCAACACTTTAATTGTTCTTCTGAGGAGAACCTGTTGGCAGGCAGTTCATTTAATTGTATTTAATTTTATGTTGCCTTTATTTTCAGTGGGAAGCCACTGTTGCTGTATATTAGCTGCTCAAATAGTGTGCCAATTCTCTGGTCTTTGGACAAGGATTTCACAAACAGAATGCCCATTGAATTTAACTTTGATTTCTAAAACATACTAACACATAAAGCTAAAACATATTAATAAAGTCATAGTTTTGTGAGCATCAAAAAAAGGATCAATGATAACCAAAGACATAGAAAGCTTTCATCAAGAAGAGGTCATTCCAGACTAAATATGCTTTTTTTTTTAAATTTATTTACTTTTAATTTTCAATATTCACTCCCATAAGTTTTTAATTTTCTCTCCCATCCCTTCTTATTCTCTCTCCAAGATGGCATGCAATCTGATAGGGGCTCTACACACACATTCCTAGTAAACATATTTTCATATTAGTCATGTTTCATAGAAGAATTTCAATAAATGGGAGAAACCATGAGAAAGAATAAAGCAAAAGAAAATAGTTCACTTTTCTCTGCATTCGAACTCCATAGTTCTTTCTCTGGATGTGGATGACATTTTCCGTCATGAGTCCTTTGGAATTGTTTTAAGTCCTTTCATAGCTGAGAAGGGCTAAGTCTATCAAAATCAGTAATCACACAGTGTGGCTGTCTCTGTGGACAATATTATCCTGGTTCTGCTCACTTCACTCAGCATCAGTTCATATAAGTCTTTCCAGGATCTTCTAAAGTCCACCTGTTTATCATTTCTAATAGCACATTAGTATTCCATTCCATTTATATACAACAACTTGTTCAGTCATTCCCCAATTGATGAACATCCCCTCAATTTTCAGTTCTTGGTCACCGCAAAAAGAACTGCTGTAAATATTTTTGAACCTGTGTGTCCTTTTCCCATTTTCATGATCTCCTTGAGATACAATCCTAGAAGTAGTATTGCTGAATCAAAGGGTATGACCATTTTTATCGCTCTTTGAATAGTTCCAAATTGCTCACCAGAATGGTTGGATCAGCTCATAGCTCCACCAACAATGAATTACCTATTCCAAGTTCCCCACATCTGTTCTTTTTCCTAAAAAGCTAAGTTGCTTGAACAATTAACCAGAAGAATGTTAAAATAAGGAATTTGACAACGAATTTCATGAAAATATGACCATTCCCCATGAAGCTATCTTTCTTTTGTCTTTTATTCAGTTTCTGCCAGTACTTATACTCATGTATTTTAATGAAAAAAAAAAACTCTCACAAATATAAGATGGAGGAGCAACTTCTCTCAGTAAAGAAAAGTTTGTTTCCAAAAGACCAAAGTGTTTACTGTGCTGCTCAACATGAATCAGATGAATGTTGTGGCAACCAAAAAAGATAAAAAAGAATAATGCAAAGCTGGTTTTCTCTAAAAGACAGATATCTAGGACTAAAAATGAATAGTTGGACAAACCAGGAGCAGTCCTTGGGAAAACTGAATTATTGGCAGCAGTGTTAGTTTCCAGATCTCTCAGCATGCAGACCCAAAGACAGCTTTGAAGATGTAATGGTAATGGGAATTTGAAGATCTCCAATGCCCTTTTTATTGGCAAGCAAATAGGTACTAAGCACCATGTTTCAAGTTCATGATTGTGTCAATCATTAACTTCCAAAACCTGTGAATCCCATAGTGGAAGGAAGTTGCTGATGTAACAGGAAGGGACATCACAGGGAGGAGATAATACCATATATAAGGAAAAGCCCAAGTTAGAGAGCCAGAACTTCTGGGAGTGAGAATTGTGGAGGCTGAGCTGCTAATGCTGGAATGAGAGAAGAACTTCTTCTGAGAGCTGCAGAGAACTTCTGATAACCAGGCAGAATTGCCAGAAAAGAGAACTGCTAAGAGAGAGAAAAACAGAGACAGACAGAGAGAGAGAGAGAGAGAGAGAGAGAGACAGAGAAAGACAGAGACACAGAGAGAACTTCTGAGAACCTCTCCTAAGAATTACTTCTGAGAGCCAGCCAGAACTGCTGAGAACTTTTGAGAACTGATAAGAGAATTGAGAGCTGAGAAATGAGAAGAGAGGAGAATTGGGAGGAAGAAAGACTGTGATGCTGGTACTTTGTCTGTGTATTTTGATGTGACTTTGTCAGATTTGTCTGTTGATAGAGGACATTGCTGTTGTTATATAACTGCTGAGGAATTGCTGCTGGTTCAGAATCCCTTAAAGAGGATTTTCTTGTTATATATTTACAGAAATCCTGGAGGAGGTTCTTACTGATGATTTCAGAGGTCCTGGAATTATACTGATGATTTGTGTTGATTCCTCAGACCTTGTGATTTTGTCTAAGTTAATTTCACAGGCAGAAAGTGAATTGATGAGGACACCAGCAATGTGAATGAATGTTATTATAGCTTTGTTAAGCTTTGTCTTCCCAGGAACAGAAACTGTGAAGGACTTGAAGTCAACCAGACACTGTGAGCTTCAGTATGGAAGAGGGACCATGGAAGGTGAAAGAGAGGCTGCATCAAGTCAAAATGAAAAGATTCTGACTCTCCTGTATTTAATGTAAAATGAGAATGTCATGATTCACTGTGGCCTAGGGGTAGAGAACTATGACCTTTACATTTAGATAATTGAGTTAAGGACTTCTCCAATTAAGAAGAAAGAAGACTTTTTGATTGAAGATATTGACAATGTGACCTAGGTTTGGATAACTTTCACCTTCATACTTTGCAATTGAATTAATGACTTAATAAATGATTGAGTTACTAAATGAATGTGATCTTCTGCTTAAAACTATTTGACCACTTTGGTGAAAACTATGAGGCCATTTTAGTGATAAGTTGTTATGCCATAACATTATGAATGCTGTATTTTGATTTCTGTGAATGTTTTGTTGTAGTTTGTTACTAAATAAATAGAAAGTTCCACTATATTGTATAATCAGAACGTTGAAGCTGTTCGTTACAGCAGCAGTCCTCTGGAAAACTGCTCATGCTTGGCTTTATAGATGGTTGGCAGGAAAGGCCTGTTGCACCTGAGTGAGAGTGCAGCCTAGTCCAGTGCAGGCTGCACCAGCACACCTAGGCCCAAGCACACCAGGAGCAGGCCTTGGGAATAACTGAATCAACAATGCCATCAGAAGTGATTGCTTCTGGAGTCTTCAGCCCACAGATGGTAAGGGGGTTGAACAACTGATCAGAAGATTACAGGGGTCTTTTTGCTTGTACTGAGACACAGCTCTGTTCCTTTGCCCATATTTAAATCTAGGATTTAGTCCTGTTCAGTAGTCCCAGGGCAAGGTAGAGCACTAACAAACCAGATCTTGCAGCGATAATGGAGAGGGGCCCCTCCTCACAGTTCCAGGCCAGGAAATACTGCTTGTGGTGACTTACAGACTGGAACACAGACCAGGAGAGGAGAAAACACATCTGCTTAGGCCATGTCACCTTGGAATAACTGAAAACTAGGAGGTTCCAAGAAGCCCCTGTGAAAATAATTCCACCCTCCCCCTCTGAAATTTGGAACTGTACACCCTCTACCCTAGAAGCAGAGCTTTGTGTCAGCAAAGGTAGGGCCCTACTTTTGCTTACAGATGCATCCTTCAAAAAAAAAACCAATTTCTTTAATTTTCTTGAGTTTGTTGTTTTTCTTGCTTTTGTCTACATTTTCTCTCACTACATGACTGTTATGAAAGTCTATTGCAGAACTACATATGGATAACCTATATTGAATTGCTTGCCTTCTCAATGATGGAAGGGGGACATTAGGAGGGAGGAAGGAAGAGAATTTAGAATTCTAAATTTTAACAACAAATGTTAAAATTGCTTTTACATGTAACTGGGAGAAAATAAAATACTAAATATTTTTTAAAATAAATTAGTTTCTAAAAAGTATGACAGAAAATTTTAGGTTTGAGGCAAAGGAATAAATGAAAGGAAAAGAAGGCAAGCAAACAGAGAAATTTCATAGTGCTATGCCATGTAGGCTACTTGCCCAGCTCCACATGAAATATGTCATCAATTGAAGAAAAGGGTAAGAATCCTTTCTGTGGTGTCAAGACAGAGCCTCTTGGGGACACCAACATTAGGCTATACATACTAATGCTGTCAGGTATGGGATAGAGGAATAAGGAAGCAGAATGAAGATGGGCTTGAGAGGGATTCAACATAACCCATTTCTAATAACTTTCCATATTAATGAATTATTCTTGTTATTTCCTACTAACTATATAAATGGCTAACTGTGACTTCCTCACTTGCTAAAGTCTTTTGTTTCCATACATCTTAAGGACTGAAAATGGAAATGGTTTCTAAATTTCATTCCTTGGAGCATAAACCAAGTACTTCTGCCCTGGTTACGGTTCTTATTTGTATATGAAAGTCCAAGAACAATTCTACAGATTGATTTTCCCATTACTTAAATTTTATTCCAGTCCTAGGTAAATGCTTTGCCATTTAATTAAGGCTAGCTCTGTTGGTAGATAATTCACTGGACTATTGTACAAGCCTAATATTGGCTCCTACATTAAACAGAAGTATTAATAAAATAACAGAATTGAGTGGGATATGAACTATAAGTAATTGTTATAATTTTTTTTTCTTCTTTTGAAAATTTCCTGTCCTTTTTCTTTGACTCCTTTTCTGTTGGACAATGGCTGTTGAACTTATGAATTTGCAATAATACCTTATGGATTTCAGATTTTAGACAAATTTCAGAAATATTTGATGCAAGAAAAATCATTGTGTTTCTTTCTCATTCAGATGAATTTTTTTGTGGTGCAAATCTTTTTATTTCTTTGTAATACAATCAATGTATCTTGTTTACTGCAATTTCCTCAAAGACACAACTGAGAAAGGATTATTTTAAAATATTTTTCCAGCCAATAAAAAAGAAGGTATACTCCCATGGCATTCTACCGCTTAAACTATATCTACAGTATTGTGTTTAATTTTGGCTCTACATTTAAAAAATAATATTGACAAGCAAGAGAATTAGAGGAAGGCCACATGACTAGTGAAGGGCCTTCATGTCATATCATGTAAGGATCAATTAATTGAAGAAAATTGATATATCTTTCCTACAGAAGAGAAAACTTGGTGGGGGAGAAGCAGGATGACAGCTTTATAAAATTATTTGAAAGTTTTTTTTTTTCATGTAGAAGAGATTTTAGATAGCATTTGCTTGATCTTACAAGGCAGACCTTTGTTTCTGCAAAAGGTGAAGTTGTGGATAAATATTTATGCAAGACATAAGGTAAAGCATCCAGAAACTTGGAGCTTTCAAAAGCAGGAAAAAATGGGCTACACTGTGAAATTTTCAGACAACTCAATATCTACTATTAGAATCTGGAAGAGATTTTTTTTTTTCAATGATAAGATTCAGTCACCGGCCTAAGTCATTCCTTCCAACCCTAGGATACTTTGTTCATTGATAGAATATGAACATTTAAATCAATATTTATAAGTGGTTAGAAAACTGTGATTTCTGATTTATTTAGTATTTATCATCCCCAGTTATGTATAAAAACAATTTTAATTTTTTTTATAACTTTGAGTTTCAAATTCTCCCCTTTCTTCTCGCTCCAGCTCCCCTCATTGAGAAGGCAAACAATTCAATATAGAATATACATGTGTAGTCATGCAAAAATATTCATAATAGTAATAATGTGAAAGAAAACATAGAGCTAGTCAAGAAAACACCTACCCAGCAAAATTGTGTATAATCCTTCTTCTGAACAATCACTTAACCCCTTTAACATCTGTGGGCTGAGAGCCCTGGAAACAGGTGCTGCTGCTGCTGTTTCTGAACCTCTGCTGCTGCTGATTCAATCACTCCCAAGGCATGCTCCTATCCTGCTTAGGCCTGGGTATGGTGGCACAGGTTGCACTGTTCTGTGCTCTATTTCCACTTTTTCCCTATAGACCCTTCCTGCTGATCTTCTAATCTGTTCCTAGTGTCTGTGGGCTGAGAGGCCTAGAAACCAAGACAGCTGCTAGCAATTCAGTAGCCCCAAGGCACGTTCCATGCTCACTGGGGCCTTCTCTGCACTGATACAACCTGAGTTTGACTTCACTAATTTCTCAGCCTGATGCAACATACCTTTCTTATTATCCTTGTAAGTTTTCACGGGCTAGAAATGGTCCACTCTTTTTTGTATGGGTTCTGCTGATCTAGAATCTGTTTCAATCATTTTCTAAAGTTATTTGGAGGAGAGGTCTGGCCAGTCCCTGTCTTTATCCCACCCCTACACTGACTTCTATTCTCTTTTTTTCTTTCTGCTACTCATTCACTCACTGGAGAAATAGAAAGAGATCACAAGGGTATGGGACCTGATTGCATTGTTCTATGTTTCATTCCCATCTCCAAAGAACTCAGAAACAAATGATTTTGTTTCTCTGTAATTTTTCATGTAAAAGGTTGTTAGGAAGACTTATCAAATTTATGTTACTTACCCATGCTTAAGATCTGCTGACCTTTGAGTCATAGGTAAAGTCTATCACTATATAGAGTGTTAACTAATACCTCTGGTATGAAGACTGCCAAGCACTTTTCAGGGCTACTTTTGACAATTGGTGTCCACTTGCTAACCAATTCTCACCTATGGCTCCAAGAAACTGTAGCACACACAGCAGCCACATTGTGGTAAAAACCACTTGGCAGCTAAATCAGTTTGAGGTTAATCAACACACCTCAAACCCACTGGTGAGTTAGAGGGATGCCTACCCCAATTTTATGGAGAATTCCCCTTAGCAGAATTGTTGGATGAGAGCAATTTGTTCTAACATCCATAAAGATTGCTTATGTAGGTCCTTAGGAGTGCTTAGAGCTTGGCCAGGTGGCAAAGACACTGACGTCATCCACTGTATCACAAGTCATCATAAGTTTTCGTGACTTTTGTCTTGCCACTGGACTCTGATGACTCTGCAAAAAAAGAGTGAGGTTGTTGATTTTGCATAACTCTACTTCCCTTAAATTCAATTTATTCATGAGTTAAAAGAAATCATCAATACCATTTTACCATTTTTACCTACCTTGAAATCTTATGGCAATGGACAGAAGATGAAGCAGTCAGTATGACACAATGGGACAAGGTTGGGGAATCTGCATTCTCAAGACCACATGTTGGCCTTTAGATCCTCAAGTCCCTTTCGACTGAATCTGAATTTCCCTGAAGAAATCCTCTTAATAAAAGGATTTGCTCTGAAAACTTGGACTCAGTTAAAAGGCTGTGCCTGAGGACTTAGATGACCACATGTGTCCTTGAGGCTGCAGGTTCTTCATCTCTGCACAAAGATAGTTCAAGGTATAGGATCTTCTTCTCACTGGATTGAAGCTGCAGTAGAATTTGACAGCCCACTATGTATCTCAGGAGCCCTTAAAGGACCAATATGCTCACTTCTTGGCATGAGTAAGGGACCAACTAGGAAAGGTGACCTAAAAATTGTCTACTTAACCTAACCTAAACTTGGTCTGCTTCTTGTGGTGGGTAAGAGTTCCTACACTATGGTTGAAACAAACAAAAAAAATTGACAAATCTTTTGCAAAGATAATTCCAATCCTCATGGGTCCATGTGATGTATGCACACTTATGGACAACACAAAATGAAGTAGACCTGAACAGTTCTTGTTGCAAGAGAACTCAAGTCTCACTTCCAAATAGCAGGCATGAGTGGAACAAGGATGAAAAATGAAGGTCAGCTTACCAATATTGGCAATGGATCCACATATTTTTCTCTGAAGTAGTGACATTAAGGGAGAATTCCATGATGCTAGCATATTTTCACAATCAAATTCAATCTAGTTAACAAATTTTTATGCCACCCAAAAGGAGTTAATGACAATCTCATGAGAATGTGATTGCTGCTTTCAGGAAAGTGACATGCCACCATCATCAGAGCAAACGATCCCACCATTATGAACCATGATGAGGTAAAAGAAAAAAAAAATTTGTGAAGACCTGGAGATCATCATCCATGAGCCCAAAGAGGACAAGGCTGTAATTCTGGGTAACTTTAACTCCAGATTGGACAGGCTAACAGACATGGCAGGGAGACCTTGGGAGGAATGGAATCAGAAATAGCAATAGCCACAGTCACTTACTACTGAGACTTGTGTGTCCCATTACCCTCACATCACTAACAATGTCTTCTATATACCTAAATGCAATAAAACTTCATGAATGTACCCCCACAGCAAATGTTGACATTTAAAAGACTGTGTCATCATAAGGAGAAGAAACAGACAGCATGTGAGAATGTGTTGCAATGTGTGTCATAGAATGCTTGACCAATCACAGATTTATCCACTCCAAGCCAAACTTTCACATTTAATAAAAATGATGGCATTAAAGCAAGATGACTATCAAAATACTTAATGCCAGCAGATTAAAGGGATTTTCCATAAATGAACAGTTTGTTGCTAACTTGGAGAGAAAGCTGAGCCAATACATGATTGGCAACAGTGGAGCAGAAAAGGAGTGGACAGCTCTCAGAGATTTAGTTTACAGCAGCTCATTTATCTGGGCCAGAACACTCACAAATATCAAAATTGTTTTGATGAAAATGATTGGGAAATTTATGAGTTATTAAATGAGAAAACTAGAGCTCCATAGGGTTTGCCAGCAGGATAGTTTGTTCCTCTCTAAGAAAGTAACATTTAACTTCATCAAAAGTAAAGTGAAACTTAGAGAGATGAAGAATACATGATTCAATTACAAGGGAGATGATATTCAGCTTTACTCCAAAAGCAACAATCCAAAGCACTTTTATTATGAGCTGAAGGCTATTTATAGGCCAAATACCTATGTTGGATCTCAACTATACAATGCTGAAAAGTCCACATTGATTAGTGAAAAGGTCGTATTTCTGGGAAGATAGCTAAACATTTCCAAGATGCTCTCACTGGAACATAATCAAGCAATATTGAAGTCAAACTATTTACTTCGGGTTGAAGTCAGTTCCTCTCTAGGTGAATTTCCAACTAAAGAAGAGATTTTTGAATGCCATTTAGCTTCTCTTATGTAGCAATGTACCTGGTATTGATTTCCTTCTGGCAGAGATCAACAAGGCAGGGACTCTACTACTCATACAAAAACTGACTGAAATTTTGTAAGTTATATGGCAAGATAAGGTTATCCCCCCTGGAGTTCAAGGATGCTTACATCTCTCATCTTTATAAAAGAAAAAGAAATAGATTATGTCTGACAATAACAGGAGAGCTTCTCTCTAAGTTATAGCTGAGAAGATTCATTGCACAGTCCTCCTTAATAGCATTATTTTTTACCTGGAAGATGGTCACCTAGATGACAGCCAGTATGGTTTCAGAACAGGCCAAGGAATTGTTGATATTGTATGTACTATCTGACAAGGCCAGGAGAAATTCCAGGAATAGAACAGACTACTGTATACAATCTGAATTGATATTGCCAAGACCTTTGATGTCATCAATTATAAGAACTTGTGGAAGATCATGGCAAAATTTGGTTGCCCAGAGAATTTCATCAGACTTATGTGACAGTTAGAAGATGTAGTACTTGCATGTATTCTGTACAATGGATGTTACTTTTGCTTTTCCAGTCATTAATAGAGTGAAAAACGACTTTGTGGTTTCCCCTATTCTTTACAGCATGGTGTTTTAGCAATGTTCTCAGATGTCTTCGGTGAGGAGAAATCAGCATCACTGATAATAATTTGTTCAACTTGAAAAGGCTACAAGTCAAGATTAAAGTGAAGAGAGAGTTGATGTGCAACTTTTTGCTCTCAGATGACTATGCAATCTCTGAAACTAAGTTGCAAAAGTAAGTATGGGTAAATTCTTTACCACTTGTCCTAATTTTGACCTGACAATTGACTCTAAGAAAAGAGAAGTTATCTTCCACCCAACACCATACCATCTATATGTGGATCCATAGTTTGCAGCAAATTGAAAATTCTGAATGCCATCTTTTCTTACTTCAGCAGTATGCTTTCCAAGAATGTTCACATAGATGATGAGATTGTTACATGCATTTCCAGAGTTTTAGAGGCTCTGAAAGAAAGTGTGTGAGAGAAGAAAAGACTGCCTACCAAACTGAAGGTCTACAGAGCCTTTATACTGAGCATATTTTTATATACCATTAAAATTTGGACATTAGTGGGTGGAGTCAAGGTGGCAGCGTAGAAGCATGAAAACACCACAGCTCCCCCCATAACCACCTCAATTACCTATAAAATATGATTCTAAACAAATTTTAGAGCTCCAGAACTCATAAAATGACAGAGAAAAAAGGCTCATGCTGAAGGCAGACTGGTAGGTGGGATGGGAAGGGCTCATTGTAGGACTCTGGGAGCCCAGACCTGCACCACATGAATCCATGGCTTAAGCCCCAGGCTGTCCAGAAGAAGCTCTTGATGGAGCTTTCAGAAGGGGGATCATTGTAAGCAGTGGCAGTTTCCAGAATGACCACCCATAAGAGCCAAGGACAAAGGGAAAAGGTCAATGAAACTCAGCTAAACTTGAGGGACAGAGTCCCGCCAACTGCCCCAGTGCCAGGAGTGCCTGAAATGGCAGCTCTGCAGTCACTTCCACATGGCTGCTTCAGAGCTCACAGCCTGCAGATTGCAGGGGAGCCAAGTGATCATCCAGAGGCTAAGTGCTCTTCTAGGAGCTGCCTGGATTGGGATCGCAGTCTTGGCTGGTGGTCCTAAGGTGTGTTTTCAATGAGCCAAAGCTGGTGGGGACTGCAGATATGGCAGCCTTCTAATAGCTCCAGCATCTGTGAAAACCCTAGCAATTTGGGACAGAGCTATCCTGTCTGAAAGCAGAGTTCTACAGTGGCTCAAAAGTCAAGTTAATTGAATGGCAACATGAGCAGGAAAAGGAAGCAAAGAAAGCTCAGCAATCCAACTTTAGATTCCTTTTTGGGGGACAAAAAGGATCAAAGTATGTAACTGGAAAAAGACAACACAGTCAGAACTCCTGCACCAAAGCTTCCAAGAAAAATTTAGACTGGTTACAAGCCACAGAGTTGTTTAAGAAGGATTTTGAAAACTAAATAAAGGAAGTGGAGGAAAAATTGGAGAGAGAAATGAGAATTATGCGAGAACATCATGATAAGAGAGTCAACAACCTGACCGATGAAAATAACACCTTAAAAACAGACTAACTCAAATGGCAAAAAAGGCCCAAAAAAGCCAATGAGGAGAAGAATGCCTCAAAAAGTCGAATTTGCCAGATGGAAAAAAGAATCTCAAAAGCTCAATGAAGAGAGCAATTCCTTCAGAATTAGAGTGGAACAAATGAAAGCAAATGACTTTATGAGAAATCAAGATACTATGAAACAGATTCAAACAAATGAAAAAATAGAAGGCAATGTGAAATATCTCATTGAAAAAAACATTCACCTGGAATATAGATCCAAGAGAGACAATTTAAAAATGATTGGACTACATGAAAGCCATGATGAAAAAAAGAACCTAGAAATCATCCTTCAAGAAATTCTCAAGGAAAATTGCTCTGATATTTTAGAACCAGAGAGTAAAATAGAACTTAAAAAATTCACCAATCACCTCTTGATTAAGATCCCAAAAAGAAAACTCCTAGGAATGTGACAGCCAAATTCTGGAGTTTCATGATCAAGGAGAAAATATTACAAGCTACCAAGAAGAGACTATTTGAATACTGTGGAAACAAAATCAAGATAAACCAGGATCTAGCAGCTTCTACATTAAGGGGCTGAAGGGCCTGGAATATGATATTCCTGACATCAAGCGAGCTAGGATTAAAACCAAGAATCATCTACCCAGCAAAACTGAGTGTGATGTTTCAGGGGAAAATATGGTCATTCAATGAGGCGGAGGACTTTCAAGCATTCTCTTTTTTTTGAAGGGCAGTTGGGGTTAAGAGCCTTGCCCAAAGTCACATGGCTAGTAAGTGTATAAAGTGTCTGAGCCTGGGTTTGAACTCAGGTCCTCCTGACTCCAGGGCTGGTGCTCTATTCACTGTGCCATCTAGCTGCCCCATTTTCAAGCAGTCTTGAAGAAAAAACCAGAGCTGAATAGAAAATTTAACATTCAAACACAAGAAGCATGAGAAAGTAAACATGGAAAAGAAATCATAAGGAATTTATCAAAGTTGAACTATTTACATGACAACATGGAAAAATGAGAATTTTAACTTAAGCAACTTTTCTCAATATGAGGATAGGTGAAGGGAATATATTTGTTTATATATGTATACATACACATATGTTTATATAGTATGGTATATATGTGTATGAATACATATGTTAGTGTGTGTGTATATGTGTATATAGACAGAGGGCACAGGATCAATTGAATAGGAAGGGATGATATTTTAAAAGTTAAAATTGAGAGGTGGGAGAGGAATAGGAGAGGAGACTGGGAGAGACAGAATGGAGTTAATCATCTCATATAGAAGAAGCAAGGGAAAACTGTTATAATGGAGAGGAAGAACAGGAAGGCAAAAGGGAATAGGTCAACCTTACCTTCTTTGAATTTGGCTTAGGGAAGGAATGACATGCACTCTGAATTGGTTATCTTGCCCTACAGGAGAGTAGGGGAGATGGGGATGAGAGGGGGGATGATGGAGGGGAGAACAGGTTGGGGGGGAGCGTTGCTGGAAGCACACACTTCTGTAAAGGGACAGGGACAAAGTAGAGAATAGAACAAGAGGGGAGTGGGATAGGAAGGAGGGAAATATATTCAGTCTTTCATAATATGTCCATTGTGGAGATGTTCTATGTAACATGTACATCCTGTATGGAGTTACTTGTCTTTCCAGTGGGAGTGGGTGATGAGAGAATTAGGGAAAGAATCTAGAATTAGAAGTTATAAAATCAAATATTAATATATATGGATATGGATATGGATATACACATATATACATTTGGACATATATATATATGTTCATATGTATAATTATTATTTACATGTAACTGGGAATTAAGATATACAGGCACTGTGATAAGAAGATCCATCTTGCCCTACAGGAAAGTTAGAGGGGTGATGGGGGAGGATATAGGAGAGAGCATATTGGGGGAGGGGGTAAGCATGGGATCACTCTTTTGGGATGTTGTGTAGGGGAAAGATGAGGAGAAAATTTGTAACTCAAAATCCCTTGGAAATGAATGATATAAACTAAAAATAAACAAAAGTTAATTCATGTAGCTTAAAAAAAAGAAATTTAGTCTCAGAGATATTAAATTGTTTTTTCCTGAAGTTATAGAAGTAAAAAAAAAAAATCAACAATAGAAAAGTCAGAATTTAAACCTGGGATTTCTCATTCCAAGTCCAGCCATATTTTTGTAATCCCATGTTGTTTCTCTTGGTAGAATCTGTTGAAAGTATTCATCCCTACCTATCTTGGTATAGTTAAAATTATGTGGGATTTGGAGAACTTAAGATTTTGGAATCTAGAACTTGATTTGAACCCTGAATTTACTATAAACATTATGACCTCGGAAAATTCAGAACCTGACCTTATTTTTCAATTCTGAAAAAAAGATGAGGACAATTGGTGGTGTAGATATTTAAAAATTTCTTATCATCTTTACATATCATACGTCATTTTCTAAATAACAAGAGAAGTTGAAAGTATTGAAATAAAAATAATTATGCTCTTTAAGGCCTAACCAGTTCTAAAGGATTTCTCAGAGAAAAAGTTCTCCATACTTAGAATTTTTCAAGTGTGTATTTCTAAATAGTTGCTAGAGGGATGATAGCATTGGAGAAAATGACAGATTTTCTGAAACATGGTTACAAAGAAAAAATAAAAGTATAAGAACACATTATTAGGTCAAGTTTCAGAGTTTAGGGCTCTGAATTATGAGTTTCAGGGAACAATTACTAGTGGTAAGAAAAATGATCACACTCTCCACTCCTTTTCCTCACCATTCAATGTTAAATGCTTGTGAACTTAGTGAATTCATGATAAGCATAGATATCAGAAAAAAAAAATTAAGATAAATTAAGATAGGCACAAAACTTATCTGAAGATAGAATATGGGCTGTACTATGAGTTTGTTATTGTCTCAAAATAATACACAGCAACATATATATTTAAATTAAGCCTAACAAATGAGCACATACAATTAAGAATGTGATCTGGAGTTCTGTGTATACATTAGATTTCCTTCCAACTATTGTTGGCATTATGGGCATGTGTCAACATTTGTTATTTCAGACCAGAAAAAAGAACAAAAAATCAAAATTTTGAGAGTAGAGCCTTATGGTTTTCCCTTTGTACAAGAGAACATATCTCCTATTCAATTCTGATGTTTCCAATAGTGTTCATATTCAGATCTATAATTCATGGATCTTGAGCTAGCAAATGGATAAGACAGAAAGGATCAAATGAAGGGTTGGATTGTTTAAATCATATATACAGATCTCATGCATATGTACATATGCACACATGTATTATGGATGCATATTTGTGCATTGTATGTGTTTGTGTTTGCTTAAATTCAAGTTTATTAGATCCCTTTAAAATTATATTTCAGAAAGAAGGAGCTTTTTAATTTTCTCATATGACCATTATCTCCACAGCTTTAATTCCTCAAGAGTCTAAACAGGATTTCATATGCAAAATTAGTAAATTAAAAAAAATACATGGACAAAACATCTAACAAAACAAGGATTGTATTAAATGAGTCCTAGAACTAAATATGTAACAATTTTAAGTTATCTAATGCCATTCTCCAAATTGTAAAACATAGTACATAGGTGTAGTAAACAGGTTAATATTTATTCAGAACTTTTCAATTCTTAGTACTTTAAGGTATCTTACAAATATTATATGGCTAAAAAAGCAAGTAGAGAGGGATAAAAGGCTCCTATTAAAGGTATGCACTATTTATTTAGATCTTGTTAGAGCCACACATTTCTTTGCTTTTAGAGCTTGGGAAAATTTGAATGCTTTGTACACTTAGAGTGGTTGTCAGCAAAAGGTAAAGAAACTGCTTTAGAAATTGTATCCCTCTATGTGCCAATGTCTTCAGACAGACTTATCTATTCTATGTTTTCTCCCTCAACATATGTTTACTCTCCATTCTTTCAAGCTCAGATTCTTTTTGTGGCCATGAGAATGTTGGTTCAGAATTTCTGCATTTGCTTCTATTAAAGTGAATGTTTCATTAGGCTGCTTCTGATCAAATTCACGTTTAATATTTCTCAAAAAAAGGGTATCCCTTTGAACTAAATGAAAAGTGACTTTTGCTATGACTAAGGGTATAAAATGATTTAAAGAATGTTTTCCCCTGATATTCCAGGAGTAAGCAAAAAGAAGTAGAGAACTATGTCATGTTGCCATTAGTGGCTAAGCAATTTGGGTCCCTTGAGGTATATCCTTCAACTGAATGGAATGTAGTATACAAAAAGGAAAAAGATGAATAGTGGCTGAATGAGCTCCTAGGACTATCATGTCTCAATAATTGTCCATATAACCAACCCTAAGGATTCAGAGAATCTAGCTTGGAAAACTGTTGTTGGTCTCCCTATTTGCCCATCAGGATAGGTAAGGTGACTTTGTGAATCATCAGAAGACTACATTTTACTTAAAGTTTATATGTAATAACTATGTGAACTTAGAAAGTCATTTTCCCCACTTGATGCCTTATAATATGCAGACTTTAAAAATCACAACATCTCAAATGGTTTAAAAGAAAGGATCTAATTAGTCTTTCAGATAGTGGGTGGCTTAATGGTTCTTGTTCCATGGAAGTGACAGGGCCATTCGCATTTCATATTCTTTTATTCAAAGCCATTTATTACAAGATAATCAAGCCTGAATATGTCATGGTCTTCTATATGCCCCAAAGGCTTCTCTGACTTAGGACCCATTTATGCATTAAAACTATAAATAAAGATCAAAGTAAGGGGAAATATGCACCAGAAGATTAGAAATAGGAAGCACTACCTTGTATGTCATTATTCATAATAAATATTTATGAACTGAATGAAAAAAGTCACAATTTTTCTGTTATACGAAGTTAAGTCACTTCTGGTAATTTGTTTGTTAGGTGATAGATAACATTACTAATGACCACTAAATTCTTATGGTTACACAAGTATTAACCACCTGTGTGGGACAAAAGAACATTCTTTGGTTTGTATTTACATCTGATGTTGGCAGAGGCTGAATTTGGATTGTACTTCTTTAACTCAGAGATTGCCCTACCTTCTCTTTCAGAATTAACCACCCTGTTTCCACCTGCTTTATTCTAACTCATTCATCCCTTGTGATCCTCTAAAGGGCCAGCTATACTGCAGGAGTGAAACTTGTCTTGTCCTTTTTCTGTATTTTTTTTTCTGTCTACCCTAAATATGGTTTCCCCAATCCTACTCATATTTAAAAGCACTTTAGGTAACCCTGCTGATGTCTTTTGAAATTTCATTAGGAATGAGGTTTGACATTGTGTGGAAAACTGGTGAAAATAAAAGAAATATCAGAATAGGCAAAATTGAATGATGGGCAAATGGGAGGAAAAGACAAGAACTAGATGAAAATAGGACCCAGATTTATGACCACTCCACCCCTCTTGGATGTAAAAAGAGGAAAATAGAATAAGGTGGTATTTTAAGGGAAATAAAATCATAAATTCAAATTCTTGTTTTGAATAAAAAGGGAAAAAAAGTTCTATAAATGTGTATGGAGGGCCTAATCTTGTCTAAGCACTCTGAATCAAATGTGGATTAAAAAGATGAAATATTCTATAGAACTAATAACAGACATATTGTAATCATTATGATTTTTATAATGATGGAGAAATGGGAAATACAAGCTTTTATACTTCATTCAATACCTTTATAGTCAAAAATAGAATGAAGTTCATATGCTATATAGTTTCAGCTCATAGAGCAATATTTGGAATAATATTTCTAATCAGTCTATGAACACTTATCCCACTACTGACAGGTCTTTGTTTTGAGGAAGGTAGGCATTGCAGTGGATAGAGTGCTGGGCCTTGAATAAGGAAGACCATAGACTGGAGTCACATTCAAATCCAGCCTCAGACAATTCCTATCTGGGAAATTCATAAGGAACTTATCAAAGTTTACTATTTACATGCCAACATGGAAAAACAATTAAGTGTAACTTATGAAACTTTTCTTAGTATGAAGATAGGTGAAGGGAATATGAACATGTATATATACACACATACACATACATATATATACATATGTATATATATATATATATATGTGTGTGTGTGTGTATGTGTGTATATACATAGGCATATGTCCATATTGGAGGGTATATATGCGTATGAATACATATATTAATGGGTGTATATATGCGTACATAGACAGAGGGCACAGGATCAATTTAATAGGAAGGAATAATATTTTAAAAGGTGAAATTGAGAGGTGGGAGAGGAATAGAATGAGAGGAAATAGGAAGAGACAGAATGGGATTAATCATCTCATACAGAAGAGGCAAGGGATAACTGTTACAATGGAGGGGAAGAACAGGAAGGCAAAAGGGAATGGGTCAATCTTACTGTCATTGAATTTGGCTTAGGGAAGCTATGTCATGAGAGGGGGGATGATGAAGGGAAGGGCATGGTGGGAGGGTTGTCAGAAGCACACATTTCCATAAAAGGACAGGGACAAAGCAGAGAATTGAAACAGGGGACTGGAATAGGAAGGAGGGAAATCTAGTCAGTCTTTCACAATAGGTCCATAGTGTAGATGTTCTGCGTAACTACACACATACATCCTGTATTGAATTGCTTTTCTCTCCTGGGAGTGGGGGAGTGATGACGGAGGAAGAGAAAAAAAACCTAGAATTTAAAATTCTATAATCGCATCTTTAAAATATATATGTATGTGTGTGTGTATATGTATATGTATATTTTTATGTTTGTGTATATATATATATATATATTTACATATATATGTATATATAAATTATTAATTACATGCAAGTGGGAATTAAAATATACAGGCACTGGGGTAGAGAGATCCATCTTGCCCTACTGGAAACTCAGAGGGCTGATAGGGAAGGATATAGGAGAGAATAAATTGAGAAGAGGGTATACAGTGGGATAATTGTTTTGAGGTGCTTGGTAGGAGAAAGATGGGGAGAAAATTTGTAACACAAAATCTCATTGAAATGAATGATGTAAACTAAAAATAAACAAAAGTTAATTTAAAAAATTAATTCAAAAAATATCTGAGGCCATTTTTGCACTCAGGTCCTCCTGACTCCAAAACCAGTGCTCTATACACTGCTTCACCTAGGTGCCACTACTAAACCACTCTTAATAAGGGATCCAAACTACTCTTGAAGAGTTCTATGGATAGTAAAGGGAATGACAGAATTATAGTAACTCAAAGAGGGAAATTTTAATGTTCAAGTTACAGGAAATAGATCACTTTTGGTTGATTGTGAGAGCTACCTGTTGATACATTCTCGATGTGAAGGTATTAGGTGTTGTAGGAGGACAGTTTAGAAATTGTCATCATTAGGAGTAAGGAAGTGACAAAGGATGAAAGAAAGGGTTGAGGTAAAGAGAAAGCCTGGTAACCTGTGGTTAAATTCTTTGAGGCATCATAGACAGTGCTATTGAGGGCAGCAGATAGTTGACCACTTATTTAAACAAATAAATAATAAATAAATGATTAGATGTTAATTTATGAGAAAGATGTTTCTGAGTGGCAATACTATTGGGATGATTTTGAAATGAAAATTCCAAGAGGAGTCAAAATTTAAATATTGACATGTTTCTGCTTAAATATTTACATGGTGCTTCATTTTTAGTTTTTTTTTTGTTACAAAATGCATAAATTTGTTATCTTAACATTATGTCAATTATGTAAATCTTCTTTTGTTATTTGTGTATAATGGGAGCATCATAGGAGGAAAACTGTCATGTGCCATGCTCATTAAGTGCAGATCCATAGGATATTTTTCAAAGGATGTGTTTTGTAGGAGAAGAGGAGGTTGGGAAGTACATCCTAACTGGAGATAAATTTCATATCTGCCCTCCAAGGAGAAAACCCATGACACAAATAATTTCACTCTCATGTGCATTAATTTTGAAGGAAGTACAAATAAAAGAGAGTAATATTGTAGTAATAGGAACTTGGGGTCATGGAGTGAAAGCAGTTCTACCATTAAAAGCCAGTGGACGACCATAGGGTGAGATATAGTCATAGTAGCCTTATTTTTCAATCTTTTTTCCTTTTTTCATTCTTTCAATCATGTCCAACTATTTGTGACACCATTTAGGGCTTTCTTGACAATGATGCTGGAGTGGATACACATACAAACAAACAAATAGATATAGATGTCTCTAGATCTATCTATCTGTCTATCTATCTATCTATCTATCTATCTATCTATCTATCTATCTATCTTATCTACCTATCTATCTATAGTGTGTGTGTGTGTTTTGTAGTTTACAAAATGCCAGGGAAATAATGAAAGGGAGAAAAAAAAACACCCTGGAAACAAGAGAAGATTTGTAGCACATGAAAGCAAGCATTAGCATGAAGAAAAGAGCAAAGGCCTGAGGCAGAATACTCTGCAGAGATAAAGAAAAAGTCAGACCATAAATCTGTAGCTGTAAGAGATCTCATAGGCCATCAAGTCCAAGTCACTTATTTTATACATGAAGAACTTGAGAGTCATAGAGAGAATAAGATACTTGCCCAAGATTCTGAAGCATAAGTTGAGTTTGTGTCTTCCTATAGAAGATCCAGTATTGCTTCTATAGTACCATGGCTTCCTCCTCTAAGTACATAGTAAATCAAGGGATGAAGAAACATGTATCAATTACCTACTGTATACTAGCTATTTCTTTAAACATTGGGATTAGAAATAAAAAATTAAATCTTACTATTCTTAAGGAGGTTATATTCTACCAGAAAATAATTTAAATGCATAACACATATGCATATACATACATGAATACACATATACACATACATATACATACACACTTATATATCTATATGTGTATGTGTTTTTGTGACCAAAAAAAAAAAAACAAGATAATTTTGAGGGGAAGCTCGTATAATGCTAGATACTGGGAATAGAAGCCCCAAAATGAAAATTCATACACTTTAAAAATATCTATTCTATCCAGAACTTAAGAAATAAAACAAATATTTCCACTATGAAGTGGAAAAGGAAAAAAAAAAACAACAACAAAGAATTGAGCCTAAAACTTCAGATCCATTATGTACAACTTACCATTCTTTTCAAATATTGAAGAAAGTATTAACACAGCTTTCTTTTTCCCCTTCCCCCTAAATTTCAAGATGGCTTCCATTAGATGCATATTTGTTTGTTTGTCTGTGTGTATGTGTTTGTGTTCTTTTTCTAGAGGCAAACATTATCTTCCTTCACAGAATATTTGAAGTTAATGTGGGTATTTATAGTAGTGTGACTTGGTGACTCAAAGTTGTTCATAAAACAATACTTTTCCCTTCTGGGAATTTGTAATGCCAAGAAAAGGGAACTTCCAAGGTTTGGATTACTAGCATAGCAAACTCCATTTATCAGTGACAGATTAAGGCAAAACATTCACAGAACAGAGAAAATCAAAATACAGCTTAACTCATTCATTTAGGAAGTAAGTTCTCTATTCTATTGTGAAGTACCGAGGTCCAAGTATCCCCCACCCCTGGCCAGTACATTAGTCAAAGTAGTCCACTCCTGGGCAGTACATTCATTTTTTGTGTCAAATTTTCTTTTCTCAAATGGAGATTAGTTTCCAATCATAAACAAAGGACATTCATTTGGTCAATCACAGAGCACAAAAAAGTGAAAGGTTTCCCACCCCTGCATCACAACTGAATTATAATACCATTGATTAATGCCAAACACTTTCTCAAAGGTTGCAGGAGACCACAAAAGGCCATCCGCCCTTAAGCTACAACAAGGTTAAGATATCATCACAGCATTCAGTACCCAAGGAGAGATCCTGTCTTCATCTTGACAAATACTCAGCAATCCCTCTTCCTGGGGAGACAAAGCTCAACAAAGCCACAATATCTATTGCCAGTGTCCTCAAGTCATTCTCTGCCTACAAAAATGTCCCACAACCCCTGAAAACATCAACAAGGCCCCCTTCCAGGATTTCTGTAAACATACAACAATAAAATTCTCCTTCAGGGCTTCTGAACCAACAGCCAGGTTCCAGGACCTCTACAACAGCAGCCCTGTCCTTCATCAGTAGGTGAATCAGGCAAATCAACATCAAAACAGACAGACAAATTACTGGCACCACAGCCAAGCCTCCTCAGCTCTTGGCAGCTCCAGGTGGCAATTCTCCAAAATACTAGGCAGCTTCAACTGGGCCTCAACAGTCTTTCTCTCAGCAACTCTGGACTCCTCTGTTTGGATCTTCTCTCTAAATCCATGACTTCTTCCGGTTCAGCCCTCTCTCTTCACGTCAACAAGTCCACCCCACAAGTAGGATTCACAAGCTTTGGGTTTTAACACTCAACCCAAAAACCAAGCCAATACAGGGGGATCTTTAAATTCCATTACCATTACAGAGTCGAGGTGGCATAGTGTAAAGTAAGTCAAGGTCACTGTCCCATATTAATCTCTGAGAAAAAGAAAACAGTACCCCAAGAAAATCCTGAATCAGCAGAGCCACTTGAAAGATTGGGTGGAACACTCTTTTAGCCGGGAAACTTTAAAGATTATAACAAAGATTTGCCTCACTCTGGTAGAAAGGGAGAACATCCTAGGACAGGAAGCATCACTTCAAGGCAGAAACAAATCCGACCACACACAAATGAGATCATGAGACACAAGGTGGTAGAACAGGCAAATACCAACAACAGGATCCCCCACATCCCTTTGCATCGCCAGGAGAAAAGGTAGACTCCATCTCAGAACTCTGCCACATCCTTGGGTGGGCAGGCATCTCCAAGCAGCAAAACATGTGTGTAGCCCTTGGGAAATTGAAACAAACCACACCTGACCTCAGCAAATGCCAGACAACAATACTAGGACCCCATCTTAGGACCAGGTAACTTGCTAAACTTCTAGAGTCTCCAAACAGTTGTAGGTGAGGGACCAGTGCATGAAGCTAGTGACTAGGCCATTGGTCCCAGCACAAGAACCTTGAGATGGTTCCCTCTATACACCAGAAACAGAGCTTAACTTTAAAAAGCAAAAAAACAGGCAAAAAACAAGACAAAAAGCAAAAACAAACACTGGCCACAGACTGTTTATATTAGGACAGGGACAATCAAAACACAAAGTCAGAAGAGGACAACATTGTCAACATACCTATATGTGAAACCTGAAAAGATAATACGAATTAGTCTCATTCCCAAAAAGCCTTCTTAGAAGAGTTTAAGAGGGATTTTAATTATCAAATAAGAGAGGAGAAGAAAAATTGGGAAAAGAAATGAGAGGCATACAAGAGAAAGTCAACAGCTTGGTAAAGGAAGGACAAAATTTGACTGAAGAAAACAATTCCTTAAAAAATACATTTGGTTAAATTGAAAAAAATCCACTAAGAAAAGCAATTGCTTAAAAAGTAGATTGGCCAAATGAAAAAGAAGTTACAAAAGCTAATTGGAGAAACAATTGTCTAAAAATCATAATGATGCATAAGTGGAAGATAATGGCTCTTTGAGAAATCAAGAATCAATCAAACAAAATTGAAAGAATGAAAAAAATAGAAGAAAATGCAAAATACCTCATTAACAAAACAACAGAAATGGAAAATAGATGCAGGAAGGATAATTTAAGAATTACTGATTTTCTAGAAAACCATTGTCAACATCAATCTCGACAGTCTCTTTTAGGAAATCATCAAGGTAGAGGTGGCTAGGTGGAATGGTGAATAGAGCACTAGCCTTGGAGTCAGGATGACCTGAGTTCAAATCTGACCTCAGACACTTAACACTTAGTAGCCGTGTGACCTTGGGCAAGTCACTTAACCCCAATTTCCCTGCCATCCCTCTTCCAAAAAAAGCAAAAAAAAAAGAGAGAGAGAGAAAAGAAATCATCAAGATAAATTGCCTTGATATCCTCTTATAATTGGGGGGGGGGGGTAAACAGTCACTGAAAGAATTTACCAAATCATTTCCTGAATGTGATACCAAAATGAAAACTACAAGGAATATTGCAGCTATTTCACAATGATCAGGTCAAAGGGAAAATACTGCAAACATCCAGAAAGTAAGAATATAAATATCAGGGAAATACAGTCAGGATGATGTAGAAACTAGCAGCTTCTACAATGAAGCACCACAGAGATTAACATATGATATTATGTAAGGCAAAAAAAATAAAAAATAGAAAAACTGTATGAACCACATCCAAGGATCAACTACCCACCAAAACCGTGTATAATCTTTCAGAGAAGGAAATGGATATTAAATGAACTTGCGGACCTTGCAAATTGATGGGGGGAAAAGGTAAATAGAAAATTTGATCTTCAAATTCAAGACTCAAGAAAAGTATAAAAAGGTAAAGAGGAAAACAAAAACAAACAAACATATTAATCAATAAGCTTAAACTCTTTACATTCCTATATAGGAAGATGATACTTGGAACTTTTGAGAACTGTATCTTTTATGACACTTAGAAGAATTATACAGAGACAGAGGGTAGCCATGAGTTGACTTTGATGTGATGATAAAAAATATACATATAATGGTTTAAGTGGTGAAAAAAAGTATTACACTGGAAGAAGAGGAATAGAGTATTCTGAAAAGGACCAATTACATCATATGAAGGGATGTAAAGCTCTATTACAGTAGAAGGAAAGAAGGAAGTGCAGAAGTGTGGTTTGAACCTCGCTGTCATCAGATTTGACTAAAAAGGAATAACATATACATTAATTTGGGTAGAGGAATCTATCTTACCCTGTAGGAAGTAGTATACAAAAAGGGGAAGAAAATGGAGGGGGGTAGAGGGAAAACAAGGCAGAAGGAAGGGGAGAGGTAATAGGGGATAGGAGAAAGAAAAGGGAGGGGCACTGATAGAAGGAGGGATTGATTGAGAGAGTCTGTGGTCATAAGTAAAACATAAGTGAGACGGGGAAGGGAGAAAGGAGAGAGAAAAGAATGAACAGGGGGAATATGGGATGGAGAGAAAGATAAAATTAATAATCATAACTATGAATGTGAATGGAATGAATGATCCCATAAAATGGAAGTGAATATCAGAGTGCATTAAAAACCATAATCCTATAATATGTTGTTTATAATAAACAGGTTTGAAGCAGAGAGAGATGCATAGAATGAAGATAAAACACTGGAGCAGAATATATTATGCTTCAGCTGAAGTAAAAAAAAAAAGCAAGGAGTAGCAATTCTGATCTCAGACAAACAAAAGCAAAAATGGATCTAATGAAAAGTATTGAGGAAGAAATTACAACCTGCTAAAAGGTATCATAGACAATTAAATTAAATATATACTAAAAATATATGCATGCAAATTCTTACAGAAGGAGTGAAGAGAGTTAAAAGCAGAAATAGACAGCAAAATTATATTAGTGGGAAACTTTCCCTTCCCCCTTTCAGGACTAAATAAATCTGATTAAAGATTAACAAGAAAGAAGTTAAGGAGCTGAATAGAATTTTAGAATAGCTAGATATGGTAGATCTCTTTCTGGGAAAATTGGGGGGGGTAGAAAGGAATATACCTCTTTTTATCTTGGAGGTTCATGGCACCTATAGTAAAACTGATAATTGGTTAGGGCACAAACACTTCATAATTCAAAAACTTCACACAAAAGCACAGATAGTAAGTGCATCCTTTTTGGATCAATTACGAAATGCTTCTCACACAAATAAAGATATAAATAACTGGAAAAATATCAGTTGCTCATGGATAGGCCAAACTAATGTAATAAAAATGCCTATTCTACCTAAAGTCAATTACTTACTCAGTGCCATACCAGTCAAACTACCAAAAATATTTTATAATGATAGAAAAAGATAGCAAAATTCATCTGGAAGGGAAAAAAAAGGTCAGGAATATCAAGGAGATTAATGAAAATAAATGCAAGGAAAGGTGGCCTAGTCATAACAGATCTAAAACATTATTATAACAGGAATCATCACAACTACTTGATACCAGCTAAGAAATGGAGTGGTGGATCAACGGAATAAGTTAGGTACGCAAGCCACAGTACTCAATGACTATAGTATCTACTGTTTGATAAACCCAAAGACTTCAACTTCTGGGTTAAGAACTACTTGACAAAAAAAAAAAAAAAACCCTCTCTAAAAAAGAAACAGAAGTGAAACCTACTGGGAAAGCTGCAAAATAATATGACAGAAACTAGGCATAGATCAACATATTACACCTACCTTTTCTGTATCACATAGGTTTTTGATATGTTGTTACATTATTGTTATTTTCTTTAATGAAATTACTTGCTGTTTGTATTATTTTTTAATAAATATTACATTCTTCAATATTATGTAGTTTAGTCTCCAATTTGTTTTTCTTATGTTTTCATGGCCCCTTATTAGATAATTTTTTTTTTTAAATAGCATTGTGATCTGTAAAGGAAGGATTTAATATTTGTTCTTTTAGCTATAAAATTTTGGGGCCTAATATATGGTCAACTTTTGTAAAGGTATTATGTACCACTGAGAAGGTGTATTCATTTCTATTTACATTCAGTCCTCTTCAGATATCTATCATATCTAACTTATCTAAAATTCTATTCACTTCCTTAACTTCTTTCTTATTTATTTTTGTTTAGATTTTTCTAGTTCTGAGAGAGGAATATTTAAGTCCCCTATCATTAGAGTAGTATTATCTATTTCTACCTGTAATTCATTTAACATTTAAAATACAGATGTTATGTTTGGTGCATATAGTTCAGAACTGATATTGCTTCATTATTGATGTGACCTTTTATCATAATGTGGTTTCCCTCTTTATCTCATTTAATTAATAAAAAAAGTCTTTGACTTTGCGTGAAACAATTGTCACTACTCTTTTTTTTTTTGCATTGGTTGAGGCATAACACCTACTCCAAATCTTTATTTTAACTCTGTCTATATAATTTTAAAATGTGTTTCTTATAAGTAGTGCTTTGTTGTATTCTAATTTTTAATCCATTCAGCTCTGTATTTTTTATGGGTTAATTCATCACATTCATATTCAAAGTGATAATTACAATTTGTTTATTTCCCTATATCCTATTTTTCCACAGTATTTTCCTTCTCAGCTTCACTTTTTGCCCTATCCCTCCTGCAGTCTACTTCTAACCTCAATCATCCTAATCCATATGCTTTAAAAGAATCCCCACTTATTCTCTATCCTACTTTCCTATTCCTTATTCTTCTCCTTTAATGGTCCCTTTCTTGTCCTCTCCCCACACTACCCTCCTAAATCTTAATGTGCACATCCTTCTAAAATATTCCACACACCAATAATACCCAAATTTAATTGGAAGGGGACAAAAGTCAAGAATATCAAGGGAATTAATGAACATAAATGCAAGGGAAGGTGGCCTAACCATATCAGATCTAAAGCTATATTATAAAGAGGAAGCATCAAAAAATTAGGTACTAGCAAAGGAATAGAGTGGAAGATCAGTGAAATAGGTTAGGTACAGAAGACACAGTAGTCAATGACTACTCTAATTTATTGTTTGAAAACCCCAAAACTCCAGCTTCAGGGATAGGAAATGACAATTTGACAAAAAGTTCTGAGAAAACTGCAAAATAGAATGGCAGAAAGTAGGCATAGATCAACACCTCATACCTTATATCAAGATAAGATCAAAATGGGTACATGATTTAGACATAAAGGTTGAACAACACAAACAAATTCAGAGAACAAGAAATAATTTGCCTGTCAGATGTATGGAAAATGGAAGAATTTATGACCAAAAAAGGGAAAGAAAACATTATGGGATGAAAAATGGATAATTTTAAATACATTAAATTAAAAGGATTTTTTTTTTTGCAAAAAGTCAAAGAAACTAAGATTAGAAAGAAATCTGAGAAGCTATTTTTACAGCCAATGTCTCTGATAAAGGCTTCATTTCAAAATACACGTATAGAGAATTGAGTCAAATTTATAATGCAATCATTTCCAAATTTATAATTGGTCAAAGGATATGAACAGGCAGTTTTCAGATGTTGAAATTAAAACTGTCTCTAATCATATGAAAAAACCTTCTAAATCAGCATTGATTAGAGAAATATAAATTAAAACAACTCTGAGGTACTACCTCACTCATATCAAATTGATAACAGAAAAGAAAAATGATAGATGTTAGAGAAGATGTGGGAAAATTAGAACACTAATCCATTATTGGTGGAGTTGTGAACTGTTCCAACCATTTTGGAGAACAATTTGGAACTATGCCCAAAGGTCTTGAAAACTCCACATATCCTTTGATCCAGCAATATTACTATGAGATTTGTATCTCAAAGAGATCATTAAAGGGGGGAAAGGATCTACATGTACAAAGTATTTATAGCAGCTCTTCTTCTTTTCACCAAGAATTGGAAATTGAGAGTATGTCTATCAGTTGGAAATGACTGAAGAAATTGTGGTAAATGAATATAATGGAATACCGTTGTTGCACAGAAAATCATAAGAAGTCATTTGCTTCCCCCTACCCCAATCCAGTTTTCAAGAAGTTATTTTCTTCTTTAAGATTCTGGGTCTCTTATTTCAGTTGGCTCACTTTCTTTTCATGGTTTTCATTGTTTTCTTGGATTTTTTTTTCCTGTATTTTCTTCCTTAGTCTCTCTCCTTTGATTTTTAAAGTCTTAAGTTCTTTTAAGAACTCTTTATGGGAACATGGACATTTGACATTGATCTTTAGGGCAGGAGAGGCTTTTGTTTTTATTTCAATATCATCATCTGAATGCCAACCCTAGGTCTTCCCTGTCTCCATAGTAATTGCCTATCATTGGGTTCTTTTGACTCTGCTTACTTTTTTTCTTTTTTTAGTATTTAGCAGCTTCTTATAATTAGCTCTAGTTCCAAGGTGTGTAGAATCATGCCTCTGGCTTCAGGTCCTTCTTACTGTTATTTTCTGAGCTTTTCCCAGGGCCCAATATCAGCACTCATTATAATGGTAATGGCATTGGGAGATGCCCCAGTATTGGCTTTGTTTTTGGGTTGATTGTTAAAACCCAGAGCTTGTGAATCCCACTTGTGGGATGGGCGTGTTGATGAGAAGAAAGAGGGCTGAACTGGGAGGAGCTGTGAATTGGGAGAGAGGCTAAAGCAGAGAGAAGGCCAGAAGGACTTTTGGAGAGCAGTATCCAGTATCGTGGAGCCTGAGTTACTGAGAGAAAGACTGCTGAGGGCCTGTTGGAGCTGCCCAGGACTTTTGAGAATTGCCACCCAGAGCTGCCAAGAACTGAGAAGGCATGGCTGTGATGCTGGTATTTTGTTTATCTGTTTTGACATTGTTTTTCCAGACTCACCTACTGGTGAAGGACAGTGCTGCTGTTGTAGAGGTCCTGGAACTTGGCTGTTTGTTCAAAGGCCCTGAAGGAGGATTTTCTTGTGGTATGTTTACAGAAATCCTGGAAGAGGGCCTTGCTGATGCTTTCAGGGATTCTGGGACTGTCCTACAGTCAGAGAGTGACTTGATGAGGATATTGGCTATGGCTTTTTTGAGCTTTGTCTCCCCAGGAACTGAGATTGCTGAGGGCTTGCCTCGAGTGAAGATGAAAGAAGGGCCTTTGCTTGGGTTTTTGATGCTGAGAAGATGTCTCAACCTTGTACCTTAAGGGTAGATGGCCTTTTATGCTCTCCTGCCCCTTTTGAGAAAGTGCTTGGTGTTAATGGATGGTATTGTAATTCAGTAGTGTCCAGGGATGGGAAACCTTTGGCCTTTTTATGCTTTGTGATTGACTAAATGAATATACTTTGTTTATGATTGGAAACTATTCTCCATTTGAGAAGAGACTAAATGAATGTACTGCCCAGAAGTGAGCTACTTTGACTACTGTTCCAGGGGTGGCATACCTGGACTTTGGTACTTTGCAGTTGAATTGAGAACTTACTTGCTAAATGAATGAGTTACACTGTATTTTGACTTTATCTGTTCTGTGAATGTTTTGCTGAACAAATGGGGTTTGCTATGCTGGTAATCTGAACCTTGGAAGTTGCCTTTGCTTGGCATTACACTCCTATACCCCTCTAAGCTACAGGTAGGGCTTCCATTCATATTCTACTGGAAATCTTCTTGCTCCCCCAGGTTCGTCCATGGGCTATAACCTTTATTTCTTATCTTTGGCTTGGGACTGAAACCAGGACTTCAGCTATCCTATAAGTGTCCATAACCAGTAACATCCCTGCCCCACTGCTACTGTACTCTCTGGGTGTATGCTAGTTCCTTCTTGCCTTCAGCTATAGTCCACACCAAGTCTTGGCATTACAACTGGGCCTGGCATCCCTCCATAGCAGAGGGTGCTTTAGACTTCCTCTGATCAATGGTCTGACCCTTCACACTGTCAGTAAGGTGAAAATTCCTGTAATTGAGGCTGAAGCTACCTCCCAACCCAGCTGCTACCAGGGTTTGTTGTTTCAGCAGTGATAACATGGAGATGTTTGCTCTTCATTGAACCATTGTCTCTGGGGTTTTTCTTCTGATCTTCCCCACTTTTCCCAGGAGCATCACTTCTCTACCCAAATGTTTATTTATTTTGTGCCAGTCTGTGTTCACGCTGAGGTGCTAAAGTCTTTAGTCTATGGAGGAAGTCTGGAAAGTGTAGAAATTTCTGACCTACTCTGCCATCTTTCCAGAATTCCTCCTTTCCCCTAATGACTCAAAAATGGCAAGAGCTAAGTGGTGAAGGAAAGTAGGGCTTATATAATCAGTTTTTACCTCATATCTTATGTAAATTTTTTTTATATTCTTATGTAAAATTATGTATCCTAATTAAGAAGAGCCTTGCTTCTTCACCAATATTTTCTGTAATCTTTATAACTATATACTGGACTTCTTATTACAGTTTTATTTGATTATCGTTAGGTAGTCTTTTGCCTAGGCTTTTAAGATTGTTTCTTAACTTTTAACATGAAGACTATCTTAGACTATTGGTAGGACTTCACTTGCTTAGCCTGGAATGTGATGATGATTTTTTGATAACTTTAATATTTTCCCACTTAATAGTATTTTACCTTTTCTTATTAAATGCAAAATTGTTTTCAACATTCATTTTTATGACTTTCAGTTCCAATTTTTTTTCTCCCTCCTTTCTGCCCCTACCCAAGATGGCAAGCCATCTGATATAAGCTACACATGTACATTTATATTAAACATATTTTCAAGTTAATCTAAAAGCTTAATATTGAAACATTCACTATATTAAGTGATAGGTGGATTTGGAATATGATATGGCAGAGGCCAGAGGAGCTAGTAATAAAACTGAAATCACCTCTTCAGCAAAATTGAATATAATACTTTAGGGGGAAAAAAGGAATTGTTCAGTGAAATAGAGGACTTTCAAGCATTGTTGATGAAAAGACCAGAGTTGAATAGAAAATTTGACTTTCAAATACAAGAATCAAGAGAAGCATGAATAGGTAAACAGGAAAGAAAAATCTTAAGAGACTTATTAAGTTGAACTGTTTACATTTCTAAATGGAAAGATGATATTTGTAACTCCTGAGACTTTTCTCACTTGGATAGTTGAAAGGTGTATGTATATGTGTGTGTGTGTGTGTATACTTACACAAACACACATATTTATATATATATATATATATATATATATATATATATACACATATTTATATATGTACATTTATATGCAAAACAAGCATTTCATTGGTCTTTTGTCTTTTAAGATTAATATCCTTAGTACTTTAGTTAAAACTTCTACATTTTCAGCTGTGTCTTTACAATCCACAATTCATACTGCTCAGTATGCTGAGGAACTTGCAAAAAACTTGTCTGAAGCCTTTCAGTTACAAAACAGAATCAATCAGGCAACCCAAATAAATGTTGATTGATTGGAACTGTCTACACACACACACACACACACACACACACATAACACACACATATACAGAAAGGGCACAGGGTGAATTAAATATGAAGGGATGATATATAAAAATAAAATTAAGGGGTGCAAAAAATATGGTGGAAGAAGGAGAAAGGGAGAGATAGAATAAGGTAAATTATTTCACATAAAATAGGCCCAAAAATACCTGTTAAAATTAAGTGGAAGACGGTAGAGGTAAAAAGGACTGAGTCAACTTTACTCTCATTTGATTTGACTTTAGGAGTGAATAACATACACACTCAACTGGGTATCTTACTCTACAGGAAAGATGGGGGAAGGAGATAAGAGGGTATGATGATAGAAAGGAGGAGTGATTGGGGGAGAGGGTAGTCAGAAGCAAACACTTTTGAAAAGGAACAGGGTAAGAGGAGAAAATAGTCTAAGTGGGGCAGGATTGGACAGAGGGAAACATAGTTAGTCTTTCACAATATGACATTTATGGAAAGGTTTTGCATAAGCACACATGTATAACCTATATTGAATTGTTTGTCTTCTCAATGGGGGTGGGGTGAGGAGGTATGAAGGGAGAGAATATGGAACTCAATTTTATAAATTGTCAAAATAAATTGTTTTTGCAAGCAAATGAATAATAAGCTATGCAGACAGTGGGGTATAGAAACCTATCTTCCTCTACAAGAAAGTAAGGGGGAAGGGGATAACAGCAAGGAGGTTGATAGAAGGGAGGGCAAAGTAGGGGGAGGGGCAGTCAGAATGCACAACATCTTTGGGTGGGGGTTGGGGAGATATGGAGAGAAAATTTGGAACTCAAAATCTTGTGGAAATGAATGTTGAAAACTAAAAATAAATAAACTCTGATTTTTTTTAAACTGCAAAAATTATTATTTCTTTATTTCTTTATTATGTATTCTTGAGCATTTTTTTTTCAGTTTCAATCACTCAATAGCTGCTGATCTTTACACATCAGTGGTCTCTGAGGCCATTGTTTTCTTTAGTTCTACAGAAATATATTTTAACACTAGATTCTGAATCTCCTGCTATGACCTGAAACATGCTTTTACAACACAGACTGGATAAAACTAGGCCTATTATTTTTAAACAATCTTTGAGAATTAGAAGGAAAAAGGAAAAGGAAAAATGTCTGGATTTTGATTTATACTTCCCTTTGGAAATGTTTGTAAAGTAACAAGAATTTTGTTGTTTTTATTGTTTTAAATATATTTATTAAGAGTGGTGATAAGAATTTCCCCCACATAATTTTTTTTTAAACTTCAGTCACCCAGAATCAGAAACTTAAAAATCTAAGGCTTTCTAAATGTCATCACTGGTCTAAAATTTCATTTGCACATTCCAATTCAAGGACTTTAAGAAACTCTATTTTAGGAAAGCCTGAGATGCTGTAGAAACTGTCAAGATTGAAATGGGTAGTCACTGGTTTTCAGCTTCCTTGTTAATATTTCTGAAAAAACTCATCACCTTAATCTTGAAAATGTAAGGATGAAATTGTTTCCCTGGTCATTGGTCAGTTGTATCAAATTTATTTGATTTAGTTAATGAATTGAAATAAACTCAGAAATATTTCACTTCACTGTATAAATGTTTAAGTGCAAGAACATCCTGTTTAATACATTTTGTAATTCAAAAAATTTCTTGGTTTCATGTTTTTGACTTTTCCCTATGACAATGCTCTAAGCTTTTGATATCCTTATAGTCCTTTCCATCGCTGACATTTAAACTTTTTTTTTCCTCTCTCTTTTATGAGAAACTAAAATGTTCACTAAATTTAGTGATTTCTATGAGAAGTTACATTTTATTTTTATATGCTACCCGCTTTTGTCTTTCATTCTGATGAATTTCCTTGTTAAAAGAAGAAACTAATCAGGGTGTACTACAGAGAACTTTTACTAGGATTAAATTAAAATAATATGAGAAGCACACAAAATAATGAAATGTATGGCAATAATATCAAGCAAAACACAGGCAGAAGTGGAGGATGAGGACGATTTAGTCTGTAAGTGAATAAGAGCCTTTTTCAATATATCTAACAAGGATTTTCTTGATCTTTTCTTCCATCCCTTATGGAACAACTTCCTCCAATATCTAGCTATGGTGCATACTCAAAAAAGCACTCATGTCTTTAGTTAAGCTTATATTTAGGAATCTCTTACATACTGGATTCCTCATCTTGTCCTTGGGAAATTCAATAGGAATTGTGTAAATTTAATAAGAAAATAAGTGATAGCATATCTCTTTCTAATAAAATGACAGGTCATCCCAAAGGCCTAATTTTATTTTAGCAACATATTTTGAAATTTCATCTATTCAATGAGAATTACTGGTAAAGCCTTTAAAACCAAATAAAAGAAAGCCATTAATGAATATTCAATTATGCTTAAATTTTCCTGTTGAGGGTGATGAGACAGAGAGAGAGACAGAGACAGAGAGAGACAGAGAGACAAAGAGACAGAGAGACAAAGAGATAGAGAGACAAAGAGATAGAGAGGCAGACAGACAGAGAAGAGAGCAAGTAGCCTCTGAGAAATGATGAAATAAAGCCAGAATAATATAACTTATCTAAAACTACACAAAATACTTGCTGGGAAATGCATACATTACAAGGCTGAATTGGAAGGAATTTAAAATCTGAGACTGGGTATCAATCAGAGGGAAGCAGCCATCACTAAGTTTAATAACCTATTCCACCTATGTTGATGACTACACAAAAAAATTCATGAGCTACATACTTTTATAACCTTCTCCACTTATCCTTATAGCAATTAAACTGGGTTCATTTTTGCAGCTGTAAGGCTGCAAAGTTCAATACATGTCACACACACACACAGAGTATTTTTCCAATTCTGAAAGAAAAAACAAATCTGTAAAATTTGTAACATAAAATCACAGAACTCTGTGGTTTCTAAAACATGGACAACATGTAAATACTGACTTTCTACTTCTGGGAACTTGGGAAAGATGGTCTTTTTACCTTAGTTTCCTCACCTATATAGTGAAGTAAATAGAAAAGATGTTCTTAGAATCATCATTGATTACAGTTATAAGTTATCTTAAAATCATTGAATGCCACATTTTCATTTTACATGTAAAGAAAGTCAGGTCCAAGGAGGCATAGTGATTTATTCCAAGATAGGAAGATAGTGAATAGAACAGATGAGTTTCAAATAGTAAATCTAGTATACTTAGTATCTCTTCCAGTTCCAAATTCTAAACATTTCAATATTCAGGCTTTTACTCAGAATGTACTCACAATCTTCTACATAACCGATTGAAAAGTATTTCTTTTATTTTTCTCAATTATTTCTACCAGGTTGAATACTTATAATAATTTAAATAAGTAGTTTATAGTGATTGTAATATCATTATGCTCTAACATTACAACACAAACATAATAATATTGAAATACATAGTTTGTGAACAGAATGTTTTGGATGCTAACTAGCATTTATCACTGCTATTAAATTAAGCTTATTGGTAATTCTTAAAGTAAGACACTGTACAGTATTTTCTTTCAGAAAAAAAAAGAAAGAATGAACTATTTTCTAAGCATGAAGGCTACAAAGCCCCACTTTCTGAGGCAGACCTAGCAACCATTACTTAACTTTGTGCTAAGGGAAAAGGACACTTGACTCTGATTCAAGGAAATCCATGCCTTAGGTGAAAAAAGATAATCAGCTCCTGAATCACTGGCCCAATTAAATAGTTTTGAGCCCTTCACCAAAGAAATGTTATTCTGATTTCTTAAGAGCATTGTAAAAG
>CM053587.1:193209574-193219921 GCA_028646515.1 Pseudochirops corinnae
GGCAGCTTTTATTTTTCTCTTTTCAAGTATACTTTCTTAGACAGGAGAAGAAGAGGAAGAAATTTACCGAGGAAACTTACATATGAAAGTGAAGGAAAAAAACAGGTACCAAGAAGTTGATAGGGTTCATTAAAAATAACCACAGCTGTTGACAAGAATAAAATATCAATTTTTAAAGGGTATGTGATATTTTCATTTTGCATGAACAGGTAATTTTTTGTTATTATTTATCTATGCTAGGAAATTCCTCACTGATTCTCATCGAGAAACTATTATAAAAGCATTTAGCTAAAATTGTAGTAGATGATAATAAAAAAAAAAAGTTTGTAATAAAATAAACTTCCAAAACTGATGGACCATATATGTGAGTTCTGACATTCAATACATGGCAGAATAATAAGTAATTGGCCATTGAATGGAAATTACAGATCATCATACTGTGCTTTTAATTTAACTATCTGAAAACATAATGAATGAATTATTTCGAGTTTTCAAAAAAATAATAGAAATATTTTTAAATTATTTTTTTAAATTTTATTTGAGCAAAATTATTTTGGAAATGCAAATATTACAAAATGAATGCATTTTCCTAGAAAACATTAGAAATAATATTATCATCCTACAGTAATTTTCCTCTCCATGAACAAATAAATATGTATATGTACATACATGCATATACATACACTCATATATCTGTATGTCTATCTATCTACCTATCTTTATCTCTACCTCCATCTCTATCTCTATTTGAATATCTGTAAATCTCTCCTGCATCATATGATAAGATGAATGACCCCAGTTCTTAGAACAAACCAAGAGAATCACTACAACATTCAGGCTAAGGCTAGCCTTCTCTTATATCTCACTCTCAAAATTGCCCAACACCAGTACCAATAATTTACTTTCTATGTGATAGCATTTGAGCAAAGTAAAACAAAAAAAAAATTTTAACCTTGATCAATTTTAGAAGTTTGCATCAATATATATTTATTTCATAGTAGCTGGTATGTGTGTGTGTGTGTGTGTGTGCACATGCTATATAAACAATATCCATCACGTATTGAAAGGAGAATGAAGGGAAAGGAAGAAAGGGGGAGGAATGGAGAAAACACAAGAGAAGAAAGGATATCAGGAGAGAGGAAGTACAAAAGGAAAAGTGAGAAGAGAAGAGAAGAGAAGAGAAGAGAGGATCAGAGAGAGACATAGCATTATATGAGCAATGCATTTTTATGATAGATATGTATTCTAAGATTCTATGATAGATGAAGTAGCTGTATGAATATGGAAGATAAGTAATTACAAGGAGTTGTATGGAGAGGTTCCAAAATAATATATACAACCTCTCTAATCTATTTTCTTGGTGGATATTTTGATTTAAAACTTTCTATAATTTTAATTCTACCTTTCAGTTGCTTGAAATATTTATGTTACTAGATAAATTAATGTGAAGAGAACATGTCTGCTCATATGTTTTCTATGTACCCAAAGGATTAGCTATTTAATTTTTTTAATGCGATTCTTTTTTTTAAAGACTTATCTTTGGTTTTCCATACAATTTTCATCTTCAGGTATTTTTTTGGTTTATTTTGCACTTTATTTACTCTATAGTTTTGTCTAGAACACATCCTGGAATTGAAGTAGGCATTTATTTTTCATTGGGTTGGTTTTGTTGAATGCATTTAGTATTTTATTTTCCTGAGTTTTATGTAAAAACAATTATTAAGATTCATTTTGAAAATTTTTGGTTCCCAATTCTCTCCCTTCCTGTCTCACTAAAACCCTTCATTGAAAAGGTTACTGATTTGGTATTGGCTCATGTATAGTCATGCAAAACATTTCCATATTAGTGATGTTGTGAAAGAAAACACAGGAAAAAAAACAGAAGAAAAATAAAGTAATAAAATATTCTTCAATCTCTGTTCCAAAACCATCAGTTCTTTCTCTGAAGATGGATATATATCTCATAAGTCCTTTGGAGTTGTCTTGGATCATTGTATTGCTGAAAATAGCTAAGTCTCATTCACAGAAGTTAATCACAAAATATTACTGTTACTTAGTACACAGTACATTTCACTTTGCATCAGCTCATGTAAGTCCAAGTTTTTCTGAGAGCATTCTGCTCATCATTTCTCATAGCACAATAGAATTCCGTTAGGGTTCGAAAGCCCTGCCCTAAGGGGCAGAAGGTACTTACCCTTTTAAAGGAGAAAACTCTGGATTTTTTTTAAGAGGGTTTATTAAAGTTGGACTCTCAGGCCACCCGCCCCTCCAAGGCTTGGATCCTTTTATCTACCCCAGATCCACACCCCACACATGACACAGAGCAGCTGAGTGGGATTAAGAGAGGGGAGGTAAATTGTAATTACAATGGCATGAAGACCCCAAGGTGTGGAGACATCAATAGGGAACCTCAGGCATCCCAGGCAAGAAAGTTCTGAGCAACTGCAACATCCCCTGGCCAGGGATGGGGCAATACCCTCTAACCTCCATGTGACCCAACTGATTCCCGGGCCTCAAACACATCCCTGTTTTAGCATTTGCAATCTGGCACTTATTTGTGACCCTTACAAAATTCGATCATAATCATGTGGGACAATATGTTATGCCATTCCCCACCTGATGAACATCACTTCAATTTTCAATACTTTTCTACCAGAAAAGAACTGCTAAAAACATTTTTGTACATATAGGTCTTTTTTTTCTTTAAAACCATAATTTTGGGAGTTGCAGACTTAGTAGTGGCGTTGCTAGGTCAAAGGGTATTTGTGGTTTTATACTGCTTTGGGCATAGTTCCAAATTGCTCTACACAATGTTGAATCAATTCACAGCTCCACCTACAGTGAACTAATGTCTCCTCCCCCTTCCCCAAAACAACCCCTCTAACATGTGCCATTTTCCTGTTCTCTCTTAGCAGACAATTTAATAACTATGAGATACTAGCATTTCTCCAATCAATAATGTGTTAGAACATTTTTATATGACTGTAGATGATTTTGATTAATTCATCGGAAATCTGTTCATATTTTATGATCATTTATCAATTGAGGAAAGGCTATTACTTTTATAAATTTGACTCAGTTCTCTATTTGTTTGAGAAATGAGAAACTTGCTTCCATTTTTTTTCACAGTTGTTATTGCTCCATCATATTTTCCCCTTATTTATTCTATTGTCTCTCTCCTTTTACTCTGGCCCTCCTCAAAAATGTTTTGCTTCTGCTACCCCTAACCAATCTACCCTCTCTTCTATTATACTCTCCCCTTTTCTTATTCCCTTCCCCTCCTTCTTTCCTACAGGGTAAGAAAGAGTGCTATTGCTAATTGGGTGTATATTTTATTCACTTTCAGTCAATTCTGAGAAAAGTAAGGCTAACTAAATCCTCCTGACCTCTCCATTCTTCCTTTTCACTATAGAAATTAGTTATTGCCTCTTTTATGTGAGATTATTTGACCCTTCCCATTCTACCCTTCCCTTTACATTTCTCCCAGTATATTACTCTCTTATACTTTAATTTAATTTTTTTAGATATCATCCCTTCATATTCTACTCACACTTATGTTCTTTGTATGTAGTATTTCTAACTGCCCTAATAATGAGAAAATTCATTTCCGTTACAAGTATCATATTTTATAGAAATGTAAACAGTTTAACCTTATAAATTCCCTTATGATTTCCTTCCCTTTTTACCTTTCTTTGCTTTACTTGAGTGTTCAATTTGAAAGTTAAATTTTCAACTTAGCTCTGATCTTTTCATCAAGGATGCTTGAAAGTCCTTTATCTCATTGAATGCCCAATTTTCCCTTAAAGGAGTATACTCAGTTTTGATTGGTAAGTGATACTTGTGTGTATTCCTAGCTTCGTTACCTTCTGGAATACCATATTCTTTTAATATAGAAACAGTTAAATTTTGTGTTATTCTGACTGTGGCTCCACAGCACTTGAATTGTTTCTTTCTTGCTACTGGCAATATTTTCAACTTACCCTAGGAGTCCTGGAATTTAGCCAAAATATTCTTAGGAGTTTTCATTTGGGATATCTTTCAGGAAGTGATCATTGGATTCTTTGAATGTCCATTTTACCCTCTGTTTCTACAATGTCAGGGAAGTTTTCCTTGATAAATTCTTGAAAGACAACTCTTTAGGCTTTTTTCATGGCTTTCAAGTAGTCCAATAATTTTTTTTTTCATGATCTATCCTTCATCTACTTTCCAGATAAGCTTTTTTTTTTTCCAGTGAGATATTTCACATTATCTTGTATGTTTTTTTCCCCCATTCTTTGTCTTTGTTTTATTTTTATTGGTTTCTCATAAAGTCATTAGCTTCCATTTATTCAATTCTAATTTCTAAGGAATTATTTTCTTCAGTGAGCTTTTGTACCTCCTTTTCTATTTGAACAATTCTACTTTTTTTCAGTGATTTTTTTGTGCTTTTTCCATTTGGCCAATTCTGATTTTTAAGTCATTCTTTTCCTCATTAATTTTTTGTCCTTCTTTTACCATTTGACCAAGTCTGTTTTTCTAAGGTGTATTATTATGTGCCTCCTTTACCAAGCTGTTGACGTTTTTCATGATTTTCTTATTTCACTCTCATTTCAGTTCCAAATTTTTCCTCTACCTCTCTTACTTGATTTTTGAGATCCTTTTTTAGATCTCCCATACACTGAGACTAAATCATAATTTTTTGGAGGCTTTGGATGTAGGAATTTTAACTTTGTAATCTTCTGAGTGGGTGTTTTTATCTTCCTTCTCACCATAATAACTTTATATAGTCAGAGTTTTTTTCCCATTTTTTTTTTCATATTCCAGACCTATTACTTGATTTTGAAGTCTTTGTTAAAGTAGAACTCTCCTTCTAGGATGGAGAATGCACTTTCTCAAATTTTAGAGGTTTTGTGCAGATGTTTTCAGAGATACTTCAAGGAATCCATAAATTTTCAGTTCTTCCAAAGTTGTATGATGTAAGGAGAGATATTAACTACTCTCCTGACCTATGATCTTATCTGTGAGTGACCACAAGCAATTGCTTCTGCCCTGTACTGAGACCAGGGTCCCTACTCCAATGTGTACTGAGACCTGGATCAGATTATGGGCAAAGTAATAGAGTCCTGTCTCAGGATTAGCAATGAGACCAATCTAATCTCCTTCTGACCAGTTGTTGGCCCACCTTATTATCTCTGGGCTAAGAGCTCTGCTGCTGCTATTGTTGATTCCATGATTCCCAAGGACTGCTTCTGATTTTCTGGCACTGGGGCTGCATCTGTGCTGGGTCAGCCTGTGTTGCATTGTGCTCCACTCTCACCCAGAAACTACAGCATTTTTCTGCTGATTTTCTAAATTGTCTTTGGCTGGGAAATTATTTCACATCATCTTTTTGTGGATTCTGCTGCTCAAGGAATTTTTTTGTGACAGCGTTTCAAAAATTTTGGGCAGAGTTCAAGGAAGCTGTTGCTTTTTCTCTGCCATCTTCTTTCAGGTAGTTCATAAAACAAAATAACTAACCTTAAATTCAAGTTCTCTTAGATAAAATAAGCACAATAGAATTTATCTTTTAATAATTCATACATCAGAACAGCACAATTCATTACTATATAAATAAATGTTCATGAAACACTAGCATTTCCTCTAATATAGGGTATATACACCTATAAGCTGCTATTTCTATAGACAACATCTTTGTTTCATGTTTTCTTAAATAATAGTAATGTTAATGTAAAGTAAAAGAAAAAATATTAAATGCTACTTTGATGATGGAATGAAAATAACAAATTATATACACACATACACACATATATACATACACACATTCATGTTTATAATTTTTGAACATATTATTTTCATTTTTGTACTGCTGTAAAGGAAAAATGCTTGACAAGGGTAAAAGAAGCTGTATTAGCCTTTCTGACTTCAGGTTATGTCTTTTCTCAAGTTTTCCTCTTCTCCTATCCAGCACCTTTGTCCCCTACCCCACCCTTTTTCTTGAACCTCCAATATCTTGAAATTTCTATACCTAAAAATGTCCAAATAGTGAAATTCCAATGTCCTGGATTATTAATACTTCTCTGCCTGTGGAATTAGATAGGTTATACTAATTTTATATGCTTTAATCTGACTGGGATCATTAACTATACAACATCTTCAATTTTCCTGAATTTTCCATATGTATTAAATAAAGATGACCATAACTGTCCTACCCATCAAAGAGTCAAGAACCCATGACTGGTTTATAGAAGAAGTGGAGGGTGGGCTTATATCTTGGTAACTCACATTGACTTGCAAGAGGAGGTTTCCATAACCTATAACAATAGTGAAAACACAGAGTGGAACAATATGCTCTGGAAAGTTTGCTAGATAAGACTTAATACCAGAAAGACATAGTGCTATGCAAAATATCTCCTTATAATGCCCACAACAATCCTAGAAAATTCATTTAATTATAGATAAATAGATAGATAGATAGACATAAAGTTACATTTTCTAGTGATACCTCTTTAAATATTGTTATGAATAAGGCATAATTCTGTATTCCTAGTTAGGAAAGCAATATTCTTTTGAAATTTATCTACTTTTATAGTACTTGATATAGTACTTGAATGATTCTTGAATATCATACTGTAATCTCAAGCTTTTCTGGGAATCCATAGGGTTCTATGTTTCATCACATGTTAGTAATATTTCTTTTGTATTGAATATTAATTTAGATATTATTTTATTATTTAGTTGTTTTCATTACTCATCTTCCATTCTACTTTTAGTATCTTTCATGTTTATTAATCCACTTGTGTACTGTAGGCTTTAAAGTGAGGTTTTTTTTTTCTCCTTAGATCTTTCACAGTTTTAGATTTTCTCCCACCACTTTTACTGTCTTATCCCAATGCCACTTACTTTCTGATTCCTTCCCCATTGATGCTATGCTTACCCTAAGTTTGGATCTTGGAGCTATCTCATTCTCTTCCTTCAGTGAATTCACTTTTCAGAAATTTCATTCCTGCATGAAGTAGCTCCTGGGTGACTAAAAGAGACTCTGAAAGAGCTTTCCTTCAGTCCTACTATAGCTTCACAGCTAAACCCCAAACCACAGTTTTTTACTTTTTTGTATTTATATTACTGTTCAAAGTGTCTTGTGCTTTTTGAAACCTTGCAGAATGTAGAATGTTTTTGTTGTTGTTGTTGCCTTGAGGTTTCCTATACTAGGGGCCATTACACAATGAGCATAGGTAGAGGGTGCCCTCCTCTACTATTTGTGTTCTTATTCTTTGCACGTGTTTGGATAGAGTTGAGTTTTACTCTTTGTGGCAGCCCAACACTGAAAATGTATCTTGGCAGCAATTACAAAGGTGAGAAAATTCTTAAGTGCCAACCAAAAACATATCCTTCCATTTTTTAGCCTTCTTCACTGTTAATTCATGAAGCTGTTATTTTGTTGGGATCTTTGTTTTATTACCTAATGGAGACCATTGTAATTGTTCCACTTCTGGTATCTAATTGCTCTTTAGGATTTTGGGTTTGCTTGTTGTTTAACTAGTTCCTAAGAGTTAGTAGAGAATAGAGAAAGTATATAACTGGCCTTCTTACTGGTCACATGACCCTTTATTTAATTTTAAATTAGATACACAACTTTTCCCTAACTGAATTCTCCAGGCTTTTTGGACACAGCTCTCTTTCCCACACAGTAAAATCAGAGCAACTGAACTGGTCTTCTTTCTTCCATAGACACATAATTTTCCCTCTTTGTGCCTTTGAACTAGCTGCTGAGCATACATACATACATACATACATACAATTTTTAACTCTGTCTTATAGCGTCTCCCTTTTCCATTAAGATGCTGGTCAATTTTGAAATTTTTTTGTGGAACTTTTTCTTCCTTCCCTGCCATTACCCTCTTTTATGAACTACTTTGTATTTAATTACTTTGTCTATTTTTATATATATTAGCATATCTATAGTTACTTATTATTTATTTATTATTAATTTTAAAAATCTTATTTATACCTTTATTTATATTTGTACCAACTATTTAGTCAGAATTTATTGGAGAAATATTTGTTTCTCATCCATTTTAATATGAGCTATTTGACAAATACTTACTGATTAATTATAGTCCTAGGAAGGTATTTGTCACACTGATAGATTACAACTTTGTGCCTGGTCAAACAGCTACTACATATCAGAATGTAGATTTTAAATTTAGATTTCAATTCAAAGAGCAACCCACTAGACATTATGCCACTGCGCTATACAATATAAAATGAACTTTTCTATCAAGAAAATTATTGTTACACTATATATATAGGTAAAATATTTAAATTAAAACTTTCCACAATGTTGAATGGTTAAAAATAAAATTCTTGAGCTTTCAGTTTACTGAAATGATGCTTATTCTTCAAAAGAAGAAATTTTTTCATAGTATAATTATATCATATAATTCAATAGTAAAATCCATGACTTCAAAAAGTTGGTTTTTTCATCCCATGAAAACTTTCAGTTTTTCTACTTGGTAATGCAAGAGAAATAGCTGATATTGATATTAGTGTCAACTGACAACCAAAAGCAGGATACTGGTTGATCCCTATGGTTTTTGCAGTGTTGTTATTCTATGGTCTACATAACAGAAATAATTAGCAAAATAGAATAAAGCTTGAATCCATATCTCCAAAGATAAAAAAGAAATAGTGATTTGAGAATTCATATATACTACCATGAAAGATAATTTTGAATACAAAAAGGAAAAGAATCTTAAAAAAACTTAAGAATTATGATTTTTTTTCTCAGAAAAACATACCAAGTCAAGAAAAATATAATTAAATAAACATCTAAAGAAAACTGCCAAGAACTAAATATGGAAAACTAAACACCAATGGAAACAATTCCCAAATATCATCCAGAAATAAACATTCCAAGACATATGGTGATTAAATTTAGTATTTTTCAAAAAACAACAAGTTTTATAGCAACTATGAGATGGACTTTTAAATACAAAGGCAAATAAATTTCAATAATGCAAAACTATAGTACACCGACCATAAATTATGGAGGAAAATGTGATATTTTTAAACTAAATTTTGGAACAATTTATTTTTTTTTTAAAAGCTCAGAATGCAGTCTCCAAATCACATATCCTGAAAACCTAAGACCACTTTTCAATGGAGAAAAATGAACTTACAATATAGAAAGGGTTGTTCAAGAAACATCCCTCCAAAAAAGTGATCATATTATTACTTTTTCATGCAACCTGAAGAAAAGGAAAAAAAGAGAAAGGTAAATAAATAAAGCTACAAAAGAAAGTACAAATAAAATTAATTGTTGCATTTGTGGAGACTGTTAAGGCAAGAAAAGAGCGAAAAGAGAAAGAAACCTCAATGGGTTAAAATAAAGAAAAGAAATAACACTAGAGGGACAGTTAAGAAAATTGATTCTAAAACTAAGTAAGGGAATAAAAAATGTCTGAAAAATTCAAAGAAATACTTCGATGAGAAAAGAAACAAATTTTTTAATGGGTGATGGACATCTTCTCAACTACCCTAATCTTCAGAAATTTGGTGTACAATGTGAACACTTCTTCAGAGTACATATTATAATTCCATGGATACTATTACACATCAGAAGGAGGTTAACTAGACCTTCTGGAGCCAATTGGAATGCAAAAATAGGTAGGGATATGGATTCTAAGAAGAGATTAAATGACATCTGGAGAAAATAAAGATGGGGAGTACAGATGGTAGAATTGGATAACATAATTTGAATCACAGTGAAGTTACTACCATGAAGAAAAGTTTCTATTCTCATTATCTTCCTCAGGAATTACTATATATTGGGATGACTCACAAAAGACATAAATACTATTTATGTCTTGTATTATCTTACTACTTACATAATAATTTCAATACTAAAACATAAGTTCTCTTGAGGGCAGGAAGATAGTTTTGCCCTTTTTGTATCCACAGCTCTTACTAAAGTCCTTGGTATGTGATAAATATTTATTTTTTTTCCTTACTCAACCATTTACAAATAACAGCTCCCTTACAATAGTGAGTTTAAATTTCTTTTTTCTTTAAATAAATAAATTTATTTATTTATTTTCTTGTTTACATCATTCATTTCCACAAGATTTTGAGTTACAAATTTCCTCCCCATTTTTCCCCTACCCAACACCTCAAAACAGCCATCCTACTGTATAAGCCCTCCCCCAATCTGGTCTTCCCTATGTCCTCCCCCTTGCCTCTCTGACTTTCCAGCAGGGCAGGATGGATCTCCCCATCACAGTAGCTGTATATCTTAATTCCCAGTTGGATGTAGTTAATAATAATAATAATAATAATAATAATAATATATATATATATATATATATATAT
>CM053587.1:193225608-193256663 GCA_028646515.1 Pseudochirops corinnae
TTTAAAAAATGTTTGCTTCTAACTAGACTTTCCCCCAATCTTCCCTCCCTTCTATCCTCCGCACTCTTATCCCCTAACCCCAATTTTACTGTAGGGTAAGATATGTAATTGAGTGTGTACACTATTCCCTCCTTGGACCACATTCAATGAGAATCAGGTTGTCGCATTCCTTTTTACCTTATTGCTCTCCCCCTCCATTGTAACAGTTTTCTCTTTCCTCTTTTATGAGATAATTTAACCCAATTGATCGCTCCCTTTCTTCCTCTCCCAATATATTCCTGTCTCACCTCTTAATTTTATTTTTAGATTTCGTCCCTTCATATTCAACTCATCTTTTGCTCTCTTTGTACACATGAACGTACAAATGCCCACCCTCACATATATATTTGTATACACATATATCCCGCTATACATACATATATATGTTTATATACACACACATATATAATACACATAAATGTTCCCTTCAGCTATCCTCATACTGAGAAAAGACTTATGATTTACAAGTATCATTTTTCCTTGTAGGAATGTAAACAGTTCAACTTTAATAAGCTCTTTATGATTTCTTTTCCCTGTTTACCTTCTTATGCTTCTCTTGTTTCTCATATTTGAAAGGCAAATTTTCTCTTCAGCTCTGATTTTTTCATCAAGAATGCCTGAAATTCCTCTATTTCATTGAATGACCATATTTTCCCCTGAAGCAATATGCTCAGTATTTCTGGGTAGGTGATTCTTAGTTTTCTTCCTAGCTCCTTTGACCTCTGGAATATCATATTCCAAGCCCTTCAATACCTTAATGTAGAAGCTACTAGGTCTTGTGTTATCCTGACTGTGTTTCCACAATACTCAAACTGTTTCTTCCTAACTACTTGCAGTATTTTCACCTTGACCTGGGAACTCTGGAATTTGGCTATAATATTCCTAGAAGTTTTCTTTTTGTGATCTTTTTCAAGAGGTGATTGGTGAATTCTTTCAATTTCTATTTTGCCCTCTGGCTCTAGAATATCAGGGCAATTTTGCTTGATAATTTTTTGAAAGATGGTATCTAGACTCTTTTTTTCTTTTATCATGGCTTTCAGGTAGACCAATAGTTTTTAAATTATTTCTCCTGGATGTATTTTCCAGGTCAATGGTACTTCCAAAGAGATATTTAACATTGCCTTCCATTTTTCATTTGTCTGGATCCGTTTTGTAGCATCTTGTGTTCTCATAAAGTCATTAGCCTCCCATTGTGTCAATCTAATTTTGAAGGAGTTGTTATCTTCAGTGAGCTTTTGAAATTCATTTTCTATCTGACAAATTCACATTTTTATAGCATTCTACTCCCCATTGGATTTTTGGACTTGTTTTGTCATTTGTGTTAGTCTATTTTTAAGGTGTTATTTTCCTCAGTGTATTTTTGGGTCTCCTTCAGCAAGCTGTTGACTTGCTTTTCCTGATTTTCTTGCATCATTCTCATTTCTCTTCCCAATTTTTCTTTCACTTGTCTTACTTGATTTTCAAAATCCTTCTTGAGCTCCCCCTTGGCCTATAAGCAGTTTATATTTTTTGGAGGCTTTTGATTCAGGAGTTCTGACTTCATTGTCTTCCTCTCATTCCATGTCTTGATCCTTTTTGTCCCCCCAAAAGGATTCTGTTGTCTGGGTGTGCTTCCTGTGCTTGCTCATATTAGCAACCAATTATTTGACTTTTGAGCTCTTTGCCACAGTAGAACTCTGCTTCCAGAATGAAGACACCTATGTCCCACATTGCCAGGGTTTTTGCAACTGCTGGAGGTATTAGATGGGTGCCCTCTCTACAGCTCCCACGTGCTCTGGCTCACTGGTCACACACCCCAGGACCACCACCCAAGTCTGCAATACAGATCCAAGCAGGTCTAAGCAAAAGTGATTACCCTCTTGATGGTCACTTGATCCACCTATAATCTATAGGCTACGACCTCCAAAAGCAGCCATGCAGCAGTAGCTGCAGCCACCACATCTCCTCAGCTTCTCTCTCTGAGGGTAGCAGCTGGATCATGCTCCCCCTGTTCCCAACAAAGTTTCACACTGACCTTTTACTTTGTCTTTTGCGTTTGTGTTTTGAGAAGTCTGGAAACCACTACAGCTGTTTTTGATTTACTATTATGAATTCTGCTCCAGCTGCAGCTGGGCAGGGCCACCCTGGGACTAAAACCTTGGCTCAGTTGGGACTGTGCTCAGCTCCCCAAATGCTGAGATGGATCATTCCTGCTGGCCTGCTGGGCTTACTTCAGTGGGAAATTTGTTTCTTTCTGTCACTTGCTGGTTTCTGTTGCACTAAAGTTTGTTTAGAGTCAATTTTTACATATATTGGAGGAGGAGGCCAGAGCTGCATGGAAGTCATGTTTCTATTCTGCCATCTTCAAAGTCCCCTATTTCATTGAATGCCCATGCCCCCTTGCCCTCCAAAGCTTTTGCTCAATTTTGCTCGATAGTTGATCCTTGGTTGAAATCAAAGCTCTTTTGGCTTATGGGATATCATATTCCAAACCCTCTGATCTTTTAATGTAGAAGCTACAAGATCCTGCATAATCTTGACTATCACTCTGCTGCATTTAAATTCTTCTTTCTGACTTTTTGCTATATGTTCTCCTTGACCTGGCAGTTCTGGCATTTGACTAAAATATTCCGTGGGGTTTTAATTTTGGGATCTCTTTTAGGAAGTGATTAGTGGATTCTTTTGATTCTATTTTATCCTTTGTTTTTAAAATCTCAGAGCAGTTCTCCTTGATGATCTCTTGAACAATGCTGTCCAGGTTCCTTTTTTTTGTTTTGTTTTGTTATTTATTTTAGTCATGGCCTTCAGGAAGTCCAATAATCTTTCAGTTCTCTCTCATATTTATTTTCCATGTTTTTTCTTTTTCTAATGAGACAGTTTATGTTTTCTTCTATTTTTTTTCATTCTTTTGATTCTGTTTGACTGATTCTTGATTAGCTTTCACTTTCCCAATTCTAAATTTTAACAAATCGCTTTCTTCAGTGACTTTTTGTATCTCCTTCACCATTTGGTAACTTATACTTTATAAGGACTAGTTTTCTTCATTGGTCTTTTTTACCATTTAGCCAGTTGTGTGTTTTGAGGAATTGTCTTTGTCAGTCAATTTTTGTCCTTCCTTTTTCAAGCTGTTGACTCTCTTGCATATCTCTAATTTATTTTCCCAGTTTTTCTTCTACCTTTCTCATTTGATATTTAAAATCCTTCTTGAACTCTTCCAAGAAAGCTTTTTGGGATTGAGACTAATTCATATTTCCCTTTGGGGTTTTGCATGTGGTTTATATTGACAACGTTGTCCTCATCTGATACTGTGTTTTGATCTTTCTTCTCCCCATTGAAAGATCAGTGTCCATTTCTGTTTTTTGTTCATAGGGCTTGACTATTACCTGGTTTGTAAAGTTGAGTATCCTTTTGGAGCAAAGGGACCAGAGCACAATTCCAGGATCTCAGGTGCTAGCAGCTGGACATTTTAAGGTTGCTGGCAGATTTGTAGATGCTGGCAGATGCTGAGTTTGGTTCTTAGTTGTAGTAGTTGGCATGGACTCGGGCCATGTGTGGTTTTTCTGTGTTTCCCCATTACTATACTGAAACTCTCTAGAATAGAGTAATGGGCCTAGGACTTGGAGGATGTTTTGTACTGTGTCTTGCACTGAAACATGAGAAGGTCTGACTGCTGCAGGAAAATTGCCCATTTGGAGTTTCACTAAAACCCAGAAATTCAGCTGCTGATGCATGTGTTGGCTCTCTGAGCTGGAGTCTCCTGGTTCTCCTGATTGGGCCAAGGCATTTGGGGAAGGGGGTAGAGAGGGAGTGTTTTCCTGGTGTTGAGACTTACCTGCTCAATTGCTCTGGGGCTTGAGAACCCCCACTGATTTGCTGAGGTGTGTCTTGTCACTGGTTTACCAGGACACCTCCCATCCTGTAATGCTCTCTTTCCACCAGAGTGAGAAGGACCTTTTCTGTGAATCCCCCAGTTTCCAGGCTACTGCACCTTGTCTTTCTCCTGATCTCTTGCTCCAGTTTGTTTTTTGTTTGTTTGATTATTTCCCCTGGGGCATGATGGTTTCTGAGTTTTTAGGGGGTGACAAGAAAGAGTGAGAGTGTCTCACTGTTTACTCTGCCATCTTGGCTCCCAAAAAGATGCATTACTTTGTACTGACAAGCAGTACATATTGAACTAGGTAGCATAATGATAGCAGGTATCTGTATAATAATGTAGGATTACAAAATGTTTTACATGTGTAATTTCATTTTGTCTTCACAGCAGTCCTGCTGTCTATTAAAAAGGTTGTAAAATTGCTGTCATCCCCATTTTACAAAAGAGAAAATTTAGATTTTCCAAGGTGAATTGACTTTCCAGAGATTACAAAGCCACAAGTGGTAGGGAGAAGACTCATATGAAAGTCTGTAGATTCACAATCATGACTTCTTTTTAGTACAGTATTCTCCTTTTTACATCATGGAAATGATAATGTTTTATGTAATATTAAAATGATAAATAATATTCTTATAAAACCTCTCACTTAATATATTAATACTTTCAAGGTACTATTTAATAAATACTTCTGTTTGTTGAGGAAATTATGATGTTGTAGATAATGAACATCCGAGGAAGTTTTAAACATGTTCTGATTTCAAGTTTCATAATTCAAAGTCCCCCAGTTCAATTCAGTGTCTCCAGTGTTCTATGTCCCCTTCATTTTTTCTTTTTCCTCTTCACAACAATCTTTTGTTCTAAATACATTTTATATGTTATATTACCCTACTACACTGTAAAGTCCTTGAGAGTAAGGACCATTTTGTTTTCTTTATTTTTTTTTGGAATTTTTTATTCATTCATTTTTTTTCTTGTTTACATCATTCATTTCCACGAGATTTTGAGTTACAAATTTTCTCCCCTGTCTTTCCCCCACCTGCCACCCCAAAACAGCCATCTCACTGTATGAGCCCTACCCCAATCTGCTCTCTCCTATGTCCTCCCCCTTCACCTCTCTGACTTTCCAGTAGGGCAGGGTGGATCTCCCTATCCCATTGTCTATATATCTTTTTTTTTTGAATGACTTGTTTATTTACTTTTAATTTACAAGATTCAGTTTCACACATTAACTTGAGTTTCAGATTTTCTCCCCTCCCTTCCCCCCCCATGGTAAGTGCCTATATATCTTAATTCCCAGTTGCACGAAGTTCATAATAATAATAATAATTATATATATATATATATATATTAACAATTGAATATAGAACTTTAAATTCTAGATTCTTTCCCTTCCTCCGTCACCACCCACCCCCATTGGAAACACAAGCAATTCAATACAGGCTGTATATGTGTAGTTATGCAGAACATCTCCATAATAGACATATTGTGAGAGACTGATTGTATATCCCTCCTTCCTATCCCAGCGCCCCTTTGTTCTATTCTCTACCTTGTCCCTTTCCCTTTACGGAAGTGTGTACTTCCAGCAACCCTCCCGCATCACCCTCAACCTCACCTCCATCATCCCACCTCTCATCCCTATCCCCTCTACTCTCCTGTGAGGCAAGATATGCAGTTTATAGTTTAAGTCATCCATTCCCTAAGCCAAATTCAATGAGAGTAAAGTTGACTCTTTCGCTTTTGCCTTCCTGTTCTTCACCTCCATTGTACCAGTTAGCCCTTGCCTCTTTTATATGAGAGGATTAACCTCATTACATCTCTTTCTGTCTCCTCTCATTCTATTCCTCTCTCACCCCACAAGTTCACCTTTTAAAGTATCATCCCTTCCTATTCAATTGATTCTGGGCCCTCTATGCACGCATATATACATATACTCAGATATGTATTCATACGCATATATAAACCCTCCTATATAGACATACGTGTCTGTATATGTATGTATATATATATATATATACAAACATACATTTGTATTCCCTTTACCTATCCTCATGTGAAGAATAGTTTCATAAATTACAATTATTGTTTTTCTTTGTTGGCATTGAATAGTTCAACTTTGATAAATTCTTTATTATTTCTTTTCCATGTTTACCTTCTCATGCTTCTTGTATTTGAGTGTCAAATTTTCTTTTCAGTTCTGGTTTTTTCAGCAAGACTACTTGAAAGTCCTCCACCTCATTGAATGACCATATTTTCCCCTGGAACATTATACTCAGTTTTGCTGGGTAGGTGATTCCTAGTTTTAATCCTAGCTCCCTTGATCTGATTGTGTCATCTTCCTCCCATTCCATGATTTGATCCTTTATGTCTCCAAAAAGGAATCTAAAGTTGGATTGCTGTTCTTACTTTGCTTCCTTTGCCTGCTCATGTGGTCAGTCAATTACTTGACTTTTTAGCTCTGTGGAACTCTGCTTCCAGAGGGGAAAGCTCTGTTCCAAATTACTGGGGCTTTCACAGCTGCTGGAGCTATTAGGAGGCCACTACAACTGCCACCATCTTTAGATCACTGAAAACACACCCCAGAACCACCACCCAAGATCATGATCTCAATCCAGACAGCTTAAAAAAAGAGCACTTTGCCTCTTAATGATCACTTCACTCCCCTTCAATCTGCTGGCCGCGAGCTTCTGAAGGAGCAATGTGGAAATGGCTGCAGGGCCATCACTTCTTCTGCTTCTTCACCCTGGAGGCAGTTTTGCTGGACCCTCTCCCTTGAATCTAGTTGAGTTCCATTAACCTTTCACTTAGTCCTTATTTATTATGGATTGATAATTCTAGAAATCACCACAGTTGCCACTGATCCACTCTCCTGAAGGCTCCAGCTGAGGCTTTTCCTGACTGCCCCTGGGCCAAGTCACAGCTTCAGGCCAGCTGGTTTCAGCTCCTAGTGTGCAGCAATGAGCCTTTGCTGTCCCACCTGCTGAGCTGCCTTCAGTGGGAGATGTGTTTTTCTGTAATTTTGTGAGTTCTGGAGCCCTGAAATTTGTTTAGAGTCATATTTTATGGGTAAATGAGGTGGTTATGTGGGAAATGTGGAGTTTTCCTCCTTCTACACTGCCATCTTGGCTCTACTCCACCCTACCTTCTTTTCTTGTATTTTAATCTCCAGTGATGTCTCTTCTGCATATTAGTTATATATATTTAGATGACATTCTTGAAATAAATCACAAATCATAATGAGCTAAAGCCTAGTTATCATCATCATCACCCCCCCCCACCACCACCACAAGCATCATCACCATCAATATTAGTATTATTATTATTATTAGTATATGTAACCTGGGAAAGGCCCTTAACTTCCATGTTCTCAGAGGTAGTTTTCTAAAAAAATTATTTGCTGAGAAGATGCTTACCCAAATTAGGAAAGGGAACTTTTTCTTCAAGGAGCCCTTAAAACACTCAAATCACTAGTTCAGTTAAGGTTTGTATTTTCCACCAGGGAATCAAAGGTACTAATATAGCTAATGTACCTCCCTGAGGACTCAGGGAAGAGATTATCCTTATAGTCTTTTTATTTTATAGATAAGGATCTCAAAGATTTCATTAACTGCACACAGTAATTAAATTTTGTATTGTAATACATTTTAATGTGTTATTGAAATATATTATTTTCTATGTGGCATTTAATTCTGCATTTATGTGAATTTATAGAATAGTGATTCCTTTTCTTTCCTTTCTTACAACAAAATTAATAATGAAAGATGGTTAAAACACAGGTGAAATCTATTAACATATTGATTGTGTTTGACATTATATGAAATATTTCACATCCTATCCCCATCCCTTTTTAAAGACAAGATGGAGATACATTTTCTTAAATCTTTATTGGGGCCAAACTTAATCTCTATAAAGAGCATTCAGTTTCACTTTGTTCTACTTTTCATGTACATTGTAGTAATGATTTTATATATTGTTTTCTAGTTTTGTTTACTTTCTTACATCTGTTCATACATTTTCTCATGTTTCTCTGAGCTTGTTTGTGTTCATGATGCTTTGAAATGTGGTATATCCCATTACATTTATTTACCACAATTTGTTTAATATTTTTCAAAACCAAAGTAATACTTATTTTCATTTCTTTGACACTACAAAGTAAAATGAAATTCTGAATATTTTAATTTATATTGAATGCATTTAACTCTAACTTTGACCTCCTTGAAGATATATTCCTAGCAGTGTAATCACTATGTAAAAAGTTACAGACTTTTTGTTTGTTTGTTTGTTTGTTTTTGTAGTCTAATACCAAATTGTTTTCTACCATGATGGGCCAATTCACAGGTCACAAACCATATATTAAAAACAACAGGAACTCTTGAAAATTATTGCCAAGCAATAGAAAGCCATACAAGGGTGTGCAATCTACAACAATCGAGGGAGTACTCATATGGGGAACATCACATTTTTTTGAGATATCAAAGCATATTTTTCCCTATATATAACACCTTCTTTACAAAGATACAAAACATCATTTTTTATGAAAAATAATGTGTTCTATGTGTAATTGAAATTTATTTTAATCTAACCCAAAGCAGAGTATGCTTTCATCTGCAATGTAATAGAATATTTGAATAGGAAAAGACTTCAGAAATTCAACCACTTTGATTTGCATATGAGGAAAATTAGGAGGAACAGATCATGATTTGCCCAGGGTTGCAAAGATAGAAATAAAACTGAATAAATTCCAATCCAATGTTCTTTTTAATGGAGTAAATTATTTAAATGTAAATACCTCTATACTTGATTTATTTTACTTTAAAAAAAAATTGTAACTGCATCTCATAAAAAAAAATATACATGGCTTCTTTTGACTAAAATAACATCACTATGACCTTAAGAATGTTAACCAAATATTAAACCTAATGGGTAAAGTGCTCCATATTTCAAAACTGTTGATTTTTATTACCAGCTAATACTGTAATTTTACTTAAATTTAATTAGTTTTTCATCAGCTTTGTATAATTTATCAAAATATATGGGAAAATAGTAACTATGGGCTAGTCATATGAATTAGTTTTTTTTTTTAGAAAATAAACCAAAATAAATAAATTTAGCATATGATGGGAATTTTTTTTTGAAATTGATATTAGAAGATAATTACATAAAGTATTTTCACACTTCAATGTACCATAAAATAGATTGTATTTCTGTTGTTATATTGGTATAAATGTATGGAGTGGCTCTTTGTATGCCAGTCATAAACATGGCCATGCCATTCCTTTTGTAATTTACTGAATTTATGAAAATTTACTAAAAATTGACAAAAAAAGACTGACGAATTTTACAAATTGTGAAGTACTATTTCAACAAATCACTCCAATGCTTGTTGTAGACACGTATGTGATATATGTTTTGCTCCCTCCATCATAGTGAAATGTGGTTCTCTTCTTTCATTTTTCTTCCTTGGCTTCTATTTCTATGATTGATTCCATTTTTATTCAACCTCCATTCCACAGTCTCACTGTTTATGGTGGGAGAATTTTATTATGCTTTCCTCCACATTGCTCCTTTCAGGCATTGCCTCTACAAAGCTCAGCTCTTATTGGAGGTTCATTCAATTCATATTTCTCAAGTAGTTGGTAGTTCTTGTCTACTGACAACTAGGATGCTCTCCTTCCTTTCTCAATGATCTGCCTCGCTCACAGTCTTTCTCCTCTCTTCAACTTTTTTTGTAGATATATGTATTTTATTAATTTTTTAAATTTCAATTGCGTGTAAAACTACATATATATTTTTTAATTTAGACTTCTAAATTCTCTTCTTTTCCCTCCCTTCTTCCTTCTTTAAAAAGGGACACAATTTAATATAGATTATTAATATGAAATCTTGCAAAATATTTCCATGTTATTCATGTTACAAAAGAAAATGCAGACTAAAAAAGAAAAAAAATAAGTTAAAAATATACTTCAGTATGCATTGAGACTCCATCAATTATCTCACAACCTGAAGTATTTTTCATCAATTCTTTTGGAATTATCTTGGATTGTTGTATTAGTATTCCTCAGAGATATTGTGGGTTTGTTCTCAGACTACCATCACAACAAAGCATGTATCACAATAAAGTGAGTCACATGAAATCTTTTGTTTTCCAATGCAGATAAAAGTTATCTTTCCACTATACTGTACTTTTTAAAGTGAGTAATATTATTACGTCTAGGAAAAGAATGTGCATACTTTAATTAAATCAAATTTATTGCTAAAATTTGTTAACCATTATCTGAGTCTTCCCTGGGTATCAATCTTTTAGCTGGTGGAAAGTCTTGCATCAGTACTGATGGCTGCTGATTCATCATGGTGCTGGTTGCTTGGGGGTGCCTGTGGAAAGTTCTTAAAATCAGACAATAATAAGGTAATCCATATTGACAGACTTTCATTTCACTTGAACACTTAAAAGCCATCCTAAGGTTTTTAATTGGCCTAATTTCAATATAGGTACAGTGTCTCAGAGAATAGTAAGGTCTGAAGAGAGGGAGAAAGATGGAGGAGTGCCTACTCTGTACAGTAGTCAGAATATACACACAATTTATCAAGTTCCCTGTCTTATATGTGTACAGTTTGCGGCAACCCAGAACAAATATGTTAGTCAAATCCGGTCTTACTGATCACAGATCACCTGAACAGATAAAAAATAAGGAAAAAGTCTAAAACTATAGAAAAATAATCAAAATGTCATGCAGAGACTCAATGTGGGCATAGATTTTTGCACAAATGGCCCTGTTTGGCTTTGTTTGAGGCATGTTTGCCATAAACCTTTCATTTATGCAAGATGCAATGGCTGCAAAGTATAATGAAGTGAAGTGCAATTAAATAAGTTATGCCTGTATTGCTGAAAATAGCTGTCATTCATAGTTGATCATTATACAATATTGCTGTTACTATGTACAATGATCTCCTACTTCTGCTCACTTCAGTTTGCATGAGTTCATATAAGTCTTTACAAGTATTTTTTGTTTTGTTTTGTTTGTATGAAACCAGCCTGCTCATCATTTCTTGTAACACAATAGTATTCCATCACAATCACATATCATAACTTATTTTATTTTGCCTTAATTGATGTACATCCTCTTTTCCAAATATTTGCCATCTCTGTAATCATAAAGGAACTTAAAGATCTCCCTATATTGGCTTGGTTTTTGGGTTGAGTGTTAAAACTTAGAGCTTGTGAATCCCACTTATGGGAGGGACTTGTTGACATGAAGAGAGAGGGCTGAACTGGGAGGAGCTGTGGATTTAGAGAGAAGCCCAAGCAGAGAGAAAGCCCAAGCAGAGAGCAGGCACAAGCAGAGGAGCCCAGAAGGACTTTTGAGAACTGCCACCGGGAGCTCCTGAGAACTGAGGAGGCATGGCTGTGATGCTGGTATTTTGTCTGTCTGTTTTGGTGTAGTTTTGCCAGATTCACCTGCTGGTGAAGGACAGTACTGCTGTTATAGAAGTCCTGGAACCTTGCTGTTGGTCCAGAAGCCCTGAAGGAGGATTTCATTGTTGTATGTTTAGAGATCCTTGAAGAGGGCCTTGCTGATATTTCACGGGTTCTGGGACTGTTCTGCAGGCAGAGAGTGACTTGATGGGGACACTGGCAATGGCATTGTTGAGCCTTGTCTCCCCAGGAAGTGAGATTGCTGACAGCTTGCCTCTTTTCAAGATGAAGAAGGGGCCTTTCCTTGAGTTCTCAGTGCTGTGATAATATCTTAATCTTATTGCACTTTAAGAGTAGATGGCCTTTTGCTCTCTCCTCCCCCTTTTGGGAAAGTGCCTGGCATTAATGAATGGTATTGTAGTTCAGTTGTGATACAAGGGTGGGAAGACTTTAATTTTTTTGTGCTCTGTGATTGACCAAAGGAATGTACTTTGCTTATGACTGGAAACTAATCTCTATTTGAGAAGAGAGACTTTCACTGATTAAATGAATGTACTGTCCAGGAGTGCGCTACTTTGACTAATGTAGTCCCACGGGTGGGATACTTGGACCTTGGTGCTTTTCAACTGAATTGATAACTTATTTGCTAAATGATTGAGTTAAACTATATTTTTATTTTCTCTGTTCTATGAATGTTTTGCCTTAATCTGTCACTGAATAAATGGGATTTTCTATGCTGGCAATTTGAACCTTGAAAATTACCTTTGCTTGGCATCACAATCACAAAAGATCTACTAAATATATTTTTATGTATAAGTACATTTTCTTTGATGAATTTGAGATACTGAACTTTTGCTGGGTCAAAGGATATGTACAGATTTTTAGTCTTTTAGGCATAGTTCCAAATTATTCTCCAAAATGATTATATCAGTTCACAACTCCACAAATAATATATTAGTTGTCTCAATTTTTCCACATTCTCTCCAACATTTGTCATTTTCCTTTTCAATTATGTTTTTCAATGTTATAGGTTTGAGATGGCATCTCAGAGTTGTTTTAATTTACCTATCTTGACACAATACTTATTTAGAATATTTTTGTTTTCTTATTAATATAGACAGCTTTGATTTCTTCTTTTGAAAACTATCTGGGGTGCAGAAGCAGGAAAACTCCACAGCTCCAACATAGGCACCTCAAATACCCATAAAATACAAGTCTAAACAAATCTCAGGGCTCTAGAACTCAAAAATGTACAGAAAAACACGTCTCCCACTGAAGGCAGCTCAGCAGGTGGTACAGGAAAGGCTCATCCCAGCATACTGGGAGCTGAAACCAGTCTGGCCTGAAACCACGGCTTGGCTCTGGGGCAGCCAGGACAAGCCACAGCTGGAGTCTTCAGGAGAGTGGATCGGTGGCAGCTGTGGTGATGTCCAGAATTATCAATCCATAATAAATAAGGACAAAGTGAAAGGTAAGTGGAACTCAGCTAAATTTAGAGGAGAGTGTCTGGCCGAACTGCCCTTAGGGCAAGGAAGAAGTAGAAGGGGCGCAGCTGCCTCCGTGTGGCTGCTTCAGAGCTCATGGCTTGCAGATTGCAGCAGGGCCAAGAGATCCTTCAGGGGCTAAGTGCTCTTGCCTTTACCAGCCTGTCAGGATTGTGGTCTTGGATGATGGTCCTGAGGTGCATTTTCAGTGAACCAAAGCTAGTGAGGGCTGCAGCAGCCTCCTAAAAGCTGTGGCAGCTGCAAAAAAGCCGGTGATTTGGGACAGAGCTCTCCCCTCAAGAAACAGAGTTCTGCAGAGCTGAAAAGTCAAGTAATTGACTGGCAACATGAGGAGAAAAAGAAAGCAAAGTAGAACAATTATCCAACTTTAGATTCCGTTTTTGGGGACAAAAAGGATTGAAGCATTTAATGGGAGGAAGACAACATAGTCAGAACTGCGACACCAAACACTTCCATGAAAAATGTACACTTGTTAAAAGCCATAGATCAGCTGAAGAAGCATTTTGAAAACCAAATAAGAGAAATGGTGGAAAAAATGAAAAGAGAAATGAGAATGATGCAAGAAAATCATGATAAGAGAGTCAACAACCTGACTGGAGAAAATAACACCTTAAAAAATAGCTTAATTCAAATGACAAAAGAGGCCCAAAAGGCCAATGAGGAGAAGAATGTCTTAAAAAGTTGAATTTGCCAGATGGAAAATGGATCTTAAAAGCTTTCTGAAGAGAAAAATTCCTTCAGAATTTGAGTGAAGCAAATGGAAGCAAATGGCTTTATGAGAATTCAAGATACTATTAAATAGAACCAAAAAGTGACAGAGAGAAACAAATCTCCCACTGAAAGCAGCCTGGCAGGCCTACAGTAAGGCTGCATCACATGCATATTGGCAACAGAGCCCAGTCCAAGTGGGCTGCACAGTTTTGGCGTCAGGGTGACCCTCACCAGCAGTGGTGGTAGCAAACTTCATGAGAGTGAATCATCAGCAGCTGTGGCATTTTCAATACTTCTCAATGCATAAACTCCAAAGAGCAAGTAAAAGTTCAATTGGGAACCCTGTTGGAAAGGAAGGGCATGGTATGGCCCTTGCCCTGGGGAGAGAGGTAGCAGAGTTGCGGTGGCTGCAGCTGATGCCAGAGTGGTTGCCTTCAGAGCTCCTGGCCTGTAGATTGTAGGTGGACCAAGTAACCATTTGAAGGGTAATAACTATTGCTTTAACCTGCTTGGATTTAGATCACTGTTTTGGGTGGAGGTACTGGAGGTAGCAGACCAGAGAATATGGGGGTTGCAGTGACAGCACTGTCCTAATAGATCCAACAGCTGCCAAAAACCCAGTGATTTGGGACAAAGCTCTCCTCTCTGTAAACAGATCTACCATGGCAAAGAGCTCAAAAGTCAAGTAATTGAGTGGCAAGTAGAGGAAGTAGAGGAAGCAAATCAAGCAGAGCAATCAAAACTTAGATTACCTTTTTGGGGACATAAAAGATGAAAGTATGAAAGGGAGGAAGACAATGCAGTCAGAACTCCTGTATCAAAAGCTTCCAAGAAAAATATGAACTGGTTATAGGCCATGGAGGAGCTGAAGGAGGATTTAGATAATCAAGTAAGAGAAGTGGAGGAAATATTGAGAAGAAAAATGAAAATTATGCAAGAAAGTCATGAAAAGTGAGTCAACAATCTGAATGAAGAAAATAACAAAAGATATAATTTAAAAATTACTGGAGTACATGAAAGCCATGACCAAAAAAAAGAGCATAGAAATCATCCTTCAAGAAATTTTCAAGGAAAATTGCCCCACTATTTTAGAATCAGAGGATGAAATACAAATGGAAAGAATTCACCAGTCACCTCTTGAAAAAGATTCCAAAAAGAAAACTTCTAGGAATATTATAGCCAAATTCCAGAGTTCCCAGGTCAAAGAAAAAAATATTAGAAGCAGCCAGGAAGAAATAATTTGAATATTGTGGAAACAAAATCAGAATAATACAAGATCTAGCAGCTTCTACATTAAGGGATTGAGGGGCTTGGACCATGATATTCCAGATTTCAAAGGAGCTAGCATTAAAACCAAGAATCACTTACCCAGCAAAACTGAACATAATGTTTCAGGGGCAATATGGTCATTAAATGAAATAGAGGACTTTCATGCATTCTTGATTAAAAAAAAACAGAGTTGATTAGAAAATTTGCTTTTCAAATGCAAGAAGCAAGATTATCATGAGAAGGTTAACAGGAAAAAGAAATCATAAGGAACTTATTAAATTTGAACTATGTACATTCCTACATGGAAAATGATAATTGTAACTCATGAGACTTTTCTCAGTATGAGGATAGTTGAAGGGAATATATATGTATATATGCATACACACACATATATACAGAGAGAGACATATATGTATATAAACATATACGTATACATTCGTATATGTTTATATTGGAGAATATATGTGCATATAAATAAATATATGAGTGTGTGTATATATGTGTATATGTATACATAGACAGAGGGCACATTATCAGTTGAATAGGAAGAGATGATATCTAAAACATAAAATTAGGAGGTGAGAGTGGAATATAATGAGAGGAGATAGAGACAGACAGAATAATGTTAATTATCTCATATAAAGGAGGGGAAGAACAGGAAGGCAAAAGGGAATTGGTCAACCTTACTCTCATTGAATTTGCCTTAAGGAGGTAATAACATACACACTCAATTGGGTACCTTACCCTACAGAAAAGTAGGGAGGAAGGGGATAATATGACAGAAGGGAGGGAAGATTGGGGAGGGGTGGTAGTTAGAAGTACACACTAGGGTCAAAGGAGAAAATAGAATAAGTGGGAGGTGGGATAGCATAGAGGGAAACATATTAAGTCTTTCACAATATAACTACTCTAGAAATGACTTTGGTAACTACATATGTACAGGCTATATTAAATTGCTTATCTTCCCAGTGGGGGTGGGTGAGGAGGGAAGAAGAGAAAAAATCTGGATCCCAATATTTTAAAAAAGAAATGTTTAAAAAAATGTTTTTTACTTGCAACTGGGAAATAAGATATACAGGCCCTGGGGTATAGAAATCCATCTTGCCCTACTAAAAGGTTAGATTGGGGGTAATGGGGGAGGATGTGAGAGAGAACAGGTTGGGGCAATGGATATTCGGTAGCTTTGTTATTTTGGAGTATGATTTAGGGGAAAGATGGGGAGAAAAAATTGTAACTCAAAATCTTGTAGAAATGAATGTTGAAAACTAAAACTAAATAAATTTATATATAAAAAGAAAAAAATTGTTCATATCATTTGACCATTTATCAATTTAGGAATGACTTGTTTTCCTTTAGTTCTCTTTATTTTTGAGAAATTAGGCCTTTATTTGAGAAAATTGTAAAAATATTCCCAGTTTTATACTTTCCATCTATTCTTGGTTGCACTGATGTTGTTTGTGCAACACTTTCTAGTCTAATGTAACAAAATTTTCCATTTTATATTCCATAATTCTCTCTATCTCTGACTTTGTCCCAAATTCTTCTCTTATACAGAAAATTTGATACATTGTAAAACACTTAATGTTCCACTTCTTCCACTTACTCTTTTCATAATTATGTACCTATCAACCCTATCACAATTATAAATGGAGGTGGTTATGCACTTAATCTTGCCATTGCTTCAAAGTATTTCACTTCCATGTCCACAAACTCTGACTTTCCTTTACCTGATCATTATCTTTGGCCATTTCATTTGTCGCCTGCCCTATAACTAGAAATCCTTTTCTTATCACCTGGATCATCATGTCCATTTTCTACGGCCTTCAGTTATTTTATTTTATTTTTTTTTACAGACAATTTCTCCAGCTCTAACTACAAAAACGTCCTACCTACATTGAATACTTGGATAATTAGTTGATTCTGCATTGTGCTATGAGACTCCTTTCCTTTATTCTATTGAAAACCAAGCTTTACCAAATCTCAGCATTGAGGTATTCAAATTGTCCATACCCTTTGCTCTTTTCCCCCTCCTTGATCACTTCATTATTATTGGCCATAATTACTTTTCCGAATGTTTTACTACTTCCTCCAAATCCTGATGCCTTTTCTCCACAAAATCTCATATCCCCATCCTTGTCTCATATTACTGTCAAGAAATTGAGGCCATTTGCAGAGAGATCTCTTTTCTTATTTCCATCTCAATTGATTTCTGTCACTAACTTCTCCCTCACTTCCCCTTACTAAAGATTTTTCCTTGCTCAGACAAACTCCTTTTTATACACAAGTGATCTCATTCCATCTTGTCTTTTGCAGATTTCCCCCTCTATCAGAACTACTCTCCTTTCTTCAACCATTCTTTGTCTACTGACTACACTCCTATTAATTACAAATATGCCCCTGCCTTTCCCTTCCTTGAAAAGAACTTTTTGCACTTCATTCACACATCCATACTAGCTATGATCCTATACAACGCCTGCCTTTTGTGTTTAAGTTCTTTGAAAAAAAAATCCAAAATAAGTGCTTCTATATCTTATTCTTTTGCTGTCTTATGTCAATAGAATCTTAAGTGTGTTCCACACTGGACCAGTCTAACTTGAGAATGGCTGGAACAGAAACAAGTAGACCAGAGATCAGTGTGTCAGGAATCAAGTAGAGGTCCATTTAGTCTCAGAGTGAGGAATACACTTGCAAATGGAAGCACCCTGTTAACCTGAAAGCTTGGTTAAAGGAGACAAACAGGCTAGGTGATATACATTTTTTTTCTTTTATTCCCTTAAAGTTAGCAGCAATGTGCTGCACAGAGCCAGAACCTAAGTTCTGATTGCCTGACACAAGAGTGACAAATTTATTTTATATATTTTTTAACAATCCCAGGACATCTGTGTCCCTCAGATTTAGGATCTCCATATGTTTTCTATCCATACAATAGGAAAGGAAGTTTCTTGGTTGTAAATACAGATTGACAAGAAAATAGACTAAGTAGGGACAGCTGGCATTTATGATCTCAGGATGACTCTGTCATCCCCCCTCCCTTATGGAATATGTCACCAAGATAAGAGAAATTACACTGATTCAGCCTTATCTGGTCTCTGGAGTTGCTGACACAGGAAGGGCCCCTTTTTATTTTTAAATTTTTGGAGGGTGGAAGGCAGGGTAATTGGGGTTAAGTGACTTGCCCAAGGTCACATGGCTAGTAAGTGTTAAGTGTCTGAGACAACATTTGAACTCAGGTCCTCCTGACTCCAGGGATGGTGTTCTCTTCACTGGCTACCTAGCCACTTCAGAACAGGCACTTTTAAAGCAAATCAAAGCAGTCTGATTGATTAGTTTAGACTTTGGCTCATTGAGGTACAAAAAAATGATACTTAATGGTTATCAACCTCACCATGAGAAGGAGGAGCTTAGCATGTTGGGGTACAGGCAATGTTTTTATACATAAATGGGCTGGACTATGACTTAATCATTCTTAGGTCTTGAGAAGCTGTTTCCACAGTAACCTCATGTGTGGACAATGCAGTTGGTTTTGGGTCTTTTGGGAGCAGTTTCCATGTTGATTGCCTCACAATGGAGTTCAATACCTGGTTGGGTTCACTTAGCTGTTAAAGGGAACAAAGATTGTGAGCAAGTTATTAATGAATTGCTCTCAGTATCCCTTGGACAAAACCTTCTAGGTAGAGAACAGGTCATTAGATTTGAAAATTTAGGCATCATCAAATACTTAGAAGGAAAAAAAAAAGTTTTGTCTGAATGATAAGACTGGAAACCAGACATCAAAATTAAGAAACATAAAATAAGAAAGATGTTATCATGTGAAATAAAAATTGAACCAAATTGTACAGAGTTTTATATATTAGGCTAAAAAAAATTGTATTCCATATTATAGCTCTTTCTGTTGATTGTAAGAGCCATGAGAATGTAGAGTGCCATATATATTTTTCATCACTTGGCACCAAGCACTACGCACAGGAAACATTTATTTAGAAACTTAGTCTCAGTCATGGGAAAATTAAGAATCGTGTTTGTTCCCCTGCTGTCTAGAATCATGAATGCTAAAATGTCATAGATGGAAAGTACTTAGGAGCTCATCTAGGCCAAGTCACTCATTGTTTAGATGAGAAAGTGGCAAAGAAATTAAACTAAAGAAACATAACTACTCAATGACACTGCAAGGACTCAAAACTAGTTCTTCTGACTCAGTGCAATTTTCTTTCTATTATTATCTAGATCATGTCCAATTTTATAAAACATTGAAACTCACTGAATAACAAGCTGTAACATAAAACAGACTGTTATCATTACTTCAGCTTTAAGATTATAAATATAAAGGAATATAGCCCTTCATCAAGTTACTCAGAGAGTAAATCAATTAAACCTCATCAATTGGAGCCTTTGGAGAGCAAGACAAGTTACTAAGGTAGCAGTTTTAGGTTCCATCAAGGCATAATACAACATAATCTTCATAATAACTCAGGAGTGTTTTCTTTCATGCAATACAAAGTCTTTACATAGTTGATATCTCTTTTGTTTAATACATTCTTCCCTGTGGATTATTTTAAAATAGTTCATTCATTGTTTAGTTTCCCTAGTGTGAGAGACAGCAAAGGGTTAAGCTTCTACAGGACCCAGAACAAGGTAGTGAAACTTAAAGGAAACAATACTAGCCTTCATTTTGTTGTTTGCCCTCCCCCACTCCCACCCCCTTTGGTGTGTAGATATGCACAAGTAAGGGATTGAAGGATGTTTCCTTCTGTTTGGGTAGAAGAGTCAGCAATTATGATAATAAAGGATTATCAACTGTAGCTCTCATTGGCTGTCTCCAAATTTGGTGCATAGTGAGGGATTAGAACACATCATCCTCTGATAGGAAACTGATTCACAAATAATTATGGTAATGAAAGATTGAGATTTCTTTACACAGATTAATTTGAGATTGTGAGCCCACCTCACTGACCAATGGTGAAACCCAACAGGGAATTGGCCAGGTTAGGATTAGGATAACAGAAGACTATGAGCTTCCCGAATATGCACTTCCTTGCTGATGCCTCTTGAGCAAAGAGGGCTGTGCCCTTTCTTATGAGAAAGAATAAAGACCTTTTCTGATCTCTGACTCAGACTCTGATTTTGAAGATCTGGAAGTGGTTTCTATCCCACACACTTGTCAGATGTTTTAGAAAACCCTGCAATTTCATATAATAAAATGTAAGAATCCTGATCTGCACTACTCTATCAGACAAGAGTGTGAGACCATTTTTGCTTTAAATGCCTCAAATTCATGTCATATGGCCCAGGATCAATAGTTGTTCTCTTGGCCTTATCTTAATTGAATGCACTGGTGGTATTTTTACCATCCTTAGGCAATGCCACAATGGATGTCTATCAAGTTTATATAAGCTTTGACCTTTTCTCTTGTTTTGCTCATTTGCCTCTCTTCCTCAGAGTTCTAGAATTGAATTAGTTCTCTGGTGGATATGTTTCCAGTTGGGTAAAAGTAAACATTACCTTTTCCTTTGGTCAGGCTTCTCAGGAAATATTGAAACCCTTAATTGTAGAATCATCCTTATGCATGCATATCAAGGCATCCGCCAGGGTGATGTGATATTAAAAGTGCTGGATTAAAAGTTTCTCCTTAGAGGCAATTTTATTTCATTAACCTACTACTATTCTTTGTCCCCATCCCCCACCGCCACCTCCTGGAAAAAAAAAAAAAGAAATTCCTGCATGATTTGGTTCAAAGTACTGTAGACTGTTTTTATCTGGGAAGAGTAGGGAATTAAGTCATTATCACTGGTTAATACATTCATTAGAATCAGTGTATCAATTTAGCATTAGCAGGAGATAATTGAACTGAATTGAATTATTATTCATAGAGAGAAACAAATATCAGTGAAGCAAATATTCACCTCACTGAAATAGCATGAAGAATATAAACATTTCTGGGTGGGAGGGGGAGAAAAGGGAGGCTTGGAAAAGTTCAAAGAATGGGCTATATTCAAGGGGCATGAAGTAGTATAGTAGGACAAGAATGAGGCCAATTCAAAGTGGGAATGTAAGAGAGCCTAGGGAAATGGATAGATGGTGTGAAACTTTTTGCTACTGGAACCTTAAAATAAAAAAAAAATTGCCAAATTTGGCTTAAAAATTAATTTTCTGGAGGACAGTGGGGTGATTTTCCTTCTACATTCACTCAATTCAATTTAATGTAATAAAGCTGTCTAAAGTACTTAGGCAGTAGGGTATAGTGGATTGGCAATGGACATCAGATCCTGGAAGATCTGGGTTCAAATTTTACCTCTGAGACATACTCTTCAAGTCAATTTCTTGAAGAGAAAATGCTTACTATGTTTGTTAAAGACAGTTTTTTTTTTCATTCAGGAGTTTCTATCTCAAAAAAATTGGGCCGATCAATCAACAAAAAGTTTATTAAATGATTATTAATTGGCAGGTACTAAGCTAAGTGGTGAGGATACAAAAATAAGCAAAACACCATCTCTGCTTTCAAGAAGTTTACAATGACTTTGGATTGGGGCAGGGTCAAGATGGCATAGAAGCAGTATAACTCTGTGGCTCCGCCAATAACCACCTCAAATACCTATAAAATATGACTCTAAACAAATTTTAGAGCTATAGAACCCACAAAATGACAGAGAAATTAAGCTCCCATGGAAGACAGGTTGACAAGCAGACAGGAAGGATTCATGAGAGAGTGCTGAGGGCCAAGCCCAGCCCTGCATGAACCTGAGGTTTTAGCCTCAGGGTGGCTCAGACCAGATCCACCAGAGTAAATCACCAGCATCTGTGGCTTTTTACAGAATTTTCAATCCATAAATGCCAAGGACAAAGTAAAAGGTCTATGGAACTCAACTGGATTTGGGGAGGACAGAGGAGCGGATCAGAGCCACTGCCCCCAGAGTCAGAAGTATGCTGCAGCTGACTGCATGTGACTGCTTCAGAGCTCCTGGCCTACAGATCATAGTGGAACCAAGTGACCATTCAGAGGCTAAGTGTTCTTACCTTAACCTGCCTGGATCTGGATGGTGGTCTTGGGTGGTGGTCTTGAGGTGTGTCACCAGTGAGCCAAAGCTGGTGGGGGCTGTAGATACAGCACCCTCCTAATAACTCCAGCATCTGTGAAAACCCCAATGATTTTAGACAAAGCTCTCCTCTCTGGAAGCAGAGTTCTACTGTGGCAAAGATCAAAAGTCAAGTAATTGACTGGCAACATGAGTAAGCAAAGCAAGTACAGCCAACCAACATTAGATTCCTTTTGGGGGGACAAAGAGGATCAAAGCATGGAACAAGAGGAAGATGAACAATCAGAATTCCTGCACCAAAAGCTTCCAAGAAAAATATGAACTGGTTACAGGCCATGGAGGAGTTCAAGAAGGATTTCGAAAATCAAGTAAGAGAAGTGGAAGAAAAATGGGGAAGAGAAATGGGAATGATGCAAGAAAATCATGAAAAGAAAGTTAACAACATGATTGAAGAAAATAATACCTTAAAAATACACTAATTTAATGAAAAAGAGAATCAAAAAGCCAATGAGGAGAAGAATGCCTTAACCAAATTTGCCAGATGGAAATAGAATTTCAAAAGCTTACTGAAGAGAAAAATTGCTTCAAAAATAGATTGGAGAAAATGGAAGCTAATGACATTATGAGAAATTAAGATACTATAAAACAGATCCAAACAAATATAAAAAAAAAATAGAAAGCAATGTGAAATATCTCATTGAACAAAAGACTGACCAGGAAAACAGATCCACGAGAGACAATTTAAAAATTATTGAACTACCTGAAAGCCATGATCAAAGAAAAATGATCCTAGAAATCATCCTTTGAGGAATTCTCAATGAAAATTGCCCTGATATTTTAGAAGCAGAGGGCAAAAGAGAAATTGAAAGAATTCACCAATCAGCTCTTGAAAAATATCCTACAAAGAAAACTCCTAGGAATAGTATAGCCAGGTTCCAGATTTTCCAGATCAAGGAGAAAATATTACAAGCAGCCAAGAGGGAACAATTTGAATACTGTGGAAACACAAACAGGATAACACAGGATTTAGCAGCTTCTACCTGAAGGGATAAAAGAGCCTGAAATAGGATATTCCAGGGAATACAAAGGAGCTAGGATTAAAACTAAGAATCATCTACCTAGCAAAACTCAGCATAATATTGCAGGGGAAAATATGGTCATTAAATAATTTGGAGGACTTTCAAGCATTCTTGATGAAAAAATCACAGCTGAATAGAAAATTTGGAATTCAAATACAAGAAGCATGAGAAGGTAAACAGGGAGAGGAAATCATAAGGAATTTATCAAAGTTGAACTATTTACATGCCTACATGGAAAAATGATAATTGTAACTTATGACACTTTCTCAGTATGAGGATAGTTGAAGAGACTATATAGTCACCATGAATGAGCAGCTTCCCAAAAGAATGCTACTCTGAACAGCTTTTAAGGTTCTGATTACACAGTATAATGAACACTCCACTTATTCCATTACAAATCAATGCAAATATTCACAACAAAACACAATATAATATTCACAATATTACATCTTATCTCAGAAAATCACAATATAGTGTTCACAACAGTTTAATATTAGAATGGCCACATAGATTTCACTACAGTGGCCACAATATTTGGAACAAAGAACAAATAAATAATCATCTGGTTTCCTTATGGGGGAAACCCTCCTTAATCATTTTGCAATATAATAATCAATCTTCCACTCATGGTGCAATCATAGATTAACTTAATCAGTCACATACCTATCAATCAGTCACTAAGTATCGTTAATCACTAAATACAATCATTAGAAAATTACACAAACCCTCCACCCCTCAGTGTCTAGTAAACTTCAATTTCATCAGGCATTCTATATTTCAGGAGAGGCCTTTTTTTCATCTTGACTCAGGGTGGTCTCTCAGATTCCCTGGATCCCCTTTTATGGTCCCTGCTCCTACCTGAATCCAATGAACAGTCACCTGGATTCAGAGGCAGACAGCTCCCAGGTTCTCATCTAGTCTTCTGGGCTGTTTCCAGTACACACTGAATTTCACAGGGTTCAGCACATCTCAAAACCTTCACTGCTTCTGTTGCCAGGAACTCAAGGGTCAAGCAAGCCACAAACAAACAAAATCTTATCCCACTCATACTTCTTCAGGCATCTAGCATTTCAAGGGGCCCTAGGACCCATAAGGAATCTTGGCATTCCAGGCAACTTGAACCTTCACCAGATTCTGGTCTCATAGAAAATTCCAACTCAGTTCTCAGTCCAGTAGTCCAGTTTCCAGATGCTGTGAATATTCTGCTCCCTCCACCAGGAGCCACCAGGAAGAAAATTATCGATTCTGATTCTCCTTCTCTCAAACTCTTCAAATACACACACACACACACACACACACACACACACACACACATACATATTGACTTCCTTTCTCAGCCAATCCTCTCCTGCCAAGTCAGCAATAGAACAGAGTTCACATCTTCTGTTTTTTTTCCAAGGGATATTTGACCCTTAGTTACTAAGGGCTGAATACATGCTAAATTAATTACCATTACATGCAGGTATTAAAGGATAAAACTGAAGTTTTTTTTTAATCACTAAATTTTTTAAACAATATATAACAGAAATTCATGGTTTAGCATTAAACTCAATTCTAATTAACTTTGCATATGGAACTGTTAATGTTTGTTGAAGTTTGCCAAGTTTATAAGAAAACAAAAAGAAAATTTTGAAAAAGATGTATGACAGACTTTAGGATTCTTGTATCATCCTCACATACCATTTTGTTCTTTGGTATATATTATGGAAGAGAACATGGAAAAATCTTCAATAAATGTGATTAATCACCACAGATCCTTTTGTAGTCTCTTCCCAACCACCACCAAAGGCCTAATTTAGATTGTAAAATTATCCAAGTTATCCAAAGTGAGAATATTCCTTTCCTATCATTTTTGAAAAGAAAAAAAAAAACCTCAGAGTTCAGTGCAAGATTCTTTCTGATGTAAAAAAAATGGAGACAATTTAAATGGCTTTCTTAAAGTCACAGAACTAGTTAGTGACTGTGTGAGGACTCCTTTTCTCCAAGTTTATTTATTTTCATTTCAAAGATCTTTTAATCATAAAATCATCCATCCCTGGTGCACAATGTGCTAGATTTTGCCTAGGCTATTGTAATGCTAATTAATTTAAATTTGAAGAACCTGGTTGCAGAATCTGTTCTGCTGGGGAGAGAGAGAGAGAGAAAGAGAGAGAGAGAGAGAGAGTTTGTCTCTGAAGCATCTGGAAGCTGGTCTACTACTGCTGGACTCAGAACTGATTCAGAATTTTCTTTGGACAACAATTGTGGAGACAGAAGTTGCTGCCACCAGAAAGTCTGAAGAGGAACCCCCCACTCCAAGCTGGAGAAAATGATTTTTATTTTGAAAACCTGGGAGGAGTGATTTTAAGGGGGCTAGCTGAGATTTCTTCCGGCACCTAGGACTACCAAACTGCTGGAAGACTGAAGAAGCATGGCTGTGGTGCCAGTATTCTGTCTGTCTGTTTTGATGTTGTTTTGCCACACTTGGTCTGCTGGTGAAGGACAGTGTTGTTATTGCAGAAGTCCTGGAATCTTGATTTTGACTCAGAAGCCCTGAAGAAGGATTTTCTTTAAGTTTTCAGAAATCACGAAAGAGGGTCTTGCTGGTGTTTTCAGGGGTCCAGAGACTGTTCTGCATGCAGAGAGTGAATTGATGAGGACACTGGCAATGAATATTGTATCTTTGTAAAGCTTTGTCATCCCAGGAACAGAGATTGATGAGAACTTGCCTTGGGTCAAAATGAAGAAAAGACATCTCCTTGGGTATTGAATGCTGTGACAATGATGTGGTTTACTAATGACCTAGGGGTGAGAGGGTTATGTATTTTCTAATTATGGTACTTAGTGATTAATGATACTTAGTAACTGGTAGCTCAATAAGTGACTGATTGAGTTAACCTAGTTGTCTCATGAGTGGAAGACTGACTGTTGTACTCTGATACGACTGAATGGCTCAGTAAGGAGGCAAACCCCCTTAGGGATACCAGATGATTATTCTTTATTCTAAATATTGTGAACACTTTGGTGAAAAGTATGTGGCCATTTTAATTATAAGCTGTTGAGAATACTACATTGTGATTTTCTGTGATAAGTTGTGATAATTGTGAATGCTGTATACCTTGATTTTCTGTGAAGGTTTTGCTTTGATATGTTATAGAATAAATGGAGCATTCACTATACTGTGTAATCAGAACCTTAAAAGCTGTTCACAGTAGCATTCTTTTGGAAATCTGCTCATGCATGGCTTAACAGATATTAAAAGAATGTATAGAATATCATCGTTGTTAACAAAAAAAGGCTGAACACTTGTAATAGAAAGATTTGACTTACATAAATGAATGTTTAAAAAAATGTTAAATTGCAAATCATTTAGTGTGAAAGTATATCATAAACACAATAAGTGTTATGAAGCCAAGGAAGCAAGGAATCAATTCTAGCAAGAATTATTAAAGGTATCTTTATGAAAATAGCAAAATTTGGAGTTTTACAGAAGTAAGGGAAATTCATTAAAAGCTCTCCTGAGCCTCACCTTGAAATAGGTTTCTGAGCTTATCAAATATGTACATCAGATTGCTCTATAACACTGGAATGCTTAGCAATCACATCATTTAGAAAAATTAAATACTTATTTAAAGAGAAGTTTAAAACTAGATAAGAGATGCCCTCAATTCTGGACATAGTGGATATACATTAAAAAAAACAAAAAAAGTCTAAGCATCCTAAAAACATAGGAGGTTTATAATGACTTGCAACCTATGGAAATCTCAAAATCACCTATCACAATTCAGTCATAACAGAGAATGTTAAATCCTTGAAGTGATGGCTATAATGCATATTATATGTACATTTCTATTTACTTGACAATTGAGATCTTCTTGCAGGAGATTTTCTGTACTATCTGGTACTGAATAGTCCTGAAGATCCACAGAAAAGCCTTCATGAATTCCTGGAAGGTGAAATTTCTAGAATCTTGAAATTACTCACCTTATTCCTTGGAAGAAATCAAGTGCAAGTCCTGTCAAATAACATCAGAAGACTGAAGAAGGAAGAAACTTGATGTCATAACTTCATGACCTTTGAAATTCCTCTCAGTTCTAAAGATATGATCTTATGATCTCATAATGAGGAAAACCTGATAAGCAAGGTGACACATCCTGACCAGACCTCCTCGGGTCATCTCAGGCACCATTTAACACATAGAACAAATGAGGAAAAGCTCTTTTAAGCTTCCTTCTGTGTACCTTTTTCAAGGAATGAACATGTAATGTCAATTGGCCACAGGCTCCACAAAAATGCACAAAAACAACATGGGAGACCAAGATCTTTGATGAGAGGTAAGAACCTATGAATATCCAGAGACCAAGTCAGTCCACAAGGGCAGCTTAGACAGCAGTTAAAACAGCACCACCTTCCAGAAAGTGATTGGATGAGAAATTGCTCGAGAAGATCTAGCTACAGCATATTTTCAGAGCATATATTTTGATTTCCAAGAAGAGATAGGGAATGGTCTGGATGTTTTAATATTTGCTGTATTTTAGGATTTTCTACTTTAATTTTATTCACATTTCATCAAGTATTCATGAAGATATACTTCCAAAAATGAGCATTTAGACTAAATGATCCAAAGTTCTTTCTTTTCATTTCTTATTGAGGTTCCAAAAATTTTGTTTCTACTTTGTCCATTTCATATTATCATTTGCTCTTATCTCAAATAGCTAATCAAATATGTATGCTTCCATTTGAATTACTATGGACAAATCATAATGTTGATATAGTTTCATTTTGTGACAGCAATGATCATGTGTATGCTGCCTCTAATGGCACTACTCTAGTTTGGAACATTCATCTTTCTTTTAAAATATTTTATATTGAATACTTTATTTTTTCAAAATTACATTTTTAAAAATTAAAAAAATATCTTAACGTTTGTTTTAAAATTTTGACTTCCAAATTCTTTTCCTCTCTCCCACTCAACCCACCTCATTGAGAAGTCAAGGAATTTGAAATAGATTATACAGGTGCAGTCCTGCAAAACATATTTCTGTGTTAGTCATATTGTGAAGGAAAACACATCAAAAACAAACAAATCAAGAAAAATATAGAAAGTAAAGAAGGCATATGCTTCAGTCTGCATTCAAACTTCATGAGTTCTTTCTCTGTTCATGGAGAGCATGTTTCATACTATGTTGCTCAGGATTGTCTTGGATAATGATTTTTTTTTTTTGCATCACTTTCATTTATCTTAGCAATTTTTCTTCCACCTTTCTTACTTGATTTTTAATATCCTTTTTGATCTCTTCCATGGTTTAAAACCAAATCATATTTTTCCTTTGAGGTTATAGATACAGGAGTTTTGACTTTGTTATCTTCTTCTGAGTGTGTGCTTTCATCTTCCTTGTCAGCATACTAATTTTCTATTAGTCATGGCCTTATTTTGATGTTTGCCTATTTTTGCAACCCATTTCTTAACATTTGATTCTATGTTACAATGTGGTTTGGCTTCTGGGCTGAAAAGTGGCATTATTGAAAGCTTCAGGTATTCTGTGAAGCTGTTGTCAGAGATAATTCTGAGAATCTGTTGTTTTTTAATTCAAAGTTGGGAGAACTCATGTGAAACCTTGCCTTTTCTTCACTATTTTGGCTCCATCCCCAGAACATGGAACTAGGTTGACCAGGTTTGGCAATTTTTAGTTAGTTTTCTTTTAGTTGAATTTTGAGTTTCACTCCACAAATATGATTTATTGCTTTCTTTTATTTTTTTTTAATTTTGTGATTTTTAAGACTGCATAACTCCAAGTAAATATGCAAAAGTTGTAGCTCTTAAGAATATACTTCAATTGCTTTTGGAGTTATTACACCTATTGATGTGAAGAAGCAATGAGTTTCAAAGATCACTTAACTTTAAAATGAATTAAACAGCACCAGTCACGCTTGTTTACAAGTAAAATATAGTCAAAAACTGGAAACAGTAACAACAAAAGAAATTACAAACTATCATTTCAAAACAATGTAAGTCAACACCAGAGAAAAATCAAAGATCTGCAGAGGGGTCCAGCAGCTAGAGGGTTATTATTGTTGTTTTTATTTTTCTACTGCATGATGTAGGATTTTTGACACTAGTTTTGAAGATTAAAAATATTTTTAATTGATACAATTTTTTCATTCATACCCATATCAAAATCAAGTTTAAAAAATCCAGATAAATTTATAAAATCTTTATATATTCATAAGTCTAAAAATTCATGCACTTATTTTGAGATTTTAATGAATTTTTCAGTGATCCTGTAAATTGTGTCAACACGGAGGCAAAGGCAAATACATTGTTATATTGAGAAAAAAAATATTTTAAGATCATACAAATCCTCAAAAATGATGGTGTGTTGAATGCAATTTCACACTTAACGTGCAACATCCTTTGAAAAATTATGAAAATTATCCAAGATCTACAGATAAATAGGTTCAAAAAATCTCAGTACCCAGTTTACATAAATCCAATTGAAAACCAACGGAAAGTCATTGACTAGACTCAAGAATAATGGACTAAGGTATTCAATATGCTGTTTAGCTTCATGATGAAGAATTAAACAATTTATTTTAAAATCTGGCTAACTCAATATAAAATTATGGGGAAAAACTGATAAAGAGGTAGATGTTTTATTTTAAGATATTTTAAATACGTATATATGTATAAGATGTGCTGTAAAAATGAAAGTAAAAATTATTTTCCTTTGTCCTATGTAATTCTCACACCACAGGACTCAGAATTTTCTCATGAAAATTACCTCATGTAAATCAAACGTACTGAGAAGAGAAAGGGTGGAAATTTTTCATAGCACTAGGATAACGCTAACATTAAAAAATGGCATTTTCCCTCACTATGAAAAATTTTAATGTATTACTGATCTATAGCAGTTTTTTTAAAGAATCATGCAATACAACTGAAATATTAATTTATATTTGACTGTGTATCTCAATTTCTCTTCTGCAGATCTCAGGGAATCTTCAAAGGACAGGAAAATAGTCTTTCAATGAGTGGATAGCATATTGAACACTTACACAGAATGTTCAAATGAAGTAAAATTGATGGAAATTTATAATAACATATTGCTATGGGCTGCTCAGTGGCTAGAATTTCAGAATGATTGGAGATGTGTGTAAGAAATGACCAGACCATGTGAATAGTTCAAGGAAGAACCACGAACTCCATTTTAATGATTCTTTGAACAAGTTTTTTATAGCACAAGCAGACAAAGATTCAAATACTCTTATCAATAAGCTTAGTTTGTCATATCCTAGAATAGTCTTATCAGTATAATAGTCTGTCACATCCTGGAAGCAGCTCATATAAGATCAGGCTTTGTAAATCTAGGCACCAAAAGTCTTGGGAAAGTTCCTTAGCTTCTGTCAAATGCATTCACATAATAAAGGATGCTCTCCAGAACAGTCTTCAAGGTGGAGGGGGGCACAAAGCTTGGGTTATAAATGACATCTACATAGAAACTGACCCTGAAGAATCAAATATTTTGGCTTTCAACAATATATGGCTCTCTTAGCATGGGGAATACATACATACACACGTGTATGTGTATATATAAACATGTTCTTAAGGTACCTTATGTACATAAAGAATGTAAGAAGATTTATCTATTTTAAAATCTATTTTTCAGTGGGATAAAATAAAGTGTCTTGTGACCATATCTAATATGTAATGACTGACAAGTCCCTTTACTCTCTTGTCCTACAGATTATTTTAAAAGTAGGAGTTGCAGAATTTGTAAACATTTTTTAGGAACTATTGAGTTACAGATAATGTATTTTTGGAATATGTAGTACTCTGTATCTTTTCTTTTTTCTTCCTTATGCCCAATGGAGAACATTTCTAGCATTATCTTTGTAGTGGAAGGAGAGCCCAGAGCCCCTGAAATCACTCTCTCTCTAAACACATTTTGAACACTATATGATTATCTTTTTTTCCCATTTGTTATTGTATTCAGAACTGTTTGCAGTTACTATACTACACAACAGACATCAGTGTTCTAGTTAAGCACTGTCCATTCTTTATCTTGTGCAGAGTGGTAGAATAGATTCTCATTGATTCATTTATAATCACTATACAGTTGATTTTTTATACCTGAAAATGCTAACAACTTGCAAGATTTCATGGCTAGGTATAAAGAA
>CM053587.1:193257163-193274679 GCA_028646515.1 Pseudochirops corinnae
AAGTAATGTGTTGTTGGAGTATTTTTAAATCCTCAAATGAAATGTTCATAATGTTCTAAAGTCATATTAATGAGATAATAATAAATTTTCTTGTACTGACATATATACTCTATACCTTTTCTCAAAACTACATTAGTTAGTACTTAAGAGAATGAAAAGGGGTAATTTAAATAAAATTTCCTAGGTAATTAGCTCAAGGGTATAGCAAGATTCTTGAACTGTGTATCTTACCTAGCCTAGGTTTATGTTCATTATAGTATCAATGTCCTTTTAATGCCTTTATTATGTAATCTATGATTAAGATATTTATTGGTGTAGCAAATAGCATAATACCCCAATGGTACTGAGGATTTTGGCCCTCAGAATGTTGCTAATGTATTATCTCAAGGCTTTAGTGACATTACTGACAGAGAAGTTGGGAGTTAGTTTTCTAATGCAGTAACTCACTAATCACCTTTACTGTGCTTCTACCCATGATTATCAGTTGATACAAATTAGTTAGCCACATAATTCATTTTAAAATGGAGTATTTTAGTGCAGAGGTATAGTTGGTATGAAGGATCTCCTGAAACCAATGACAATCATCATCATCATCATCATCATTATCATCATCATCATCATCATCATCTTAGCATTTATATAACACTTTGAGGTTTTTTAAACACTATTTATTTCTCTGTATGTATACATATATATTCATATAGTATATAAATATAATCTGAGTGAGTGAGAATTACCCAATATCATAGAATTAGAAATTGTGCAACATCAGTTTGGACCCCCAATATCTCCTCTATTGACTTATTATAAGGGCACTATATTCTCTCTCTCTCTCTCTCTCTCTCTCTCTCTCTCTCTCTCTCTTTCTTTCTCTCTCTCTCTTCCTCTGTTTCTGCTACTATCTCTGTCATTGTCTACACATACAGAGACACACCTATATGTAATAAATATAGTACATACAAATGATATAGATTTATTTATAAATCTATAGTTTTTATGTGTGTATACATGCAAACAAAAAATATTTGTCAAAGGGCAGGATGTGATAGAGAATTCCACAGGAGTCCATAGGAATGCAGAAATGTGGGACTGAGATGGCTGATCTGGGTACCCTCTTTAAAAAGAGGTTCTAGAAGAAACCTCTAATCAGAGGGACCTGTCAATATGTGAGAAGGTTCAGGACTGAAGTGAAATTCCAAGATTAAGAACTTTCTAAGGGTGTGATGGAGAAGTCCAGAAGAGAGTGGATGAGAGTCTTACAATGACTATACAAATTTGTAACAACTTTTAATATTTCTTCATATTTACCTGCCTGATAATTTAAGTAACATAGCTTGGAATGAATAAGGGTGATCAATTTTTTTTTCATAAGTTCATTCCCCTCCTAAGCAAGGAGGCATTGAAAGCAAGATACATATTTCCAACAACAATACTTCAAGCTACTTGCGCTTACATGTCTACACATTCCATAATGATTACAAAATATAGATATATTTCAATGATGAAATATTGAAGTAAGTCACCTATTTAATTTATTTTAATTAATGTAATGTATTTAATTTATCATCCAACTTAACATAGGTCCTTTACAGAACTATTTTTAAATAAACTTACTTAATAGAAGATATTGCACATCTCATGAGCTCTGCAGATTTAAACTACTGCTGAGTATTTTAAACTTTCCATGATCATTAAAAATAAAATCTATTAAATTATTTTCATATTACTTTAATTCATAAAATCCATTAACGTCACTTTGACCTTCACTGACTTTTCTCTTTCTATATCCTTGTCAAGGGTAATAATAATCTTTTTCCCCCCATTCTTCATGGTTCATTATTAATGGACAATTTTCAAGTCCTTCTGCACATCTGTCCTAAAATTCTGCTAAGTAAATAATATAGCATGCCTCCTCGCCTGTCATTTTAAATCCACAGATGCACATTAATTCAGACCATTCATTAAGCAAGTGATCCCAAAACATTTCAAGGTGTGGCATCAATAAATTCAGAATCTGCAAATAAAAACTTTAAAAAATTCTTACGAAGCATACTTGAATACTAGACATAGTTTGGCATAAAATTGGCAAAAAGAAAGATATAAGAAATACCTTCCTTTTCTAAAAAAGACAAAAATGAGTTTAAGAAATCAACAAATACAGAAGAGCTCCTTATTGTCTCTGGCTTATTTAGTCACAGTGATATTTCTTCTGAGAAGGCTAAAAACATCCATATGCATTTGTATATAACAAGAACATAATAAATCCTTTTTATCCAGGCACATTTTTTTTCTTCAAAAAATACTAAACTAAGCAAACCATTTGTCTGATTTCACATACCTCAGAGAGCATCATGTTTAGATTGGATGGTCTGCTGTGGATGTTGCTAGGTTTGACAGCCTGTACTCTCATGACCATATTTGATAGAAGTTGACTTATAATTGATTGCACTTATAGTAGCTCCCCCAAAAATGACCATGTACAACTAAGTGGTGAAGTAGATTAGTGCAGGCCTTAGAGTCAAGAAGACCTGAGTTCAAATAAGGTCTCAGATACTAACTAGTTGTGTTACCCTGGGCAACTAACTTAAACTCTGTTTGTCTCACTTTCATCATCTGTAAAATAGGAATAACAATAGCACTCCCTTGCTCAAATCTTCTGAGAAATAAATGAGATAGTAATTATTAGGTATTTGGCACAGTGCCTGGCCCATAGGAAGCACTATATGCTAGTCATTACTTTTATTATAAGAGATGCTAAAACTATTATAATAGTTACTAAGCTCAACATTGCAGAAATAAGTAACACATAGAACATCAGAAAGGAGAATTAGGGATAAAATAAGGGACTAGAAATCAAGATATTTTAAGTTTTCTTTTTTCTTCATTTTTTAGGGGACTATAGGGGCAGCAAAGGATATGGAGGGCCTACAATTGAAAGAAGGAGAAAAGGATTCAACTTTTCATGTTATTTTCTTTTCCAAATGAATCCCCTAAAGACTCATTTTGAAACTTCAGTGCATGAGTTAGACTTTTATACAATTTTAGTTAAGTGTTTGAAGGTGAAATGTGGAAAGACTTGATAGGATAAGTAATCCAATGTTTGAAATATAAGGCCTCTTTTAGAATATTTGCATGTTTGAATCATGAATTAAAATGTATTCTAATGTTCAAAGATTTCTAGCACAGCAAAGTATTTAAGTGATCAGAATGAAAAAATTAATTAAATAAGATATCTTCTTTCTCTTGAACCAAACCTATTCCAGGTGAATTTAGTTGCGAGATTTTTCTATTTAGAAACTGTTTTGTCAAGGCAAGATTTATATAGTAGACTAGTAATCATGCTAAGGGAAAACATAAAAAAAAAAAAACATTTTGTTCTTGGAAGACTTTTAGTCAGACCCTATTTCTTGATAAAATCCTGTCCAAGTTTCAAAATAAGCAGAAAACTATCATTATAGGCATGAAATGTGATCTGACCTAACTTTCAAATCTTTTTAGCTAATGAATTAATATTGGCATGAATAAAAATGTTAGCAATGGTTCTGAGACTCCTTGTTTTGTCAGCTTGTATCATTGCATTAATGTTATTTAAGCATATTATTTTGAGTATATTTCAAGTAACAAAATCCCTCATATGTGCTCTTTTGAGTAGGATGATAACAGCAAGGCATCTGATAATTGGCAGCTTGCCCACAATTCTCAACAGCTTCAGGGTTAGTGAAGCAGTGAAAATATGTAAACGGAGAAGGCAAAAACACTGAGTTCTGCTATTCTGGGAAGAATCTATTTTAGGCTTAAAAGAAAGCAGACAGTGCTTGTTGGCCAGGCAGAATCACAAAGTGCATGTTTCTGAGCTTAGAGAATGCTTGGGAACCTGAACTAATTTTAATATCATGCTGGGAATGATTCAGTGGAGGTATTTTCAATCACACCTGCACCTACAAACATGCCTGCTGACTCTTTTAGGAAAATGCCCCCTTCTGAATCTCTCTTCCCTCAATCCAAACCTCCACTAAAAGTCTTCCATTCCCTGATATAAATTAATATTAAATTAATCTTAGACTTCCTCCCTTAAGGAGAGACATACTGGGAATACAACATGATTAGATGGAGGAAATATCCAAATAAATTGAACTTTGGAAGGAACATTTTGTTGGCATTATACACTATACTATGGAATCGTGTTGAGGTCTGAGTTGTGAGAGCTGGTTTAGGTTTTTGAAAGAATTCACTTAGATCTTCTCTTTAGCCAATGGGAGCTTCAGTGACTCAAAAGCACACAGGTCTGAGATTTAGCAAGGAGCTAAACAAAGGTACTGATATAGGAAAAGGACTAGACTCATATAGCCAGAAAATTACACAGTCTATAGCATGGTGATGTAATTTTAGGGTTTCTAATGAAGATTGGAGATTTAGGGACAAGATGAGGAAGATGGATGACACCAGATAAGGGAAACAGGAAAAATTTTGTGACCTAGGATGGGAGGAGAAAAGGAATTCCATGGTCCAGGACAAGGGAGAAGTTTTATGATATTTCAAGATAAGGGAAGAGACTCCAGGATGCCCTCAGGCAGAGGAGGATCTCAGAAGTTACTGAAAAAGCATCCCTTAATATTAACCCTTAGGGCACCTTTGTATCCACATAATTTCCCCACTCAACCACAAAGCAAGAGGATTCTTTCAGTAAACAGGGAAGAAGATCATTGTCTTCAGTAGCTGCTTCCTGCTGTACAAGAGAGAGATTGATGAGCGTTGATCAGCATCAGGGTGCTAGATGCAGTGCCAGCTGAGTCCAGGGTGAGAAAGACAAACCATTTGGGGACACCAAGGGTAGGAGTTGTTATCCTAAGAGCTTAAAATTGAATCTCTGAAGGTGAGAAGACACAAAGCAGACCAGGAGGTTAAACAAGCATGGACCAAGTATAAGAGCCCATAAAATGATTCATAATGGGATCAGAATGGGGGAAAAAAGGGAGAGGAACCATGAACCCCAGAAGTAGGAAGGGGGAGATATCAGCCTGGAGTGGATGTCTTGATGTGGATGTGGATGTGGATGTCCAATAGGCTGACTGTCATATCTTTTGAGTGCTCGAAAGAGATTCCATGAAGGGTCTTCAGAGTATAGGAGGAGAGCTGTGGGGAGTAAACTAGTGAATGATGGTGACATCACCCAGCAATAATGTACTCTGTCCTGCCCCACAGAATTCCATATTTGAATTAAGGCATTAGACTTCCAGTCTTGAGGAAGCAGGTCTAACACTAGGTACAGATTGGGAATCGGGAATGGGTGGACTAGAAACAGAAGTCATTCAAAGGTGGGGCCCAGACCACAACAAAGCTAGAAAGTACAAAGGTAAGTCCCCACAGTGAGGGGCTTCAATGCAGTCTTCTTTGACCACTTTTCTGTAGCATCTTATCTCACATCTCATACCCTCTCTTTAGCTTGCTTCATTTTTCTCAGCACTCCTTTCTCCCTCGCCATCCACTCAAATGCTTTTGGGAGAGGGACAAAGGAGCTGTCCCTGGCTGACTGGGGATAAGGAGGGGAGTAAAATGAGACTGAAGCAGCTTCCAGGGGATGAGGAGAGTGTGGAACAGACATTCATGTTTCATGACCATCCACAGATGCACAGCTGATAGTCTGGGAGATACAACTCTAGTAGACAAGTTCAATATGCAGGGCCCAAATAGAGAACAGAGGAAAACAAAGAAAGAAACCAAGAGCCCCATGATGTGATTATTTACTTTTGTCATGGAGAATCTAATCTTGTTATTTTCTCAGAAGTTCCCACTCTGATTCCAATTCCTTTAGGAGGACCAAATGCTATTGAAGATCCAAATCTATACATATAAATATAAGTAACAATATTTTTCAGGTAGAAACTTTCTGCCCTTGTGTTCAATAGTTATGCAGACAAATTTACTTAGAAGAGACTGACTTTTACTCTAGTTATCATAAAAGACTTGGTATAATCCACAAGTAATTAATTCCAAAACAGTGTATATCAATAAATTGCTTACAATAAAACATGTTCATGCCACAGAACACAGGTATTATTTTCACAATAGTAACACACTTTGGATGAAGTTGACTTTTCCATTAATAGAAAAATATTCCATAAGTTACCTCCCTCTAAGAAAATTGCACTGAAATTATTTTCCTCAAATAGAAGACATTTCTGATCCAGTTTCAATAATTACTAGAATAACAGCTTGGTATATCAGTTGTACCAATACCCAATTACTTTAACATCCCCTTGAAACATTTAAGGACTTTATTTCATACAAACATACATCTAGCAAAAGGCAAATAATTAGACCAAATACTCATTTTCTAAATTGGTCAAGATCTACAAAGGAATATAAACTTACACACACTTTGTTATAGTTGCTCAGATGTATCCCAACCTTAGTCTATGGGATAAGGATTCAATGTTTTATCTGTACACTTACTTTTCACAAACTTCTTTTCCCTATATCTAACCATTCACAACATTGAGAATGTTCTATTCCAGGGATTTAATCTTTCACATGACTATGAAATTTTACCCAAATGGGGTGTGGAATGACTACCCATTCAGATTGAAAAGAGCAAGATTTCACATGCTAGTATTGTGATCACATCCTTCGCTAAACACTAGCCTTGATTACAGAAATTTGCCATAAAAAGGAAAGGCAAGGACAGGATTAGATAAAACATCACAGTTTTCTAACCACACATTATAACTTCCACCTCACAGGCAGCCTCAGGAAAAGTCAGGTAGAAAACATTCCTTTTCAAAGGAACACAATGGGGAAATTGAGTCATGAGGATCTCATCCTAGCCTGCGGCTAGGATTGTCCTCCCAGTTTTTTCAGACACAGACCAAATATAAGAGCAAGGAAAGTTATGCCTGCAAAAGTCTCATTATCTCTGAGTAGCTTGTGGTATTTCTCTCAGAAGGTCAATTATTGACTATTGATGGATTTTTATGATCTACCAGATAACACAAAATAAATCCATTCTGTTACCAAGAACTTTTACCTCATATGGCAAGTTTCACTAATCAAGAATTTTCCCAGGACTTATATCTCAAATTTAAAGTTGTCCTCATGCAAAAGCCAATCATCAGAGATCATTTCTATATATTTGAAAATTTTCAGCATGCCAAATTCCCTGTTTAGGAACTCCATAATCCAGACAAGCTCTTTGGCAAGCTTATAAAATCAGGGAGGATGAAGTAGGACCCCTGAGAAGGGGATGCCTTTTCCACCCCTTAGGAAAGAGCTGCTATGGGCTATGCTTTTAACCAACCCTCAGGACTGAATGGGCAGATCCTCTTATCCATACAACACAAACACAGACACACAAACACACAAACACACAGAGTAATTACCACCTTTAGGTTTTAGTATTAAAACAACCAGCAATCTTACAATTTTCATAAGCACTAGCCAAATTGTTTTAGTCGTAATGCAAATAATAAGCTTTAGATGACATCAGTTATATTCCCAGGTCATATAAAATTATTGACAGAATGATGCACTGTCTTATCTAGTGCAGACAACTGCCGGCTTCTTACCTCCTGGTAGATACTCACAGATTTTCAGCCCCAGGGGTTCAGGGTCATTACCAGCAGTAGTCCTCAAGGTAGCTGATGCCCTTTCCCCCTCCCTCCTCTCACCAGGTGTTAGAAGGTGAATCTTCAGGGGAGTGGGAAGGATGAAACAATCTTTTCCTAATCTGGTCTGCAATAACAGGAGTTAAAAGAAAAATTCTAGGTTTTTGTTTTTGTTTTGTTTTTTGCAGTCACACTGAAATATCCTTTTGTAATGGTGATGGGAATTTGAGGATATTTCCTGCCCTTTAATAGGTCAAGTGCAATCACATGGATCATATGGGGGGGGGGGGAAGAGCAGGAAGTATGGAACAGAAAAAGCAGGAGAGAGAGTCAGAATTGCTGGGAGTAAGCAGTGTGGAGGCTGAGCAGCTAGCATGAGTGTAGGGGGGTATTCTTGCTTAAGGGAGCCTGTTTTGTTTTGAATATCTGATGGAGGGAAGGCTTCAGAATGTTTCTGTTCACTGCACTGGTTATATGTACCAACTTCTTCACTGCTATGATGAATTTGTCTTTCTGGTTTTGGGATTCAGTTTTCTGGTTTTTTGAATTAATGCTTTGGTTCAGTCCTCCATGTGGAGAGTCTATTACTTTTTGTGATTCACAACTACACCAGCGTATTCATAACCACTATGGGCACTGTGAACATTGCTATGGTATTATATTTGGCAACAAAGATGGGATCACAACATATCACATATCTATTTGGAGGCAGGAGGGCATTAGAGAGAGAAATGGATACCCCAGGATGGGAGGATTTACCTTATTCCTCCCTAAGAAGAGATGGGTTAACAGCACAGGGTTCTGTAAAAACTGGGAATCAAAACTACATAAGGGAGAAGCCAGAAATTTGGAAAGATATTGGCAAGACACATTAATAGAACCAGGGAAAAAACTGGCAGGTGTGTATAGGAGAGAAAGGGCTTTGGTAAAAAGTTATCTTCTTATATGTAAAAGTAGAGATAAGCTGCTGGGGGAGAAAGCTCAGATGGCAAGGGAGTTGGCTGGTTTATGTGAGAATTTTTCTGGGCCACAGCATTCAGGTTCTCCTTTAGAAGAGCAAACAGGAAGGTCTCAGGTGGTGGAAGAACAAGCTACTATTCATTTAGCTATAAAGAAGCAAAAAAAAAAAAATAACAGAAGGAATGTGCATGCAGCTTTTGTATAGGCTGGGCATAGTTTCCCTGACAACTGCCAGGAGAATGTGTGCGAGGAAAATGGACCAAAGTTAGATGAGGAGTCTCTTAATGCAGAAGTTCACCCAATACTAAGAAGAAAGCAGGAGAACCACCAGGACCAAACAGAGTTCAGAGAAATAATTGAGGATTTCACTCAACAAGAGGTTACTGGTATATTGAGGTGATTAACCAAAATATTGGGAGAGTCTTTAGTGTTTTGAATGATAAGAATCAGTGATGAAGAAGCCAGAGGAGCATCACTAGATAGTGTGGATTGCTTGAAATTCATAACCATTAGTCAGAATCCTTTTGTACACCAAGCTTTAAGGAATTACCATATGCAAGGAGGTAATGGCAAAACTAATCTCTTAGTGTTAGCTGAAGAGGGATGTAGTAACCAATATCATACTGACTCTATGTGGCCTGGTGGAGACAGATGCTGGTACTCACATAGATAGTGTACAAGCAAGCTAAAGGAGGAGGTAACAAAAACTACCATCATGGTTGGAGATGCAAATGTGTATAATGATATCCCCTTAGCAGTTATTTATACAAATATCACAGTGAAGACAGCTCCTTCTGCTTATAAGCACCTAATTCTGACTCTACCAATTGGGGAAATAGTTATGGATTTGGCCAATGCTTTCTTCACCATCCCAATAGACTCTAAACAATGAGATCAGTTTGCTTTCACTTGGCAGGGCAGACAATATACTTTCACTCACTTGCCGCAAGGATATCTGCCTAGCCCTGCTATTTGTCATAGGATTGTGGCTGAATATTTGGATGAATTAGAGCTACCTGTTGTACAGCTTACCCGCTACATTGATGAAATTATGATACAGGGAAAATATGCAAAAAAGTGAAGAGTTCAACCCTTTTAATTGAACATAAGAAATGCAAATGGTAGGAAATTAACCCTGTAAAGATCCAAGGATCAGCTCAAAATGTAAAATTTTGAGGTACGCAATGGAATAAGAGTCTGCGATAGATTCTTCTGCAAGGTCAGCAAAAGATTCAGGATTTTCCTACCCCTAGCAATAAGAAGGAGGCCCAAAAATCTATAGGACTATTTGAATATTGGGGGCACCACATTCCACATCTGGGATAGATTTTGAAACTTTTATCTTGTGCCCACCAGCATGTTACTTAGACCCCTAAATAGCTGGCTGTTTGATGGACCCATTTTGCCTGTACTGGATCATCAGTTGGTGTCAAGGTAGGAACAATATATTGACTAGCAATCTTTTCTAGTCTATCAGCATGTGTTTTGTATTCACGTTCTGGCATGGTGAGGGCCACATGAGCATCAATGTTGAAAATTGACAAATTATTAGCCTAAGACATGTCCCATATATCTTCCCATAATTCTTTGTTCCAGACTTGTTTACCTTGAATTCCCTAATTTTGATTTTTCCACATGGGCATCCATGTAGCTAACCCATTAGATACTACCCATGAATCAGTGAATAATTGACACTGTCCTCCTTGTTCTGTATTAATGGCCTGATGTACTGCCATACATTCAGCATATTGACTACTTCCACTTGTTCCAGTACTTTTCAATGTCCACCTAATACATGGGCTATAGGCTATGGCTTTCCAATGTCATTTTTGGCCCAAATAATTTGCTGTCCCGTTAGTAAATTATGCATGTCTCTTTTGTTCTTCAGTTAATCCATCATATCCCTCATTCCATTTTACAGAGGAGTGTTCCAACTGTTGCTTTGGCTCAGGGTATGTATCATTCCCCTCAGTGCCTTTGTTTGCTATAGATTGACTTAGAACAGAGACTATATTTTTAACTGTTTTAGCTCCATTTTGAATTTAGAACTTACATTTGATTATGCCAACCTCTTGTGCATGTCCAATTCTGTGAGAAGCTGGGGTACTCATTAACCAGGTTGTAATCAGGATTCCAGATCTTAATATCACTTCATGGCCCAGAGACAGTTGTTCAGTCTTCACCAAAGCCCAATATGCAGGTAACAACCGCTTCTTAAAAGGTGTCTACGGGCACAAGATTGAGGTATTAGTATCTCATATTCATTGTTAAAACAGGTAGCAGAAGAATGCCATAAATATCAGTTGGAAAAGGAATGAACTCTTGCTTGGGTAGTTACTAGAGAAATACCAAGACAAAATGTCCTGGCCCAGATTTGGCAAATAGATTATATTGGTCCTCTACCCAATGATGAAAGATACAATTTTTATGTACTAGTGATGGCACCTATTCAGGTGTACTAGTAACTTGTCCTTATAAGAATGCAACCCAGAACACCTATAAAACTCTAGATCACATAAGTCTATATTATGGAACCCCAATGGAGATTTAAAGTGACAATTGGTCACATTTCAAAGGTAATGAAATGAAGATGTATTGTGTATTAAACAATATAGAATGGATATATCATATTCCATATTATCCACAAGCATCTGGGTTAATTGAAAGAATGGACAGATTATTAAAAGAACAGCTAAGGAAGTTATAATAATTAGTATCAACATTGGAAGGATGATTTGTTTTTTACTTTATGTAATTTGAATAATAGACCATTAGGATGAAGTGCACCTCTAGCCAGAGTGATGATTCCAAATCTACAAATTAGAAAACAACAAACATAATTCCCAAATATTGAGGATTGGATTATGAGGTCAGATGTCCCAGAACCATATCTAGGAATGGTTCAGCAGGATATGATTTGCATTATTTAGAGGATTTTTGGTTAGACAGAAAAGAAATAAGAAAAATCTCCACTGTAATATGTATAAGAATCCCTAAAAAGCATTTTGGACAGATTTTTTTTTACCAGAATGATGATTACCAGCTCAAGGAATATATGTATTGGCTGGAGCAGTATATTCTTATCATCTAGGAGAAATTATTGTGAATAATTGTGAATTTTAAAAACAATTCGATAATTTAGGTAAAGAACCCATACAGTTTTATAAAAAGGATAGAATAGTTCAAGTGATTATCATTGCTTGTAAAACAATACCACGTGTAAAAATTGACCCTTCTTCCAAAGTAATTATGAGAAGAACTGAAGGGTTTGGTTCTACTGATAGAAGAAAACTGGGAGCTAAAATACGGGTAAAATGGAAGCCAGAAGATGTTCCAAAGACTGGGGAGATTATAGCACAAGGAAAGTATGATACTGTAATTATTATCTATTCAGGAGAAGATGATTACCAAATTGTAAACTTAACTCATATATTTTACTGTGATTGAGGCTACAATAGTGGGTTCATGGACTCCAAAAGCAAGGCTGACCTTAGGTCTATGCTATTTTTGGTTATTGTCTCCTCGTTTCTTCTTGGCTTTTTATCTGTTCACCTTGTCTGCTATATTTGTTTCCTGCAGGCTTGGCACCTTCCACCTGAAGATGCCAGATCACTTAAGCTGAATGGTCCCTCCTGTCCACAACTGTGACATGTCACCCCTGTACCTGGCATCAGTCACATTCTAAATGCTAGCTAAAGAACTGACCTCTCAAAGGGGACCTCTTGAGACAGGGACAGCTCTATATTCAATTTCAGCAGCAAGAAGCCATTGAAGAAGAGAACTTTGCCTCTTGCCCCAAGATTTTCGGTCCCATTCATTTGAAGGGGAGTGATGGGGTCCATATGCTCAAGTCTCACCCTTAGATATTGTTTTCTGTGTTTATTGTGTGTTATTCTTGTTATATTTCTGTAAAGGTCTGTTGGCACTAGTTATGTCTAAACTCCCATTGGACTATGTAAGGGACATGAAAGATCTTGGGGACAAATGTATTGGTGATGGAAATTTGAAGATCTTCTCTGCCCCTTAATAGGGCAAACGTAATCACATGGAACCTACAGGGGGAGGAGCTTGCCTAAGGGGTGGAACAGGAAGGGTGGAACAGAAAGGAGCAGGAGAGACAGCCAGAAATGCTAGGAGCAAGCAGTATGGAAGCTGAGCAGCTAGCATGAGTGAGAAAGGGTCATTTGTGCTTAAGAGAGCCTATTTTGTTTTGAAGGTTTGACAGAGGGAAGACTTTGGAGTGTTGGTGTTCACTGCATTGGTTATATGTACCAACTTCCTGGTTGCTATAATGAATTTGGCTTCCAGGTTTGGGGATTCAGTTTTCTGGTATTTGAATAAATGCTTTGGTTTTGTCCTTTTTGTGAAGAGTGTCTTACATTTTGTGATTCACAACTACACCAGGATTTTCATAGCCACCATGGACATGGTGAGTACAGAATTGACATTATTCAAGGGGAAGGGGTAGGATAAGGGAGTGACAGGAGTTGTAAATATTTCAAAACTCCTTAAAGATTGATCACAAAACTTGGCAAAACAATCAAATCTTCTAAGCTATTTTTCTCTGTTCTAACTTTTAACTTTTCCAGCCATCCCTTAAAAATTTAGAGTGGGCCACTGAACCTTTCAGACTAACTGTCATGAGATTAGTGCCCTTTCTTAGGATACCTGAAGCAGGAACCAAATATCTCTCTGAAAGCACCTATTTAAGGCCAATCCATGTATACAACAAACCTAGGAGTGAAACTTAAAAAATTCTCAGTAGGTTTGAATATAAATCTTATCAAATTATTGCAACAAATTAGCTTGCAAATAAAATTTGAGGATGCCTTTAAAATGACACAAAAAAATTTTGCAAAACATTTCTTTGTAAAAAGTATTTCCCTTTCTAAAAAGAAAGCTTACAATTTATCCTAATGTTAAAGGAAATACTCACTAAACTTTCGTAAAATAAATAAGCTGGAAACCTGAGAGTGGGATTTATCAAAACCAAATGGGTATAAAATATTTTTTAAGTATCACAAATCCCAAAGTGTAATAAAACCAAAAATCTCAATAATCACAAATGCGTAAGTACCAAAAGATATTAACCTTGGGGAAGAAATTCAGCTTGTTTGTTTGTTTTTTCCCTATGGCAAGACCATACCCAATCAAACGAGCCAAATCACAATAACAAAGTTACCAGACTTTAAAAACTTAGTAGGAATTCTTCTACACAGAGAACTTTACACTAGAATGAGCAAATCAAATCTAGATTCATAATCTCTAGTGGTAATATTTTGGTTTCTGAGATCCAATACACTTAACATTTTAAAAGACAAGACTAGAAAATGCATGTTTTAAGTTAATGAGGCAGGGCACAGAGATTCTGAAACTGAGTGCAGGGACCTCCGAAGAAAACCAGGGATAGAGGTTCACCTCTCCCAATATTCCTTGGGGGAGAGAAAGAGACAACACAGGGTAAAAAGTCCACTCAAGCAGAGCAAGGTGCCTTTTCTTTAAGTTTTAGAGATTTAATTTCCTACTAAGCTTGTTTTGTTTTGAAATCCTCTTCACAAATCATTTTTCTAGATTATATTGAAGGCAGGCTGTGTTACAATGGAACACTAAGCACTTTTCCTAAAGATCTCCAGCCCAAATTTCCCTTCCAGCAGCCTCCCAGCAACCTTACACTACTTATCCCAGCATCCTGGGACAGACAGGAGCAACGAATGTGAGAGACCCAGCACAAGGGCATCCCCTTATATGAGGGTCCACAGTCCAGCTGACCTCCCAGAAGTCAGTGGAGCTTCAGAAGCCTCTGGCAGTGTCTAGGTACTCCAGGGGTCTTGCTGCTAAGAAGAAAGTAGGAGCAGAAATGTCTGAGAAAGAAAACAAAGAAAAAGTGCTTACATGTTATCCCAGTGGCTAGGAGAAGAGCACTGAAGTTCAATTAATATTTGGATCCCAGGTTTTAGCACTAAATTTTTAGGTCAGAGTTGGGACAACTGGTTCAAGTTTTTGAAAGAATTCACTTAGACTTACTCTTTAGCCAATGGGAAATTTGTTGACTCAAAAGCAGACAGGCCTGAAATTTAGCAAGGAGTTAAACAAATGCACTGATATAGGAAAAGAACCAGACTTACATAGCCAAAAAGCTACAGAACTATAGCATGGTGATGTAATTTTTAGGGTTTCTAATGGGGGTTGCAGAGTCAGGGACAGGATGAGGAAGACAAATGATACAAGATAGGGGAGACAGGGGAAATTTTATCAACCAAGATGAGAGGAGAAAAGGAATTCCATGGTCCAGAATAAGAAGGAAGTTTTACAGTATTTCAAGATATAAGAAGAGACTCCAGGAGACCTTCAGGCTCAGGAGGCCCCCCACAAAATACTGAAGGAGCAACCCTTAATATTTACCCTTCAGGCACCTTTGTATCCACATCAAATGAGTCTCAAAATCTCCAAGTTGGTAGGAACTTCAGGTGCCAACCAATTCTACCCATACCTGAATAATTAATAATCATGAGAAAATAAATCCTCCTTGACCCCTGACAGAAAACAACTTGATAACTCTGTACTACAGATTTCTTTAGAGACATCATTTGATTCTTATGACAATAATGTGAGAGGCTATGTATATTTTAAATTCCACTGTGATTGAGAAAGATTAAATTGACTTCACTAGTGTCTCATGGCTTAAGCAACTGGGGAGGAATACAAATCCAGGTTTTCTTGAGTCCAAGTCTGGTACTTCAATCCATTCATAAATATTACCCTTGTGACATACTTGCCTAACAAGTAACCTATCCAATTTTTGTCTGAAGATTCCCTCTGAGGAAGAAACTACTAACTGCCAAGTCATCCCATTACACTTTTAGACTAATAATAAGTAATTATTGAGTACCTATAGGTCAAGTACTGTTTTAAGTACCCCAGAAAAAAAAAGCTCCCTTTAAAGAACTAACAGTAAAATAAAGGAGACAACATAGAAAACATTAAGTACATAAAGCTGTATATGAACTAAGTTGACAATAATCAATGGAGGGAAGAGATTAGAATCAAAAGGGATCAGAAAAAATAATGTAAAATATGGTACTGATAAGATCATTTGTTCCTCTTATATTAAATTTTTTGGCATCTTTGCCACATCTACTTCTTAGTCTTAGTTTTGTTTTCTTTGGCCAATTAAAATAAGTATAACATTTAATCTTTGATTGACTATAAAATTTATAAATTTATAAAAAATGACATTTTTAAAATTTAAAACATTTAAAATTTAAAAAAAATGACATTTATAAAAAATGACAGCTATAATTTTCCCCCATGTGTGATTTTGTTCTTCTTTAGTCTAAACACTGTGTAATATCTTTAATCATTCCTTATAGGTCATGGTCTCAAGGTTTTTTATTAAACTCATTACCTTCCTCTTTATAGTTTCTGGTTTATCAATGTCCTTGCAACATGTCATATGTAGAACATAATATAACACTCATTATGTAGACTGTCCAAGTCAGAAATCAATGGAAATATCACTTCCCTACTCCTATACATCCTTCTCTTAATGTAGCCTAACATTACCTTTTTTTTTTGGCTTTTTTATACTGATTACAAATAACAGTCTGTTAAATCTTTTTTTTTTTTTTTGCTACAAATTACTATCTAAACTCCTGTTATTCATTTTGTAGTTATGCTGTTAGCCTTTTAACCTAGATAGAAACCCTTTCACTTATTGTTTTGTAATTGGAGAGTTCAATCTGGGAAACCTAATCAACAGATCCTCTTTCTTCCCCTCAAACCCTGATCAACCAACAAAATTATAGAAAGTAAGTATCAGGCAAAAGAGGTTTTGAATATTTAAAACCCTAAACATCAGAAAAATAAGCATAAATAAATAAAATAATACTTTGTTGCTCCTTTACAAAGTATGAAAAAGTTCTTCAATTAAATTTCATGGAATAAGGGGGCAGATAGCCATTGGAGGCAAAATGGTAAGTCCTGGTCCTGGTAACCCTTTAAAAGGAAGACATTCCACAGATAAGTGGTTTTTAATCTTTCCTGCATGTGTGTATTATGGAGCTCTTTGGCAGTGTGATATAGGCCTTCACAGAATGTTGCTTTCAAATAATTGAAAGAAATGCTAAATATTGATTAAATATTATATATATATATATATATATATATATATATATATATATATATTTCCCCCCACCCCAACTTTAAGGAAGCCTTACTCCAAAATTTTTAGGTGTCAGATAAGAGGAGCTTTATAAGGCAAGAGAAAATCATTCCTAACTCTCCAGCATTCAGTTGCAGATAAGAAAAGGCCCATAAAAGTCTATTGGGCCACATGACCAGCAGAGATACTGTTGCATCCAGGGAGGGCAGCACCATAAGAAGAAAAAAAAAATGAAATTGGATCCCTGAAATAATAGAGGTAGTCATCACTTAAGGGTCACCCTATGGCAATATGAGTTGGGAGGAGGGAAGACCAAAGCAACTACTTTATTAACATCAAGGTACACTGTGACTCTTTACTACTAAAATCTGCAGTTAGCCTGTCCCACATATCAGGTCTACTAATAGACTTGTACAAATGTAGGGGAACCACACAGTCCAGGAAATTTGCAGTTTTTGTTTTGTAAGTTAAAATATCTGTTTTTTTGTTTATTTTTTTTAATTTTCCCTCTCATGGTGATCACTTGCTTTTCTCCCTGGCAACAGCATCTCTCCTGATCGCTTCAGTCTCCTGTCCTGATTGGATTGCTAGGTTATGGAAGTTCTGAATTTTTGTGTCATGGACCACTTTTGGCAGTCTGACAAATGTTATGGGAATCTGAAGATCTTCCCTGCCCCTAGGCCCTTTGCTAATGTGGCTACGTGACTCTGAGGACCCTTGGATATTTGAAAGTATACTCTGTTCCTTAATAGGCTGAATGTGGTCACATGGAGCCTGTGGCGCCAGGCTTGTTT
>CM053587.1:193275179-193298156 GCA_028646515.1 Pseudochirops corinnae
CTTTTTCCCCCTGAACTAGGTAAATGATATGTTTGATTAAAGTAAGATTGTTAACCCATTTTGAGTTGCTTTCCTTTAGAAAAGCAGATCTAAGAACCTGTGCTAGTAGCCGCCCTGGGTATGCTAGGGTGCTTGCTGTTACAACAAATCATTCATAAAAGTTATGATGAATCATCATTCAGGTCAGGCCCTTTAATCTGTGTGTCCTCTAAAATTCTTTCTTGGGCCACTTTCTTTTTAATATCTATAATATTTCACTTCGTGATTTTATCATTTAGCTGAAACTGACAATTGATCTATTAATTGCCTAATCTAATAACTTCTCATTCTTCATCCTTCTTCATTTTTCTGCAATCTTTGACTTTGTCAGTTACCCTCTTCTGTTTGATGCTCTACTTTTTAGGTTTTTGTGACACTATTCTCTTCTAATTCTTGACCTATATCTGATCATATCTTCTCAGTCTCTCTGCTGGTTCTCCATCCAAATTTTACCCAGTACTATTCTGGGCAGTCTTCTATTTTCTCTCTATACCATTTTTTATGTTGATCTCTCTAAGTCCATTATCTTTTCTATGCAGATGATACTTAGATCTACTTGTTTCCCACTAATCTCTCTTCTGATTTGTAATTGAACATATCATACTGTCTAGAGGATATCTCAGACTTCCCCTTGACATCTTGAACTCGATATTTACAAAACTGGAGTTGTTATCTTTGTCCTAAAACCCTCATCTACTCCCAATTTCTTCAATACTATTGTGCCACTCTCTTCCCATTCATCAAATTTCATCATGCAGGTATAATTCTCTACACTTCATGGTCTTTTATCCTACAAATACAATCAGTACTGAACTGTGACAAATTGTGATTTCTTCCTTGAATAAACTGTTTTTAATGGCACATGTAATCTTCATTGAAATAAACAAATATACTGAAGAAAACATGAAAATTATTCTACATTGCTTAAGTTCACAGATGTGGGTATACTTAGACTTTCATATATGCTTATACATTTAATCTGTTTATCTATGTATGTTTTGCATACATGTATTGTGTATATAATCATCTATTTTATATATCTTTGTATATTCAAATTTTTGTTTCAGTACATGAATGTGTAGATATATATATATATATATATATATATATATATAATTATAGAAAAGTATTATAAGCCTTTGCATATAGACATGTTTGTATGATGCATATGTATGCACATACAAGTATGTCTATAGATACACATACATACAACACAGCACACATATGCATGTATGTTCATACATATTGATGTGATGTGCACATGTCTGTGTTTCATATATTTAGTCCTAAAATGGAAATCAAAGATAAGTTCTCATTTAACTGATAAGAAAACTAATTCTCGATTGGCTTCAGGATTTTGTCAGTCCATAAAATACCATCTCACGAAACTATAGTTTTAGGAATAATTACACATCCAATTGCAATGGGGGTGCAGGGGTGTGTCCCAGTCCAATGTGAAAGCCTAGATGGAGTCATCTCTACTCAAACTGTTACTTGAATTGTTATCATATTCACTCTTATTATATTGTTCTGCAAGGCAATCAGGGGTATGATTGGATATTTCCTTATTAATTGCAAAAATTGGAATCTCTTTCTCATTAAGTAAGCAACTATCTCTCAGTCCTTATTCTGTCTCTCTCTGACCTTAAGAGATATTGCTCCAAAAGGACGGTTATGACTCTCCAGTTTTCTCAGACTCCTCAGGGAAGTCTCTTAAAAATGCTTCTTGAAGACAATAGAAGAGTCAAAACAGTTCTCTCCATAAGCAAATTTTCTTATCATCTTTCTTTCTTTTTACTTTCTCCCAATTCATCATTGTTTATAGTTTCTCAATAATGTCATTTCCCCAGATTCTCCAACCTCTTAAAGTAAGTATATGTGTATATATGTGTGTATATATATATATATATGTATGTGTATATATGTTTATGTATTATGTGTATTATATACTATATATACACATCATACATACACATATACACACACGTATATACATATACACATATATACCCACACCCACACACTCATGTATATACATATACATATACATGTGTATACCCACACATACATACATACATATATATGAACATGTATATGTGTATATACAATTAAGATGTGACAATAATAAATTTATAATTTATTTCATTTTAACTTCAATAAACATACCTAGAGATTAAATAATCTTCTCAATTAAAATGGTACAATTTTGCTGTGTAGTAAATACCTTTGTGTAGATGAAATTTTCATTTGTCTTCTTATTCTCTCAGCTTACATTCTTAAAAGAACCATTTAAAATGGGTGACTGAGGCAAAGAATGTAAATGGATAATTCAGAACAAATAAATATACAAATAATTGCTTCAGTTATTTGTTTCATAATGTAAAATCAATGGAAGACCTTCAGAAAACCATTTGCCTAATATTTCTTCCATTTTTATTTTTACTATGAAATGGAAATAATGACTAACCTACCCAGGGATTTTGAGACTACTAAATCATACTATCTTTTTCTTTATTATTATTTCTCACTATAATGGTGAGAAAATTTATTCCTGCATTTTAAAAGTAGGAAAATTTAAAAATATATATTATTTTGCTCTTATCCAATACGGATATTTTTTTTTAATGTAACTTTGTCAAGGCTTGAGAATCCTTCAAAGTGCTAATTGCAAGTATAGTGAACTCCATTTATTCAGTGACAAATTTAAGGCAAAACATTCTCAGAAAATCAAAACATAGCATTCACCATGTGTAACTCAATCATTTAGTAAGTCCTCAACTCAATCACAAAGTACAAAGTCAATGTTCTCTTCCCATGGGTTGTCCATTCATTTAGTCAATCACAAAGGCTCTGTTCTCAAGTGGAGATTTGTTTCCAGTCATAAACAAAGTACATTCATTTGGTCAGTCACAAAGTACAAAGGTTACAAGTTTTCCACCACTGTATCCCAACTGAATTACAATATCACCAGTTACCACCAAGCACCCTTTCAAGGGGGAGTGGAAAGAACAAAGGTCATCTACCCCTATGTCACCACTAGGTTACAGTATCATCACAGCATTCAAAACCCAAAGAGTGGTCTTTTATTCATCTTGACCGGAGGCAAGTTCTCAACAGTTTCTGTTCCTGGGAAGGCAAAGCTTAACAAAGACACCACAACATTTATGCACATTGCCGACATCCTCTTCAATTCATCTTCTGCCTGTGAAATCAACCTAGGCCCAACAAGGTTTGAGTATTCTATCAACAAATGACTCTGACAAAGTAACATCAAAACAGAAAGACAAAATACCAGTACCACAGTCATGCCTCCCCAGTTCTCAGCAGCTCTGGGTGGCAGTTCTCAAAAGTCCTGGGCAGCTCCAACTGGCCTTCAGCAGTCCAGACAGCTTTGGCTGGCAGTTTCTCTCTCTCTCTCTCTCTCTCTCTCTCTCTCTCTCTCTCTCTCTCTCTCTCTCTATCTCCCTCCATGATGCTGTGCCCAAAAGTTCTTCTGATCTTTCCCAGGTTGGGCCTCTCCCTATACATGACACCAGCTCTTCCCTGTTCAGCCCCCTCTTGTCACATCAACAAGTCCATCCCATTTGTGGGTTTCATAAGCTGGGTCTTAACATTTAACCAGAAAACCAAGCCAATACAAGGATATCTTTAAATTCCTTTACCATTACAGTCTCTTTAACACACACACACACACACACACACACACACACACACACACACACCCCATAATATCATAGCTACTAGTATCAAATGCTTTTAGAATTTGAAGACAGTCAAAATACCAAGTAGCCCAAATTGGAAAAATAAGGACCATTATAATATATCCAGCACTTGGTTACTCAGTCTCTGTGTTTGAAAACTTTAAGTGAAGTAGGAACACAACACCTTCCAAGATAGCCCAATCCACATTTTGACTCCTCTAAGTATTGTGAAGTTTAATTTTTTTCTCTGAAAATGAGCCCATGTGTAATATCTTCAACCTTTACTCACTGACCCTGTTTCATCTTCCTGAGGTCACAGAGAACAGCCCTAATCTTTCTTCCAGATGGCATCTATTCAAAAACTTTAAGATATGTACAAATATAATTTTCCACTCTCCTAAGTTTTAATTTGATTGTGTGTATATATATTGTTTTCCATTTTAATCTTAGGATCATAGGAAATATATTTAAAACTGAAATACTCCCAGAATTCAACTCCTTCACTTTACAGCAGTGATTCTCAACCTTCCTATTGCCGTGACCCTTTAATACAGTTCCTCATGTTGTGGTGACCCCAAACCATAAAACTATTTTCATTGTTACTTCATAACTGTAATTTTGCTACTGTTATGAATTGTAATGTAAATATTTGATATGTAGGATGTATTTTTATTGTTACAAATTGAACATAAATCACAGGTTGAGAACCACTGCTTTACAGATAAGGAAACTGTAACCCATAAACATTAATGACTAACATGTGATGTTATAGATAGTAAGTGGGAAGTGTTTTTTTGTTTGTTTGTCTGTTTGTTTTGGTGTTTTACCACCCTTCAAGAAACAGATAATGGGAAATGTAATAGAACTTCCCTCTGAATTTCTCAATCAATATTTCCCATATTTAAAAGAAATTCAAAGACAGAATTATAGCACTAAGGAGACACAATGAATTTGAGTTGTTCATGAATCATTTAAATTTATTCTACTAATCAAATTGTTGTGGTTAAAAATATAGTCAGACTAAATGACCTTGGACATGTTTTTCAACTTGGGGTTTCCATGATTACCTGATTTGCTAAGGAGATACAGAATTATTTATGACAGGGAGCTTATATTTTATATGGAGAGACTGGTTGTATTCACCTTAAAGTTAAATACAATATAAATTAAAAATGATGAAATGAGTCTATATGTAATTACCTAAAAATTGCGATATAGGTATACTAATCAACCCCTTTTAACCGTTAAATAGAGGAGTGGTGGCCCCAAAAGGGGTACCTGGAATGAAACACATCCCTATCACAGTTTACACAGATCCTTTTATTGTCTAAGAATAAGCTTGCAAGCTGGAACAATGTCTATTTTGACATATTCAAGGTCCAGCTAAAAAGACCGAGATGTTTATACTTTTCAAAAAAAGGGAGGCAGGGAATCTGGGGGTATAGGTGGGACATAGTCCTCATTCCCAAGGAATGGGAATTCCAGGTGTCAGATATGTGGCTTTTTGATATACAAATCAGACTGATGTTCAAGGCTGGCCTATAAACAATATAATAGGGGAGTGTAAAGAAGGAGTCTTTGCAGTTAAAAATGACTCTGGAAGTTTTATAAACCATCAAATGGCTCAGGGCTTGGTTCAAAGCTGGTATGAGCTAATTGGCTTCAAGAGTTGCTGATTTTCTGCAGGTCCAGATTGGTTTACTTGATCACCACAAAGCATTGTAGTTATGTTAAGGCAATATAGATAGTCCTAGTTACCTGGATAATTGGGGGTGCAAGCAAATCAAGGTATCCATTTTCACCTTCTAATTACATAAGTTATTTGATTACATTAGTTCATTACTGTTATGGGAACCTGAAGATCTTCCCTGCCCCAGGCCCTTTGCTTAAGTGGCTTAAGTGACTCTGAGAACCTTCCCAGATTTGAAAGTATCCTCTGCCCCCTAATAGGCCAAATGTGGTCACATGGAGCTTGTGGCAGGAGGCTTGTTTTTCAGGAATGCCCATGCCTTATTACTTTGTGATTGGGCAGTGAGTCAAGAGGGCTGTGACATTCTCTGATACAGGAGAAAGCTATATGTATGCCCTGATTTGAGGTTTTGCTTTGGGACTCACTTTGAGAAGAATTGTGTGATTTGGCCAGACGAGACTCTGGGAAGCATTTGAGCCCCCCAGCTTTGAAAACCCAGGTGTTGATGCTTCCCTCTCTGGTAACTGACTAGGTATGGATGTAATGGTCAGAGGGTTGGAAGCCTGTCTGCTGATTTGTTTTTTGTCTGCTTGTAATTTGTGTTTGTTAACTTGTGTTTTGTATTCTGTTTGTAATCTCTGAAGTTCAGGGTGCTGACTTTATCCCCTGAACTAGGTAAAGGATAATTTGTTTCATTGATTAAAGTAAGATTGTTAACCCATTTTGAGTTGCTTTCCTTTAGAAAAGCAAATCTAAGAACCTGTGCTAGCAGCCACCCTGGTATGCTAGGGTGCTTGCTGATACAGTTACTTTTTCCCTCCTTGAAAATGAATATTCTTTGAGGGCAGAAGCTTCTTTTCCTTATTTTTATATCTCTAGCAATTAGCACAGTGTCTAACACCAAAAGAATTTAAGAGAAACTGGGGGCAGTGATGGATAAAACACTGGATTTGGAGTCAGAACTATCTGACTCCAAATCCTGCTTCAGAGACTTATCAACCTTATGACCCTGGAAAAGTCATTTAATATCTCTGTTGCCTCAGTTTCCTTATCTGTAAAATGAGGGTACCAGCATTAGCTAGATTAAATGTGATACCATTTGTAAAGTGCTTTGCAACCCTCAGTAACTCTTATTATTCCTTGATCAACATTTATCCATTGTCTGCCTAGTTCCCTGAATAATTAGCAGAGGATATTTGCTATTTGATACATACTTTAAACATCCTAATGAACCCCAAATGGTTTTTAATCTTCAATGAAACTGGCTCCTATCCTATTTCATGGGCAGAACAGTTCTGTCAATGTGAAAAGTCACATGAGAAGTATTTAATTTAGTATTTGACAGATGACATACACCTAAAAGAAAAGTAGCTTAACAACAGATAATAGAAAAAGGAAAAAGAAAATATCCTGGTACTAACCCTGAGAAATTCATTTTTAAAATTTTCTTTTTAAGAAATGGGAGTGTTGTGATACAATTGTTGACCAAATGTTATGGCATATTAAAATAATATAAACCAGTCCTATTCCTGCTTGAATTTATTTGAACTCAAATCCAGATAAGTTAGGAGTTAAACAATGCAATCAGCTGAAACACCAATTGTGATGATTGTCTGTTTATACTCCCAGGCCTCTAAAACCAACACTTTATGGAAGAGCAGGTTCTGATCTCAAGGGATACATAACAGGATCATGTTTAGTAAAAAGGGTGAAGAAAAAAATCACTTTTCCTCCTCTAGGGAATCCCTGAGTGTATATGAGTGTGTATACATGTATGCTCACTGACATAACACAAAATTGTTTAAATCAATAACTTTCAAACTTTGCTGAATTTTAATCTTCAGGTGAAAGAAAAATAAAACCAAGTTGGAAATAAATTTGTGAAGCATGTAAAAGTTATGAAGACTTGGTTATTAGATTTTTAAGGTACAGTGAGGGATAAAAAACAGCATGGTCTCTTTTTTTCAGGAGTTTGCAATCTGGTAGAAGAGATAAGACACATACCTAAGAAGCTATAGAACAAGGAAATCAATGTGAAAAGTCACAGGAGAGGTACTGGCTTTTTTTTTTTTTTACAGGAGACTTTAGGCAATGAGATCACTTTTAGCTGGGCTAGTGACCAGGAAAGTCTAAGCAGAAAAGCTGACACTGGAGCTGCGATTTGAAGGACAGTAGAATTTTGATAGGTTGCAATAGGCAGAATGTATACTGGTGGCGGAAAGCATGAGTACAAGCAAGGAAGTGGGATATTATAAGGAATATTAAAAAAAAAAAAACCCTGAGAAGGTCACCTTAGTTGTAATGGAGTAGTTTTCTGAGTAGTAATGTAAAATAAGGCTGGAAGGCAGGTAGCGGCCAGAGTGTGAATATGACAGGAAAGAAATATGACATTTATATAGCACAAATTGGCAAGCCATTCACTAGTTGATTGGCATCCCCTCTGTTTCCAATTCATGGCCACCTCAAAAAAGTTGCTATAAATATTTTTGTACTTGTAGGTCCTTTTCCCATTTTCATGATCTCTGTGTAATATAAACTTAAAAGTGGTATTGCTAGATCAAAAGGTTATCCTGATTTTATAGATGTTTGGGCATGGTTCCAAATTGTTCTACGAAATGGTTGATTCAATACCCAACTCCACCAACAGTGCATTAGTGTCTTAATTTTTCTACATACTCTGAAACATTGGTCATTTTCCTTTTCTAGCATAGATCTAATCTGAGAGGCATGGAGTGGTAGCTAAAATTCTTTTAATTTGCATTTATCTAATCAGTGGTATTTTAGAGGATTTTTGTATGACTATAGATAGTTTTGATTACTTCATCTGAAAATTTCCTATTCATATCCTTTATTCATTTAGCAACTGAGGCATAGATCTTATTTTTTTAAAATAAATTTGGCACTGTTTTACACATATTTGAGAAATGATGTCTTTTTGAAAGAAACTTGCTTTATTTTTTTCACAATGATGAAGACTATGTATTTCCCTCCATCTTAATTCCCCCATTTATTTCAATCTCTCTCTCCTTTAACCCTGTCCATTCTCTAAAGTGTTTTGCTTCTGACTTTTTATGACCTTCCCTTCTTAATTGCCTATATTCTAAGGTAGATTTCTGCACCACTCTAAATGTGAGACAGTTCCAATGATAATAAGGTGCACACACTCCCTGATCTGACTCCCACATATTCCTTTCCACTATAAAATGTCTTTCCTGCCACCTTTATGTCACATAATTTACCTTTTTCTACTTCTTCCTTTCCCCTTCCTCCAGTGAATTCATCTTTCTCATCCCTTAATTTTATTTTTTTAGATAATTATCCCATCATATTGAACTTATGTCCATGTCCTCAGTCTATGTATACTCCTAACTGTCTTAATGAGGACACTTTTAGGAGTTAAATATATCATTTTCCCATGTAAGAATGTAAACAGCTTCACTTTATTGAATACCTCACCATTTCTCTTGCCCGTTTTTCATTTAAGGCTTCTCTTGAGTTTTCTATTTGAAAGTCAAATTTTGTATTCAGTTCTAGTCTTTTCATCACAAATGCTTGAAAATCCTCTATTTCCTTAATATATCTTTTGTTTTCCCTGATAGATTATACTCAGTTTTGCTGGACAGTTAATTCTTTATGGTAATCCCAGCCCATTTCCCCCCTGGAATATCATATTCCTAGCCTTCTGATCCTTAAAGTAGAAACTGCTGAATCTTCTGTAATATGACTGTAGTTCTGTGATATTTGAATGATTTCTTTTAATGGCTTGCAATATTTTCTCCATGACCTATGAGCTTTGAAATCTGGCTAAAATATTCATAGGAATTTTCATTTTTTTGTGTATTTTTCAAAGAAGTGATCATTGAATTCTTTCAATTTCTATTTAACACTATGATTCCAGAATATCAACGAAGTTTTCCTTGATAATTTCTTGAAATATGATGCCTAGGGTCCTTTTTTATCATAGCATTCAGTTGATCCAATAATTTTTAAATTATCTCTCCTGAATCTCTTTTCCAGGTCAGTTGTTTTGAATTAAAATGTTTCACACTTTCTTCATTTTTTTTTTCCATTCTTTTGATTTGGTTTCATTGGTTCTTCATGTCTCATAAAGTCAATAGCTTCCTGATTGTCAATTAGAGTTTTAAAGGAATTATTGTCATAAATGAGGTTTTGTACCTCCTTTTGCGTCTGGCTAATTCTGTTTTTCAAGGTCATCTCTTCATTGGATTGTTATGCTTTTTTAATGATATGGTCAATTTGATTTTTTGCTTTCTTAATTTTTTTGTGCCTTCTTTACAAATCTGATGATTCCTCTTTATGATTTTTATAGCATTCTTCTTTCTCTTCATAATTTCTTCCTTGATCTGTCTTACTTTTTCTTTTTTTAAATCTATATTTATTTGTATATGATTTTGAATTCCAACTGTTTGCAGCCTCCCCTCCCTCCTCCTGAAGAGTGCAAGTAATCTGGAATTGGCTACACATGTACAAACATATTAAACATACTTACACAGCAGCCATGTTGTGAAAGAAGAATCAGAATAAAATGGAAAACACCACAAAAAAGAAAAAAAAAGAGAAAATAGTATGCTTTGTTTTACATTCAGACCACATACTTCTTTCTCTGGATGTGGACAGGATTTTCCATTATGGATCTTTTGTAATTATCTTAGATCACTGCATTTCTGAGAAGAGGTAAGTCTGTCAAAGTTGATCATCACAAGATATTGCAATTACTTGGTACATGTTCTCCTGTTTCTGCTCACTTCACTCAGCATTAGTATGTTTAAGTCTTTTCAGGTTTTTTAAAATCTACCTGCTAATCATTTCATATAGCACAATAGTATTTGATTACATTCATATATCACAACTTGTTCAGCCATTCCCCAATTGAGGAGCACAATTAATTTACAATTTTTTGACCCCACAGAAAGTCCTGCTCTAAATACATTTGTACATGTGGGTCCTTTTCTTTCTTCTTTCTTTTTAATAACCTCTTAGGGATATAGACCTAGTAGAGGTATTGCTGGATCAAAGGGTATGCCCAGTTTATAACCCTTTGGACATAGTTCCAAATTCTCCTCCAGAATGGTTAGTTCAGAACTCTACCAACCATGTATTAGTGTTCCAATATTCCGACATCTTCTCCAACATTTATCACTTTATATTCTGTGATATTAGCCAATCTGATTGATGAAATTTGGTACCTCAGAGTTGTTTTAATTTGCATTTCTCTGATCAATAGTGATTTAGAGCATTTCTTTAGATGAGTATCGATGGCTTTAATTTCTTCATTGGAAAATTGCCTGTTCATATTCTTTGACCATTTATCAATTTGTTAATAATTTTATTATTATAAATTTGACTCAATTCTCTCTATATTTTACAAATGAGTCTTTTATCAGAAAAATTTGTGGTAAAATTATTTTCTACCATTCTGCTTTCCTTCTAATCTTAATTGTGTTGACTTTGTGCAAAACTTTCTTCTGTGTAATAAAATCAAAATGATCCGTTTCATATCTCAAAATGTGTGCTATCTCTTGTTTGATCATCAATTCTTCCTTTCTCCATATATATAACAGGTAGACTATACTTTGAACTTCTAATTTGCTTATTGTGTCACCCATTATGTTTAAATCACATATTCAGTTTTATTTTATCTTGATACATGATGTAAGATTTTTATCTATCCTTAATTTCTGTCATACTATGTTCCAGTTTACCCTGCATTTCTTGTCAAAGAGTGAATTTTTGTTCTAGGAGCTGGAGTCTTCGGGTTTATTAAACACCAGATTACTGTAGTAATTGAATACTATGTCTTGTGTACCTAACCTCTTTCACTGATCCATGACTCTATTTCCTAGCCAGTATCACAGTTTTAAAATTTGCTGTTTTATAATGGTTTCAGATATGGGACAGACAGGCCATGTTTGATGCATCTTTTTCATTAATTCCTTTACTTTTATTTACCTTTTGTTCTTCAAGATGAATTTTATTATTATTTTTTTCTAACTCCATAAAATAGTTATCTGGTACTTTGATTGGTATGACACTGAATAAGTAAATAAATTTAGGTAGAACTGTTACTTATATTAGCTTGGCCTACTCATAAGCAACTGATATGTTTCCATTTATTTAGAACTAATTGTATTTCTATGAAAAATGTTTTGTAATTGGGTTCATATAATTCCTGGGTTTGTCTTTACAGGTAGACTACCAAATATTTATATTGTCCACAGTTATTTTAAATATAATTTCTCTTTCTATCATTTTTTGCTGTGCTTTGTTTAAATATATGTATGTATACATATATACACATATATATGTGTGTGTATAAGTATATGTACATATATATGTGTATATATGCATGTGTGTAGAGCAAAGATTTATGAGGGTTTATTTTATATCCTGCAAATTGGCTGAAATTGTTAATTATTTCAAGTAGTTTTTTAGTTGATTTTCAAGGATTCTCTAAGTATACTTTTATATCATCTGCTAAGAGTGACAACTTTGTTTCCCAATTGTCTTTCTAATTTGTTCATTTCTTTTTCTTCTCTTCTTGATAAAGTTAACATTTCTGGAACAACAATGAATAACAATGTTGATAAAAGACATCCTTATTTTACACCTGAACTAACTGGGGAAACATCTAACTTATTGCCATTAAATACAATTCTTGCTGATGATTTTAGACAGATGTCACCTATCATTTTAAGGAAAGCTACATCTATTCCTATACTCTCTAGTGTTTTTAAAATTAATGGGATTTGTATATTGTCAAAAGCTTTTTTTGCATCTGTTGAGATACTTGCATTTTCTCTTTGTTTAATTATTAATATGTTCAATTAGGATGATAATTTTTCTGATATTGAAGCATCCCGAGTTCTTGGTATAAATCCCATATGCTCCAAGCATATTATCCCAGATATAAATAGCTGTAATCTCTTTGCTAATATTCTATTTAAAATTTTGCATCAATATTCGCTAAGGTAATTGGTCTAAAATTTTCTTTCCATGCTTTGGCTCTTTCTGGTTTAGGTATAAGCCTCTATATTCATATCATATAAAGAATATGGTAGGACTCCTTCACCAATTTTTCCAAATTGTTTGTATAATGGTGAATAGATTGCTCTTTAAATTTTTGGTAGCATTGACTTGTAAATTCCTCTGGTCCTGGGGATTTCTTCTTAGAGAGTTCATTGATGGTTTATTTAATTTTTTTTTCTAGAAGTCAGATTAATTATTTGATTTCCTCTTCTGTTACTATGGGCAATATATATATATATACACACACACACACACACACACACACACACACACACACACACACATTACATATTATATATTCATCCATGTCACATAGATTGTCAGATTTATTGGCATACAGTTGGGAAAAAAATAGCTCCTACTTATTGTTTAATTTTTCTCTGCATTTGTGGTGAATTCACCTTTTTCACTTTTGAGAATAGTAATTTGATTTTCTTATTTCTTTCTTTAAAATCAAATTAACCAAAAGTTAATCTATTTTACTTTTTTCCTCATAAAATCAGCTTAGTTTTATTTATTACTTCAATGTATTTTATTTCAATTTTTTCATCTCTACTTTGATTTTTAGAATATCTAATTTAGTATTCAATTGGAGATTTTTAATTTGTTCTTTTTCTAATTTTGATTTAGTGTCTAAATCATTTATCTCTTCTTTGTCTCTTTTATTCACATAAAGATTTAGAAGTACAAAATTTCCCCTGAGAAATTCTTTGACTACATCCCATAAGTTTTGGGATATTGTCTCATTATTGTCATTCTTTGGATGAAATTATTTACTGTTTCTATGATTTGTAGTTTTACTCACATATTCCTTACTATTAGATGGTTTAATTGCAAATTAATTTTTAGTCAGTCTTTCCATAGCCCTGCATGATACATAATTTTATTGCATTGAGATCTGAAAAAAATAATGCATTTAGTGTTTCTGCCTCTCTTAATTTTACCTATTTTATTTTTATGCCCTAATAAAGGGTAAATTTTTGTGTAAGTGCCATGTACCACTGAGAAAGAGGTATTTATTTCTATCCCCTTTCAATTTTCTCTCCAGGTTTACCATATATAACTTATCTAAAATTCTATTCACCTCCTTAACTTCTTTTTTATTTTATGTTTAGATTTATTTCGTTTTGAGACAAGGAGTTTGAAGTCCCATACTAATACAGTTTTGCTATTTATTTCTTCCCATAGTTCACTTAACTTCTCCTCTATATATTTGATGCCTATGTGTTTAGTATTGATATTACTTTATTGTCTGTGGTATCTTTTAGCAAATAGTTTCCTTTTTAATGTCTTTGAATTAGATCTATTTTTGCTTTATCTTTGCCGGAGGGAAAGATTGCTGCTCCTTCTACTTTTGCTTTGGTTGAAGCATAATAAATTCCACTCCAGGCTCTTACCTTTAACCTGCATGTATCTCTCCACCTCAAATATATTTCTTGTAAACAACATATGGTATGATTATTTTTTACCCATTCTGCTATCTTTTTCTGTTTTGTGGGAGAGTTCGCCTCATTCACATTCACAGTTATGGTTACAAATTGTGCCTTTCTCTCCATACTATTTTGAGCTCTCTTTATACAGATCTCTCACTTTTGTGTGCAAGTCCCCTATTTTAACTCTTTGTTTTTTTTCAATTTCTTTATTTATATTTATATTTCAACATTCATTTCGACAAGATTTTTACTTACAAATTTTTCTTCCCATCTTTCTTGTACTCCCCAACCATGATAGCAAGCCTGCTGAATACCCATTCCCACAATCTGTTCTCTCTTGTGTCCTCCCTCATCCCTCTGCCCCAACTTTCTAGTATGGCAATATGGATTTCAAGACCCCAGTGTCTGTATATCTTATTTCCGAGGTGCATGTAAAAAAAAGCATTTTTTTTTAGACATTTGTTTTTAAAAGTTTGAGTTCCAACTTTTTTCCTTCTGCCCTCCTCACTATCTACTCCTATTGGGAAGATAAGCAATTCAATATTGGTTGTACATGTGTAGTTACCCAAATCATTTCCATAATTATTATATGGTGAAAGACTGACTATATGTCTCTCCATCCTATCCCATCATCCACTTACTCTATTTTCTTCTTTGACTCTATCTATTTTCAAAAATGTTTGTTTCTACCCACCCTCTGCAGCAATCTACCCTCTTTTCTATGCTCCCCTCTCATATCCCACCCCTCTATTTTCCTGTAGGGTAATATATCCAATTTATTGTGTATGTTATTACCTCCCTAAACCAAATTCAATGAGAGTAAAGTTGACCCATTCCCTTTCACCTTCCTGCTCTTCCCCTCCATTGTAACAATTTTCTCTTGACTCTTATATGAAATAAGTTACCCTATTCTCTCTCCCTTTCACCTCCTCCCAATATATAACTCTCTCACCTCTTAATTTTGTTTTTTAAGATATTATCCCTTCATATTCAACTCATCCTGTGCCCTCTGTGTATATATGTACATACATGTGCCCACGCAAACATATATATTTATAAACACACCCTCCTATACGTACATATGTGTGTGTATACACAGAATGACATATATTTTCTCTTCAACTATCCTCATACAGAGAAATGTCTCATGAGTAACAATTATCATTTTTCCATGTAGGGATATAAATAGTTCAACTTTTATAAGTTCCTTATGATTTCTTTTTCCTGTTTTGCATTTCATGCATTTCTTGCTTCTTGTGTTTGAAAGTTAGATTTTCTCTTCAGTTCTGTTTTTTTAATCAAGAATGCTGAAAATCCTCCTTTTCACTGAAGACCATATATTTTCCCTGAAGCATTATACTCAGTTTTGCTGGCTAGGTGATTCTTGGTTTTAATCCTAGCTCCTTTGAGCACCAGAATATCATATTCCAAGCCCTTTGATTCCCTAATGTGGAAGCTGCTAGGTCTTGTGTTATACTAATTGTGTTTCCACAATACTCAAACTGTTTCTTCCTGATAGATTGTAATATTTTCTCCATAACACAGGAACTGTGGAATTTGGGTATAATATTTGTAGGTGTCTTCATTTGGGGATCTTTTTCAAGAAATGGTTGGTGAATTATTTAAATTTCCATTTTATCCTGTGGTTCTAGAATATCAGGGCAATTTTCCTTGATTATTGCTTTGAATCTGATTTCTATGCTCTTTCTTTTTTTTTAATCATGCATTTAAGGTAGTTCAATAATTTTTAAATTATCTCTCCTGGATCAATGTTCCAGGTCAATGGTTTTTCCAATGAGATATTTCACATTGCCTTCTGCATTTCCATTTATTTATTTCTGTATCTTGATTTCTCATAAAGTCATTAGTTTCTATTTTCTCTAATCTAATTTTGGAAAAATTATTCTCTTCATTGAGTGTTTAAAATTTCTTTTCCATCTGCAAATTAGGCTTTTTAAGGCATTCTTTTCCTCATTGACTTTTTGGGCCGTTTTTTGCCATTTGTGTTAATCTATTTTTTAAGGTGTTATTTTCTTCAGTGTACTATTGGGTCTCATTTAATAGGCTGCTGACTCACTTTTCAAGATTTCCTTGCATCATTCTCATTTCTCTTCTGGATTTTTCTCCCACTTCTCTTACTAGATTTTAAAAATCCTTCTTGAGCTCCTCCATGGTCTTTAAGCAGTTCATATCTTACTTGGAGGCTTTTGATGCAGAAATTCTGACTTCATTGTCCTCTTCCCACTCCATGCATTGATCCCCAAAACAGGATTCTATGGTCTGATAATACTTCCTCTTTTTGCCCATCTTGCCACCCATTTACTTGACTTTTGACCTCTGTCATGATACAACTCTTCTTCCAGAGTAAAGAGAGCTTTGTCTCAAATTACTGTTATTTTTACAGCTGCTGGAGCTATTTGGAGGGCACCCTCTCTACAGTCCTCTCAAGCTCTGGCTCACTGGCCACACACCCCAGCATCAACACCCAGTACCATGATCCAGATCTGAGCAGGTTAAAGCAAGAGCAATTAACCTCTGAATGGTTGCTTGGTCCCCTTACAATCTGCAGGCCAGGAGCTCCTGAGCCAGGCACACAGCATGACTGTCACTACTGCACCATTTCTTGTTCCAGGACCTGACCACACTCTTACAAATACACACACACACACACACACACACACACACACCATTCCAACAGAATTTCACGGTGGCCTTTTACTTTGTCTGTGATTTTTATAGGTTGAGAAGTCTGGAAACCGCCACAGCTGCTGGTGATTCACTCTCCTGAAATCTGCTCTGGCTTCCACTGGTCGGGGCCAACCTAGGGCCAGATCTGTGCAGCTCACTCAGGACTGTGCTCAGCTCCCATGTCAGTGTGATAGACCTTTCCTTTTAGCCTTACAGTCTGCCTTCAGTGGGAAATTTGTTTATATCTGTCACTTTGTAGGTTTCATAAATGTAAAGTTTGTTTAGAGTCATTTTTTGCAGGTGATTGGAGTGGGAGCTCCCTCCAAGTTTTTGCTTCTACTCCACCATCTTGGCTTCTCCCCTCAAAAGGAATACTCTTAAGGAGGGAAAGGGAAAAGGGAGGAACAAAAGCATAAACAAGGGAAGGAATGGGAGGGAGGAAAAACATAGGAACCATAACTGTGAATGTGAATGGGATGATATCTCCAATAAAATGGAGGCAGAAAGTAGAATAAATTAAAAACAATAATCTTACAATATGCTGTTTGCAAGAAACATATTTGAAATAGGGGAATACATACAGGGTAAAGGTAAAAGGCTGGAGTAAAATACATTATGCTTCAGCTAAAGTAAAAAAGCAGGGGTAGCAATCCATATCTCAGATAATGCAAAAGCAAAAATAAATCTAATTAAAAGAGATAAGGAAGGAAACTATATCCTACTAAAAAGCACCATCAAAAATGAAGCAATACCATTACTAAACATATATGCACCAAGAAGTATAGCATCCAAATTCCTAGAGGTGAAGTTAAGGAAGTTAAAGGAAGAAATAGATAGCAAAACTATTCTAATGGGGAACCTCAATTTTGCCCCTCTAAACTTGATAAATCTAACCTCAAAATAAAAAAGAAAGAATTTAAGGAGGTCGATAGAATTTTAGAGAAGGCAGATATGGTGGACCTGTGTTTTGTGGGCCAATTTCTGACCCTGTCCACACATGGGAAGAGTCTGGTCCAGGATTTCTGCCAAGCCAGCTCCTCTTGAAAGCTGTATTTTGTCTTAATATTGGCTCACCAAATCCTCTCAACTTGCAGAAGTTTCAGACATGATAACTGAGCAGTGACCCAGACATAGATGCATGCAAGGGAAAAAGGACATTAATACAGATGTATGCAAATGAACAAGGAAATTATATGTTCTCCCATGAGAAACATAGGGATAATTGTTTTATATTCATTTCATAAATCCTGTTCTCTTATCAATAAATGGGAACTTCTATGACAAAACCTGCCTGGCTCGTCTCCAATCATTCCTCACTCTTGGGTTTGGCCTGTGCCCATTTTGATACAGGCATCACCTCTGGAGAAAATTGAATGGGGATAAAAAGGAAGATAACTTCTTCTCAGTGGTATGTGGTACATACACAAAAATTGACCATATACTAGGACATAAAAATCTCACAATTCAGTGCAGAAAGGCATAAATGTTAAATATATTCATATCAGTTCATTATACAATAAAAAAATCTATGTAATAAAGGGTCAGGGCAGGATAGACTAAAAATTAATTGAAAACTAAATAATTTAATATTGAAGAATTAGTGGGTCAAACTTCCAATAGATGTAAAAAAAAATGATTCTAAGCAAACTTTAGAGCTACAGAACACACAAAGTGACAGAGAGAAACAAATGTCTCTCTGAAAACAGCCTGGCAGGTAGAAAGAAAGGGTCTATCACACTGAGATGGGAGCCAAATGCAGTCTCATGTGAGCCACCCCAGGGTACCCTGAATGAGTGGCAGCCAGAGGAGACTTCAGGAGAGTCAATCAAGAGCAGCTATGGTTATTTCCAGACTTCCCAACCTATAAACATCAAAGACAAAGTAAAAGATAAGTGTGGAATTCTGTTGGAAAAGGTGGTCGGATGGAAGAGTGTGGTCCAGCCACTGCCCCTGAGGCTAGAAGTGGTGGAGCAGCAGTGGCTACACCATGTGGCTCCCCAGGAGCTCCTGGCCTGCAGATCATAAAGGGACTAAGTGCCCATTCAGAGGGTAATCACTCTTGCTTTAATCTGTTTGGATCAGATCACAGCCTTGGGTAGTGGTCCTGAGGTGTGTGGCTAGTGAGCCAGAGCTTGTGAGGTCTATAGAAAGGGTGCCCTCCTAATAGCTCCAGCAACTCTGAAAACCTCAGCTATTTGGGACAAAGATCTCTCCACTCTGTAAACAGAGTTGTACCATGGCAAAGAGCTGGAAAGTCAAGTAATTGGCTGGCAAGATGAGCAAACAGAGTAAGAGCTGTAAGACTCAAATGGCAAAAAGGCCCAAAAAGCCAGTGAGGAGAAGAATGCCTTAAAAACCTGAATTTGCCAGATGGAAAAGGAAGGTCAATAACTCACTGACTCTGTCCACACATGTGAAGAGTCTGGTCTAGAATTTCTGCCAAGCCAGCTCCTTGTGAAAGCTATATTTTGTCTTAATATTGGGTCACCAAATCTTCCCATCTTGCAGGAGTTTGGGACATGATAACTGAGCAGTGACCCAGACATAGATGCATGCAAGGGAACAAGGACATTAAAACATGGATGTATGTAAGTGAACAAGAACATTAAAACATACAGATGTGTGTAAATGAACAAGGAAATTAAACATTCTCTCATGGGAAACAAAGGGATAATTGTTTTACATTCATTACATACACCTGGTTCACTGATCAATAAATGGGAACTGCTATGATCTTCAAAATTAGATCAGAGCAACTGGAAGCTAATGACTTTATGAGAAATCAAGATACTATAAAACAGATACAAACAAATGAAAAAATAGGAAGCAATGCAAAATACCGCATTGGAAAACCTGGAAAATAGATCCAGGAGAGATCATTTAAAAATTATTGGACTATCTGAAAGCCATGATCAGAAAAGAGCCTAGACACCATCTTTCAAGAAATTATCCAGAAAAATTGCCTTGATATTCTAGAACCAGAGGACAAAATAGAAACTTAAAGAATTCACCAATCTCCTCTTGAAAAAAATATCCCAAAAAGGAAACTCCTAGGAATATTATAGACAAATTCCGGAGTTCCCAGTTAAAGGAGAAAATATTTCAAGCAGTCAGGAAGAAACAATTTGAGTATTGTGGAAACACAATCAGGATAACACAAGACCTAGCAGCTTTTACATTAAGGGATGAAAAGGCTTGAAATATGATATTCCAGAGGTCAAAGGAGGATTAAAACCAAGAATCATCTACCCAGCAAAACTGAGTATAATGCTACAGGGACAAATGTGGTCATTCAATGAAATAGAGGATTTTACAGCTTTCTTGATGAAAAAAGCAAAGCTGAACCAAAAATGTATCTTTCAGATACAAGAAGCAAGAGAAGTAGGAGAAGGTAAACAGGGAAAATGAAATCATACGGGATTTATTAAAGTTGAACTATTTACATTCTTACATGGAAAAATGATAATTCTAGCTCATGAGAATTTTCTCAATATGAGAATAGTTGAAGGAAATGTGTATGTATGTATGTATGCATGTATGTGTGTGTATGTATGTATATATGCACACACACATATGCATGTATGCATATATATATACAAATATACATGTGAGTGTGGGCATATATATCTTCATGTATACATAGACATAGGGCACAGAATGAATTGACTATGAAGGGATGAAATCTAAAAATATAATATTAAGACATGAGAGAAGAATATATTGGAAGAAGGAGAAAGGGAGAGAAATATTAGGGTAAATTATCTCCTATAATAGAGGCAAAAGGAAACTGTGACAATGGATGGGAAGAGCGGAAAGATGAAAGGGAATTGAACAACCTTATTCTCATCGAACTAGGCTTAAGGAAGGAATAACATATACACTCAACTGGGCATCTTACCCTACAGGAAAATAGTGGGGTATGGGGTAAGAGGGTGGATGATCGAAAGGAGATCAGATTGGGGGAGAGGGTAGTTCAAAGCAAACATTTTTTGTAAAGGGATAGGATTGAAGGAGAAATAGGATAAGTGGGAGGCAGGATAGGATGGAGGGAAATATAGTTAGTCTTTTACAATATAACTTCAGTGGAAATGGTTTGGGAAACTAGACATGTATAATCTATATTGAATTGCTTATCTTTCCAGTGGGAGCAGGTGAGGAGGGCAGAAAGGAAAAACAACAACAACAACAACAACAACTGGAAGTCAAAGTTTTAAAAACATATAATTAAAAAAAAAGTTTTCCTTTTTTCCACCTCCCCCCTCAGTATTCACTCCTATCAATCCCCCTCCATTTTCCTACCCTTCCTTTCCCCTTACTATTTTTCCCTTTTCTTCTAATCACCCCCATATTTTTTTAACCCTTCCCTCTCCTACTGCCTGTAGTGCAAGATAGATTTTTGTACTTAGTGTAGTATGTTATTTCTTCCTTGAACAAAAATTGATGAGAATAAATCTCATTCAGTGCTTCTCTCCCTCCCCTATTTCCCTTTATATTGATAAATTTTAAATCTCTTTATGATAGAGTCACATACTTAACTGAATATGTTATTCCCTCCTTACACCAAAATCAATGAGGACAAAGTTCATATAATGTTCATTTCTCTCCTTTCTTTCTTTCTACTATAACATGGTTCTATGCCTTGTTGTGGGGCAAAATTTACCCTTTTCTGCTTCTTCCTTTCCTCTTCTCCTATTATGGTCCCTTTGCACTCTTTACTTAGTTTTTTTTAATCATCATTTTAGTTCATTTATACACACACCTTTTTATCTACATCCCTTTTAAATTTCACAATAAGTTTATAATTCTCAATATTAACAAGCATCAGCTTCCCATATAGGGATGTAAACAGTTTACTCTTATTTAATAACAAGGTGTGTGTGTGTGTGTGTGTGTGTTTGTGTGTGTGTGTTTGCTGTTTACCTTTATATGTCTCTCTTGAGTTTTGTATTCAGAAATCACATTTTCCATTGAGCTCTGGCTTTTTCATCAGGTAGTCTGGAAGTCCCTTATTTCACTGAATGATCATCTCCTTGCCTGAAAGATTACACTCAGTTTTGCTGTATTGCTGATCTTTGGTTGTAGCCAAGCTCCTTCACTTTATGAAATATCATATTCCCATCCCTCTGATCATTCAGTGTAGAAGCTGCTAGGTCCTGTGTGATCCTGCCTGTAGTTCTGTGACATTTGAATTGTTTTTTTCTGGCTGCTTGGAGTATTTTCTCCTTTACCTTATAGTTCCAGAATTTGGCTACAACATTTCTCTGAGTTTTCAATTTGGGATCTCTTTCAGGAGGTTTCCAGTGGATTTTTTTATCACTATTTTACCCTCTTGTTCTTGGATTTCAGGGCAGTTTTCCTTGATGATTTCTTGGAAGATGTTGTCCAAGCCCCTTTTTTCATCATGACTTTCTGGTAGACCAATAATTCTTAGATAATCTCTCCTGAATGTGTTCTTCAGGTCACTTATTTTTCCATTGAGATATTTTACATCTTTTTCTAATTTTTCTTTCTTGACTGTTTGACTGATTCTTGATGCCTCATAGAAGCATTAGGTTTGTTTTGCCTGATTCTAACTTTTAGTGAATTATTTTCCTCAGTTAATTTTTGAAGCTCCTCTTCTACATTTTCAGATTTCATTTTTAGGGATTTATTTTCTCCAGTTAGATTTTGAAACTCTTTTTTTTTCCATTTCACACATTTTACTTTTTTTGAAGCTTCTTTCTTAAGTGATATTTTTTTTTGCAATTGCAATTTTAAAAGGATTGAGCAGTCTATATTCTACCTCTCTAATTTGGTTTTTAAAGTACTACTTGAGCTCTTTCAAGAATTTTTTCGGGGCTCAAGAGAAGCTCATATTCCCCTTTGAAGCTTCAACTGTGGTTGTAGAGTCAATGCTGTCTACTTAATTTGGTTCTTTACAGTCACATTAATAGGATTCTAAAGTCTTTGTCTTTGCAATCTGTTTTAGCTCATTTTGAGGTACATCCTTAGCCCATCCTTTCTCTAAGGACTCCCAAGAATTCAGTAGGTTCCATTATTTTGGGATTTTACTCTGGGGCAATGATCTCTGAGTTTTCAGGGTCAGAGGAAGGGACTGGAGCAGCTGGGGTTCATTCCACCACCCTGGTCCTTGGAAGTTCAGGTAGGTGATTTTTAAATTTCCAGGCTGTGGGTTGATAGTCCCAGAAGTAACTGCTGTCATTGCCAGGGGCGCTGCCTTTGTCTTTTACCCAGCTCTTACAGATCCCCAGTCCTCTGGTGATGGGCCTGGGAATGGCCTCTGTGGTTGGTGGATCAGCTTTCCCCAGCATCCACCTCCACCCCCTGCATCCACCTCCATGTGTTGCCAGTATATTATTTTCTAATGAAGAAACTGAGC
>CM053587.1:193298656-193323852 GCA_028646515.1 Pseudochirops corinnae
TGATTTTCCTCCAACGTTCTTATTTCTCTTCCCAATTTTTCTTCCACTTCCCTTATTTGGTTTTGAAAATCCTTCTTCTGCTCATCTCTAGCTTTAAGGCATTCTTCATGTTTATTGGAGGCCCCTGGTGGGGGCACTCTGGCTGCGCTCTCCTCCTCCCTCTCTCTCCCATGGTCTTTCTTTTCCCCAAAGAAGGAATCTAGGGTTTGGGAGCTGTTCTTACTTTGCTTCTTATGTTTATTCTTACTCATGGTTGTTCAGACCATGATTTTTTAAAAAATCTCTGTGGGGCTCTGCTTCCAGAAGGGAAAGCTCTGTCCCAAATTGCTGGGGTCCTCCTGGCTGCCATAGCTCTCAGAAAGATGCTGGGACTCTTCTTATTTACTTCTGGCTGACTGGACAGCGAAGACTCCAAGACCGAGGCCCAAGACCGCGAACCAGATCCAGGCAGCTCGACACGAGAGCTCTTGGCCTGAGAACAATCGCTCAGTCCCCCTGCTGTCTGCAGGCCGTGAGGGGAAACCTGCAACACGGAGGCGGGTGCCAAACCTCTGCCTTTACGCTTTTCCGCTCTGCAGGCCTTTCGGCCGGACTGCTTATCTCCTCCTTTCGCAATCCCCACTTGCAGCTGCCGCTAATCCAGTCACCAGAGAGGCTCCTCCACTCCTCCCACCCAACCGGCCCCTGGGGCACAGCTGCGGCTTAATGCCAGGCTGGTTTCGGTTCGCAGTGCTGATATGGTTCCTCGTAGCCAAGCTGACTCTAGTGGGAAGTATCTTTGTGTGCGTTTTGGAGTTCTAGGATTGGTTTAGAGTCCTATTTTATGGGTATTTTGGGGTGGCTATGTGAGAGCTGCGATATGATGCTGCTGCTATGCCGCCATCTTGGCTCTGCCCCCCATTGTCAATTTTTCTGTTTGTGCCATGTACTGCTGAGAAGAAAGTATATTCCTTTTTATCCCCATTCAGTTTTCCCCAGAAATCTATCATGTCTAGCCTCTCTAAAATTCTATTTGCCTCCTTAACTTCTTTTTTGTGTATTTTGAGGTTAAATTTATGAAGTTCAGAAAGGGGGAGATTGGGGTCCCCACTTGTATTGTTTTTTTATCTATTTCTTTCTCTAATTCCCTTGACTTTTCCAGTAGGAAATTGAATTATATACCTCTTGGTGTATATATGTGAAATAATGACATTGCTTCATTCTCAATGGTGCCTTTTAGCAGGATATAGTTTCCTTCCATATCTCTTTTAATTAGATGTATTTTTGCTTTTGTTTTATCTGAGATAAGGATTGCTACCCCTGCTTTTTTTTTCCTTTAGCTGAAGCATAATATATTCTACTCCATCCTTTTACCTTTACCTTGTGCATATCCCTTTGTTTCAAATGTGTTTCTTGTAGACAGCATATTGTAGAATTGTGGTTTTTAATCCATTCTGCTACCTACCTCTGTTTTATGGGAGAGTTCATCCCCTTCACATTCACAGTTATGATTACTATCTGTGACTTTCCATCCATCCCATTCCCTCCCTTGTTTATATCTTTGTTTCTTCCTTTTCCCTTCAATTCCTTAAGATTTTTCCTTTTCACCACCACCTCCCTCTATATTCCTTCTCTGTGTCCCCAATCTTTACCTACCTATTACCCTTACTACTTTTTCCCTCCCTTCTAACCACCCCTCCCTTTCTTATATGTGCTCCTTATCCCTCCTACTGCCTGTAGGACACAATAGATTTTTATTCTTAACAGAGTATGTCATTCTCTCCTTGAACCCAAACCAATGCTAGTAAATTTCATACAATGCTCCTCTCCCTCCCTCTTTTCTCTCTATTCTAATGAATTTTTGTGTCTTTTCATGTTAGAATCTAAACATAACTGTTTACATTGATCCCTCTTTAAATCAGAATCAATGAAAATGCCATTCATATGATGTTCATCTCCTTCCTTCCTTCCTCTACATTTTAGTATGTTTTTATGCATCTCTGTGTGGCATAATTTACCATTTTATGCCTCAACCTTTCCTTTTCTCCCATTACAATCCCTTTGTTTCCCTTATTAGGGGTATTTTTAATCTTCAGATTAGTTCACTTATACCCACACTCTCTCTATGTACTTCCCTTTCAAATGTCACAATACTTATACAAAATTCAATATTTATAGGCATCTACTTCTCATATACAGATGTAAACAGTTTGCTCTTATATGTTATGTGCATGTGTGTGCATCTGTGTGGTTATGTGTACATGTGAGTGTGTTTTCCTTGTTTATCTTTTTATGTCTTTCTTGCGTCTTGTATGTGGAGATTGAATTTTCCATTGAGCTCTTGCTTTTTTATTAGGAAATTTTGGAAGTCCTTTATTTCATTAAATGACCATTTCCTTGCCTGAAAGATTATGCTCAGTCTTGCCAGGTAGTTGATCCTTGGTTGCAGTCCTAACTCTTTTGCTTTACGAAATATCAAATTCCAATCCCTCTGATCTTTTAATGCAGAAGCCACTAAGTCCTGTGTAATCCTGACCGTAATTGCACCACATCTGAATTGTTTCTTTTTGGCTGCATGCAGTATTTTTTCCATGACCTTGTAGTGGTGCAATTTAGCTACTATATTTCTTGGAGTTTTCAGTTTGGGATCTCTTTCAGGAGATGATCAGTGAATTCTTTTGATAACTATTTTACTTTCTGATTCTAGGACCTTAGGACAGTTTTCTTTTACAATTTCTTGGAGAGTGCCGTTCAGGCTGCTTTTTTCATCATGGCTTTCTGGTAGGCTGATAATTGTTAACTTATCAGTCCTGGATCTGTTTTCCAGGTCAGTTATTTTCCCGGTGATATAATTTGCACTTTCTTCTAATTTTTCAATCTTTATGTTTTGTTTGACTGACTCTTGGTGAAACATAGATCCTTAGCTCCAATTTGACTGATTCTAATTTTTAGTGAATTATGTTCCTCAATTAGTTTTTGAATCTCCTTTTCCATATGTTCAGTTTTCATTCTTATTGAGGTATTTTCTTGGTTAGATTTTGGACCTCCCATCCTAGTTCTCCAATTTTACTTTTTAAAGATTTGTTTTCATGCTTGCTTTGGCAGCACAAATACTAAAACTGGAACAATACAGAGAAGATTAGCATAGCCCCTGTGCAAGGATGACACGCAGATTTGTGAAGCATTCCTTATTAAAAAGAAGAAAAAGATTTTTTTTCTTAAGTGAAATTATTTTTTTTTCCAATTTGGTCACTGTAGATTTAAATTTATCTCCTACCTCTCTAATTTCACTTTTAAAATCCCTCTTGAGGTCTTCTAAGAGTGCTTTTTGGGCTTGAGACCAATTCACATTTCCTTCTTTGGTCTCCAGTGTGAGTATACAGTCCATGTTGCCTTCTGAATCTGTTTTTTCTTGCTCACTATAAAAAGATTTGATGATCCTAGCCTTCATAGTTTCTTGCCCATTGCGATTGTCTATGTCCTGGATTTTTAAAGTGGTTATCTGCTTCTACAGTGCAGAAGTATTGAGCTTCTTAGGCTGGGAGGTAGGAATTTGATTGTTCACTTCATGATCTGTAGCATCTGAGTGACTAGACTGAGTCTAGTCCCTGTCCTAGACAGGGACTCAGTGTTTCCCCTGAGTTACCCTTAGGCTTACACAGTAACCTATGGGGGGGCAGGGTGGTCTGGCTACTTCTGGTTTACACCTCTGTGTCTCTGGGCTACAGCTAAGGCAGGCTCAGTAGCAGGAGGGCAGCAGTGTTGCTGTCAGCCCCGGGAGATGGGGATAGACAGAATGGGGTTAATCATCTAATATAGAAGAGGCAAGGGATAACTGTTACAATGGAGGGGAAGAACGAGAAGGCAAAAGGGAATGGGTCAACCTTACTCTCGTTGAATTTTCTTTAGGGAAGGAATGGCATACACTCTACATTGGATATCATGCCCTATAGGAGAGTAGGGGGTAAGGGTATTAGAGAGGGGAAGATGGAGGGGAGGGCAGGTTGGAGGGGTGGGTTGTTAGAAGCACACATTTCTGTAAATGGACAGGGACAAAATAGAGAATAGCACAATAGAGAAATATCATCAGTGTTATATAATATGTCCTTTGTGGAGATGTTCTCTGTAACTACACATGCACAGCCTGCATTGAATGGCTTGGCTTTCCAGTGGGATGCATGACAAGGGAGGAAGGGAAAAAATCTAGAATTTAAAGTTCCTATATATATATATATATAATATTATTATTATTATTTACATGCAACTGAGAAGTGAGATATACAGGCACTGGGATAGCGAGATCCATCTTTCTCTACCAGAAAGTCAGAAGAGTGATGGGGGAGGATATAGGAGACATCAGATTGGGGGAGTGAGTATACAGTGGGATTGCTGTTTTGGGTGTTGGGTAGGGGAAAGATGAGGAGAAAATTTGTAACTCAAAATCTTGTGGAAATCAATGATGTAAACTAAAAATAAACAAAAGTTAATTAAAAAAAATAATTCACAATATACTTGTATACATGCATCACTTACTTCACATATAATAGAGGAATGGAGGAATGGAAACAAAAAAGACAGAACTCTACTGAGGTAGTTAGGATGTAGATGAACCAAATCCTCATTTAATAATCATGAATGTATTATTCTACTTGGGATCACAGTTCTGGAATAGAGTTACTGGTTCTCTTTTTTAATAAATAGCTCTTGCCTGGTACTTGATATCAATTCTATCTTCAGCCACAATTTCCAATTCTGCAGGTTTGTCTGTTTCATCTGTTTACTGCCCATTAAATTGGAATCTGATCTCTCTCATTAACAAACCTGGTCATTCACAACATACTTTCATTGCTTTACTAGGTAGCGTGTGCCTCTTGGTCTTAAACTAAATCAATGAATTATCTTTTCTGACACCTTCAAATTGATGTACTTGTTGCTTTCACTCTAGACTCCTTTCTTAGGCTTCTCATTGGCAATGGCAAGTCATGAGTTTCCTCAGTCACTGCTTCACAAAGGAAACATGAGAATGGTCCACACCAAGGGAATGGGGATGAGGTGGGAAGAAAAGTAACAGTGGCAGGACAAGGTGGAGGAAGATGATAGTGAGAAGGAGAAGGAGGAAGATGATAATGATGAGGACAAAGAAGAAAAGGAAAAAAAAAGGAGGAACAGTAGAAAGAAGAGGAAAAGCAGAATAAGGAATAGGAGAAAGAGGAAGAAAAGACCTTGATCTTTATTTTCACAGAAAATAAGAATCCCCAAATGTGTTATATGATTTTTACTTTGTTTCTTATTTCATCTTTTTCCTCCAAAATTTTTGTTATTCTGTTTTTATATTAATGTGTCTGTTGTATAGATTTCTGAGTATACAAGGATTAAAATTTGTTAGAACCCGCTCACCTCGGGTTCCATTCTGGAGCACCTTCCTCACTTACCCTTCCTGGGGTCTTCAGATGTCTTTGGATTTCTTTTCTCGAGCAGAATGCTCAGCACTCACAGACGGGTTTAGAAATGCAGCTTTATTGTTACATCTTCTCTTCCCTCTTACCTTCTCTTACTCCTCTTACTTACCTCTTACTCCTCTCCCTTCCCTCCCCTCGCTTCCCTTTTTCTCCACCTGGTCAGACTAAGTCACGTGCCTTACCAACAGGGGCAAGAAGAAAGGGTGACTATCCCAGTAGATGATACATGCTCAATGCTGTTAATCCACATTCCAGTAAGACAGATAGCCTTATCAGGGCTCTGGCTCCTAGGCCTTGGAATGCAACAGACCACCCAGAGGGCAGCAGGAAGGAGCAATGGGGGTTGGGGGCCCAACAAAAATTCTCTTTTTAATGTAAATCACCTTAATTGAGGCATTTAATTAAGTTCAATAAACTTCTATTTGTAAATAAAGAAGGTAAAATTGAGTTGGAAATAATGCTAACATTAACAATTATTTCAATACTTCATGAAAATCTTGTCTAAAGTATTTAATCTTCAAGAAGTTGTGGAACTAATCACTTATTTAAGGAAATGTTTATTAAATTGACTTCACACTGTATGATCTTTTTCATTGTGATCTGATAGTTCTATTTCAAGAAGTATGAGTTAGACATATAGGAGTGTAACAACTACATTCTTTCTGGAATTTCTTATCTGAAGACTTGAAGTACAAAGATGTGCTTAATCCAAATGTATGGTGCTTTGCTTGGTGAACTATTCTTTCATTCTTTGTATGTAATAAGTGAAGAGATCATACTTGGATTTGTAGGATTTCAGAATTAACTTATACAAGCTAATAAAGGCATTACTATAGTTTATTTTAAAAAACTTTTAAACTTTTATTTATTTGTCCACTACTATGAGAAACCTGATGTTTAGACCATCAGACCATGCCAAAAATATCACTTCCCTTGGAGTGCTGTCATGGTATCTGAGAGGAAATACAACATGTCTGGAGCCCTAACTTCATGAGGACTGATTCAAAAAGTAATGGTGATCATCATAGTAGGTTAATAACTGAAAATGCAAAAAGAAAGAAGATAAAGATGATAATAACAATGTTTAATAGTGCTTTGTTATTCTAAAGTATCTCAATTGTATTTTCGCTAAACTTAATAAGAACCATTTGAATTAGATTGTTTGTGTATTTTTTGTTCACTTAGGGATATAGGATCAGAACTAAAACAAGATGAGATTTCAGAGTCCATCTAAGTGTAGTAAAACTTCCTCATTTTGTAGATGAAGAAACTGAATTCCAAATAGTTTAAATGAGTTGTTCAAGGACACACTGGTAGTAAAGGGTGAAGCTGACATTCTAAGTTTGGTCTTTTGACTCCTACTAAAGTGCATTTCGGTAATATGGAATAACCAAAAAACAATAGTAACAGACTGATCAGGTTGGCATGCTGCTAAATCAAACTGGACAGTTTTTTGCAAAAGGCTGAGACAGAGTTCCAAATGGTCACCTCTTACAACCATTGATCCAGTCAAAAATTTAAAAAAGATATCTATTTACCTGTGATTATATTTTTAAATAAAATAATCACTATAGTTGGGTAAGACAAATATGAAGCCCCTGATGATGACTATTTGGAATTCTCAATCCACTGAAAACACAATGAGGTGCTATTTACAGTGCCCATCACTGTATATATTACTCTGCCTTGTGGACCAATAAAAATTCTAAACCCTACATCTGCCTTGTTTACATTAACTATATTTTTTACAACAATAATCAGAAATATAACAGCTATGTCCTTCACAGACAATTCACTCCCATCTCCTTTTATTTAAGTGGAGAGAGGAGAAAATTACATAAACAATTAAGCATATATGAGAAACTTGACATGTGACTGTTAATGACTTTGTGGCTCCTAAAAATTTAAGGCAAGCAGGTAGCAATTCCCAGGGAAAACACATGAAAGTGAGTTAATCTCTCCTTGATTCATCCAAGAGTGAATCTGCCAGGCACATCTTGCTGAAGTTGAAATGAAAAGAAAATACTTTGGTGGTATAGAATCTGTACCTTCTGAAGAGAAATGAGACATGGGTTATGCTTTCTTTGACTCTTCTTTTCACAGAAAACAAGAGGGCTCCCAATTGCAACATTATATTGTGTTTGTTTTTTCATTTCAGCTTTGTGCTTTCAATGCTTTCTTTGTCCAACTTTCATGTTAGTGGTGTCTATTGCAGAATTTTCCAAGTGTTTATGCAATATCTAAACTTTTTTAAAATTTAAATCATCTTAGTTCAGACACTGATGAGTGATTCATAAAAGCTTTTTCAAGAGTTTACAACATGTCTTTTGTAAGAACATATATCATTTGCCATCAAATCTCCTAAGTATTATCCTTCATTTGGGGACTGCTATATTTGTCCAAAAAAAAAAAAAACCAGACCAGAAAACAGTGCTTTTGAGGTAGAATTATATGAAATCTGAATGAAATGATAAGGAATTGAGTATTGAGAAGACAGCTCAGGGACATATTATGCTGTAAGCATTTTAATTGAGAAAAAGATTTTTTCCCCTTATTAACCTTTCTTAAAGTCAAAGTGAGATAAAGGGAACACTTCATTGCATTCAGCCCACAAACCAGAAGTGTGTTCTAACAACCTCATGCCTCATTTGAATGCTACTCTCTTTAGAATAAGGGGCATAAGAGTTAAAGTTGTATTTCTGAAATGTTAAGATTTATCAAGTGAAAAACTATTATCTTCCTCTGTCTTAGTACATTTTAAATTTTTGAAAATACAAGAATAAGAAAAGGCTCATAGCGTTCTCCTTTGTTCCATGTCCACATAGTTCTGATAGTTTGACGAATAAGAGAGAACTAAACTTTATTTTATTTGATATTTATTATCTTATCCATTATTATCCTTCAGCAATGGGAAGAGAGGAGAAATGAGGTTGTAAAAGGGCTATTTCATAGTACTTTTGTACTCTAAAATTCCACATGTGAGCTTTACACTTTCGTTGAAATTGGATCCTAAATAAAAATAGATGCTCAGTACAATGAATGAAATTGAAAGATTCAAGCACATTAGGTCAGTTTTTAATTCTCTAAACTCTTCTTTGTGAAAATGAAACCATCTCTCACCATGTGACTTATATATATAGGGAATAAAAGATTAGGGGATGGATAAAGACTATCAGTTTGGAAGGGAATATGCCATAATGGTTAGGACTCAATGACTCTTCTGCTAAATACTAGTTGGAAAATTGATTGTCCACTGAGCGAAGATCATTGAACTACTTTCTCTACACTTGTATTCTGAATTTTGGAAATAAACCAGTTTCCTGCTTAAAGAGCCCTATCCCTCTTGATATGGATACAAGACTGCTTCATGTAAGTTTCTATCTCCTTATACCTGAGATTGAAACCTATGCTAGCCTCTCCACTCTAATCTTTTTTAACCTTTCTTTGTCTTATCCCCTCTTACTCCTCTCTCCATCCCTTCCTCTCTTCCACCATCCCTCTCTCTCCCTCTTTTTATTGTTCCCTCCATCCCTATTGCTCTCCTTCGCCCTTCCTTTTCTTCCTTCCTTCTTTCCTTAGTTCCATCCTTCCTTCCTTTCTTTCTTCCTTGATTTCATTTCTTCACCTGATTTTATATAAGAAAAGTTTACTGATTGGGGGCAGAGCTAAAGGGCAGTGTAGGAGCAGGAAAATTCCGTGGCTCCCCATATAACCACCTCAAATGCCTATAAAATATGACTCTAAATAAATTTTAGAGCTACAGAACCCACAAAGTGACAGAAAGGAATACATCTCCTGCAAAAGGGAGCCCGACAGGCAGATAGGAAGGGTTCATTGCATTGTGCAGGGAGCCAAGCCCAGCCCTGCCTTAGCCCATGGTTCTAGCCTAAGTGTGGCTGGATCAGCCATGGCTAGAGGGATTTCAAAGAGTGGATCACCAGCAGATGTGGACGTTTCTAGAATTTTCAACACAGAAATATAAAAAATAAAGGAAAAGGTCAGTGGAACTCTCCTGGATATCTGGGGGGAGGGGGATGGAGGGCATTCCAGCCTCTACTCCTGAAGCAAAAATCTGTGGAAGTGGTTGCCCTGCAGCCACCTCCACATGGCTGATTCAGAGCTCCAAGGCTGCAGATTGTATAGGAGGTAAGCTACCATTCAGAAACTAATCACTCTTACCTTTACCTATCTGGATCAGGATCATAGTCTTGAGAGGTAATCCTGAGGTGTGTGATCAGTGAGCCAAAGCTGGTGGGGGCTGTAGAGACAGCTCTCTCCTAATAGCTCCAGCAGCTGTGAAAACTCCAGGGATTTGGGACAAAGGTCTTCCCTCTGGAAACAGAGTTCAAGTGTGGCAAAGAGCTCAAAAGCCAAGTTATTGACTGACAACATGAACAAGCAATGGAAGCAAAGCAAGCACAGGAGTTCAACTTTAGATTCCTTTTTTGGGGACAAACAGGATCAAAGCATGGAATAGTAGGAAGACAACACAGTCAGAACTCCTGCACCAAAAGCTTCCAAGAAAAATATAAACTGGTGAAAAGTCATGGAGGAGTTTAAGAAAGATTTTGAAAATCAAGTAAGAGAAGTGGAGGAAAAAGTGGGAAGAGAAATGAGAATGATGCAAGAAAATCATGATAAGAGAGTCAACAACATGACTGAAGAAAATAACACCTTAAAAATGGACTAACTCAAATGACAAAAGAGGCCCAAAAAGCCGATGAGGAGAAAAATGCCTTAAAAAGCTGAATTTGCCAGATGGAAAAATAATTTCAAAAGCTCACTGAACATAATAATGCCTTTGGAATTAGATTGGAGCAAATGGAAACAAATTGACTTTATGAGAAATCAAGATCCTCTCAAACAGATCTAAACAAATGAAAAAATAGAAGAAAATGTGAAATATCTCATAGGAAAAACCACTGACTTGGAAAATTTCCTTGACAATTTAAATCATGAAAGACATGGAGACTTTAACATATGAAGGAGAGACAATTTAAAAATTACTGGTCTATCTGAAAGCCATGATCTAAAAAAGAAACTTGAAATTATCCTTCAAGAAATTCTTAAGGAAAATCGCCCAGGAGAAAATATCACAAGCAGCCAAGAAACAATTTGAATATTGTGGAAACATAATCAGGATAACACAGGATCTAGCAGCTTCTATACTAATATATCAAAGGGCTTAGAATATGATATTCCAGAGATCAAAGGTGCTAGGATTAAAACCAAGAATCTCCTACCCAACAAAACTGAGTATAATGTTTCAGGGGAAAATATGGTCATTCAATGAGGTGGAGGACTTTCAAGCATTCTTGAGGGAAAAACCAGAGCTGAATAAAAATTCTGACATTTAAATACAAGAAGCAAGGGAAGCATAAGGAGGAAAACAGGGAAAAGTAATCATAAGGAACTTATCAAAGTTGAGCTATTTACATGCCTATGTGGAAAAATTATAATTGTAACTTATGAAACTTTTCTCAGTATAAGGACACTTGAAGGGAATATAAATGTATACATATGTGTGTATGTATGTATGTGTGTATATATATATATACACATATACATATTTGTGTTTATATATATATACATACATACACACATATATATGTATATATATATATTTGACTATATAGGAGGATATACATGCATATCAACACATATGTGAGTGTATGTATATATGTGTAGAGGTATAAGTAGACAGAGGGCACAAGGTCAATTGCATAGAAAGGGATGATATTTAAAAGGTGAAATTGAGAGGTGAGAGAGGAATATAATGAGAGGAGATGGGGAGAGACAGAATGGGGTAAATTATATCATATAGAAGACACAAGAAGTAACTGTTACAATGGAAGGGAAGAACAGAAAGGCAAAAGGTAATGGATTAACCTTACTTTCATTGAATTTGGCTTAGGGAGGGAATGACATGCCCTCTGAATTAGGTATATTGCCCCATAGGAGAGTAAAGTGGAAAAGGCTAAGAGGGGGGAAAATTGAGGGGAGGGCAGGTATGGGGAGAGGGTAGTTAGAAACACATACCTTTGTAAAGGGGGAGGGACAAGGTAGAGAGTAGAACAAGTGGGGAGGGATAGGATTGAAGGAAATTTAATCAGTTTTTGACAATATATCCACTATGGAAATGTTTTGAATCACTACACATGTAAAACTTATATTGAATTGCTTATCATCTCAGTAAGAGTGACAGATGAGGGAGGAAGGGAAATAATCTGGAATTTAAAGTTTTAAAATCAAATTTTTTAAAATATTATTATTATAATTATTATTATTGACATGCATCTGGGAAATAAGATATACAGATAATGGGTTATGAATATCCATCCTGTCCTACCAGAAAGTGAGAAGGGGAATGGTGGAGGATATAGGACAGAGCAAAATGGGGGAGGAGGTAATGTGTGGGAGTGCTGTTTTTGGAGTGGTGGGTAGGGGAAAGATGGGGGGACATTTTGTAACTCAAAATCTTTAGGAAATGAATGATGTAAAGTAAAGATAAACACAAAAGTTAATTTTAAAAAATAAAAAGGGAAAAGAAATGGAAAAAAAAGAAAAAATTGCTGATTGAAAAAAAAAATTGAGTATCACTCTCCTAGAATATAAAAAAAATAGATTTTTTTCCTGATCTTATGGAACAGTTTAATGTGATTTCCCCAATTTCTTGTTATTAACCACCTGCTACATTTGCCAAGTGTTTACACAACTTTTCTCTTTTTAAATTTTAAAACTGCTATTCACTTTTTTTTCATTTAAATGACCTCACATTTTAGAAACATCAATGGAATTGTGAACATAGGAAAGAAGAACATGATCAATACTGTACCTAAATGTCAAAAGTCTTCATATGTTAAAGTCTCCATGTCTTTCATGATTTAAGCTACTGTTGTATGTAAATAAAATGTCTTCTTAACCGTGTCATTGAGAACTGAAAAAACGATAACAACAACAACATTTTCATAGTTAAACCTGGATAGTAGAGCAGACCTTTCTTCTCCATATCATTGTAAGCTATGCAGCAATGACCATTTTATCATTACTTTAAAGCCTCCCTGTAAATTCCCCTACAATAATTTAAGAGCACCTTTCTAATCCCAGCTTTTCTCTTTGTTGTGTACTTTGAAAATGGTCAGCTATGTGCTCTGGGCTTAAACTTTTCCTTCCCTAAAACTGGGATGATGCAAAGCAAATAAAAATTAGAAAGTGTCATAAGTGGAAGAGAATTTAAAATACCATAATCTGTTAAATTAATATCATCTATTCATTAAGTTCAATCAAATTAATATCATCTAAAAATGAAGTTAAAGTATCTATAAGCAATATATGAACAGGTGCAAAAACAAAGAAAGTTAAGTGAGGATATCTAATGTGACATGAAAAATCATGAACTGGAATCAAAACACAGATTCAAGGATTACTAATTGAGTTCTCTTTCAACTGCATGTGGCTTTCTTCCAGTTCTTAATCTCTAAAGCATAAGATAGAATGATGTGCTTGGGAGAATTCTGAGAGTTAGAATTTAGGAAAACTTGGCCTTCTTCCTGGTTGTTCTTCTTGACCTCAGGTCTTGATGTCTCTCTCCTAAACTTTGAGAATTCACAAGGCCATTGCCTCAGGATTAATGTGCTTTTATTAAAAGGAAGGAAAAGCAAATGCTAAGGCAATGAATTTAGGATTATATTCATGGGCTATATTGTCATCCTCTGAGCAGGAAAGAATAAGACCTCTCCCCTTACATCATTGTCTTTCTTCTCCCATTGGACTATCATTTGTGCGACAGCATCAATGTAAGAGATTTGGCAAAAATTCTGATAGTTTAATGCCTGTTGAATGCATTTCCAGGTAATCAACTTACCAAGTGTTTAGCACAATAGAACCAGTTGCATAACATCTATGAAACCACCAAAGTTTCTCAAGCTATGCCCATTCCATATCATCATGACTTTCCTGGAAGCAGACTTCTCAGACTGTACAATGTGGAGATGATGGGGTGCTGGGGTGCCTTTGTAACTTTGTCAGATCTTACTTGTGTTCAGTTACCTGTGTCTGTAACATCAGCCTGTGCAATTAAGTTGTAAAAGTCACACTTTCTCCCAGACACAAAGCATTAACTCTGCCTCTCCCCTGCACCTAGCCTAAAAGCATTTTCCCTGAAACCATTAACTCTGCCAACTATTATTATCCTTGCTTGGTATAATAACAGGCCATACCTATGAATCCTTCAAAAACATTCTATAAACAAATGCTTAGTTAGAGAAATGTATACCTCCTTTGTTCTAGTGGCCAGCTGCAAACTATGAATCTTTCAATGCATTATCACTTAGATAACTCCTCACAATCAGACACATACTGAATCCCCAATAAGTCCAGCTTCCCAACATTGGTCTTGTGAAAAAGGACTTTGATGGCTAACAGACTGGGTACCTCTCATTCAAAATTGACCGCTGGCTGACTTTGTGATATTTTAAGGCAAAAGCCATACCTCCTCATAGCTCTCCCTTGGGCTGTCTCCCAGAGAATTATGGGCAACCCACCTGAACAGTTGATATAAAAAATATATGTACCTTTAAACACTGACCACTCCTTAACTCCTCCCAAATCCCTGCTTTGCCCACCTAGTTAGCATAATTGATATCAGATTTGTGGTTTTATTACTATATAATCACTATCCCTAATTCCTGCAGGTTGCGGGCTTTCTCTGAAACTCCCCCTGCCTGCTGAAACATGTAATAAACTTTTACAAACCTGCCAAGGTAGCTTGGATCTGGTAATTCTTTCAGACTAACAGAACCTTTAAAGGATTTCCTAGAAATCCATCTCCCTCTCACCCTATTCAGAGATAACATTAGCAGCATCTTACACATGCCCATAGGGATTGTTAGGTGAGGCAATAGATAAAGCACAGGGCCTGGAATTAGAAAGACCTGAGTCTGAATCCAAACTCAGATACTAGCTGTGTGACTCCAGGCAAGTCAATAAATCTGGTTTCCCCCATTTTCCTCATCTACAAAATGAGCTGTAGAAGGAAATGTCAAATTACTACAGTATCTTTGCCAAGAAAACTCCAAATTGGAGTCACAAAGAGTAAAACATGACTGAACAACAACAAAACAATGAGTTCATGAGGACCTGACTCAGCATCCAATATCCATTTTAATAGCTAACGTTTATATCAGGCTTTTAAGATTTTTAAAGAAGTTTTCATTTTTATTTCATTTGATATTTGCAGTTACTATTTGAGGGAGATATTACAACTTGTTATTCCATTTTATAGATGAAAAAACAATCTCAGAGAGGGCATATTACTTGTCTAAAATAATGTAATGAGCAAGGGTCAGATAAAGTACTCAAATCCTCCTCATTCCAAGCCCAGTGTTCTTTCTGTTACCCTATGATCCATTTGCCCTAATCAAAGTACCTGGGTAAGATTACACTAGATCTCTCTCTCTCTCTCTCTCTCTCTCTCTCTCCCTCTCTGTCTCTTTCTCTCTCTGTCTCTCTCTGTCTCTGTCTCTCTCTGTACATGTGTGCGTGTGTGTGTGTATAATCTATCCATCTACCTATATTATTTTTACCCATACCCATAGAGCTTATAACATTACTAAAGAAGAAAGAAAAATTCAACTCTCAGTCAATACTTCCTTGTAAAGAATATATTCCATCAAAATCTTCTGACATAATGAAGCAATCTTGTCCTTTGTAGTGAAATAGAATACAGCATATCACTTCAAGCTTTATTTATTGCTATACTACATGACACTAAATAGATACTTTTTCAAAGCAGTCACATAATAAAAGCCAATTTATTTTGATATATTTTGATAAGCAAAGCAATTTAGTGTTCCCATAATAAAATTAAATTTCATATTTGTTTAATGAGTGCTTCATATTCAGGGTCATAACCACTGATGAAATTTCCCCTACCTGATTCTAGCTGGTTACTTCCTATTTCCTAGAAGTATTTTTGGAAAATCTCCTCAGTTCAATAGCAATAAGACACAAAGAGGATCTAAAGATGGAACAGGAAAAAAAAACTTAGTGGTTTTTGTTGTTGTTGTTGAGCTAAATTCTAAGATTAGAATGTTGCTATGTGGAGGAGGGTTTTGACTTATTATTTTTGGATCCAGAAGGTAGAACCCAAAGAAATGTGCAGAAAATATAGGAGTAGATTTATTTTGGAATAAAGAAAAACGAATTCGTAAAATTTAGAGCTATCTAAAAGGAGAATGGTCTATCCTGTCACTAAGGCACTAAGAAGTTGTCTCTCACTGGGAATCTTTTTAGCAAAAGCCAGATGACAATTTTGTCCTGTGTTATAGGAAAGATCTCTTACACAGGTACAAATAAACTGAAATGGCCTCAGGGGTCTTTAAGACTCTGAGATTCTGTAATTCTGTTTTCAGTAAGACTATGAGCTAATAGTTTATAACACAGTAAGAGTACTAAGAAATATATTGATGTAAAATGCAGGCTGTTGAAGAGTTGACTTCAAACCAAACTGTACGATTTGTAACTAAAAATATTGTACAATATTAAGAAAACAATGAATGCTGCATAATCTTCCCATTCAAACACTTTACAAGACACCATTTGCATAACTTTCTTTACCCCTTTATTGCTTTTCCATGCTTAAATAATCTGTAGGAATTTTCTCTTTGGAAGTAGACCACCATCCTGTAGAGTTAATCTTTCAGCCTGGAAATTTTGTCATTTGTCCAATGAAGAGTTTGAACTATCAGAAGTGTCAAACTCAAACTCAACTGGATGAAAATGTAATTGGAATATATTTGCCAAAATTAAAAAAAAAGTACAATACATATTCAGCTGTGTCTGACTGCTTATTACCCTCATGGACTGTAGCAGTCAATGTTGTAAATGAGATTTTCTTGTCTAGGATACGGGAGTGGTTTTCCATTTCCTTCTCCAACAGATTAAGGCAAACAAAAGTTGTGTGAAATAGCCAGGGTCATAGAGTTAGGAAGTGTCTAAAACCACATTTGAAATCAGAACTTCCTGACTCCAGGCCCAGCACTCTATCCAATGAGACATCTGGCTGCCCCTATAAGCATGTGCAAGATACTGCTAATGTTATTTCCCCCATTGTAGACAGTCTGTAGAGCATGCTGTTAGCTATCTAGCTGCCTATAATACAGCACAGCTAATGTTAAGGTGTGGATTATTATGCAGGCGCCAGGAATTTTTTTTCTTAATTTGAGATTGATACCACTGACCTTTAAGTTTTATATATTAATTAATAACTATGTTAGTGAAAATAATTATGAAGTGTTCAGATCAACAAATTGACTTTATTCAATTTTACCTAAAAATTACACATTCTTCCAAATCAGGGTCTGTCTATGCACTGAGTACAATAAAGCTGAGGTTGTTTGCTTTTCTCAAAATTTCTATGATGCAAAAAACTACAGTGGATGGACAGAAGGCTACTGATAAATCAGTTTTTTATGGACTAATGGGGAGCAAGTTCATTAATATCCACTAATCAACATTTATTTAATTAAAAGTTTTGAGGTAACTATGAAATTTCTAAGAGCAGCAGAAAGTGACAGATTAAAATCTGTATTCCAAAAAAACTCCACAATCTTAGACAATTTGTGTATAACTCAGAAATTAGAGTATGGGGATTCAGAACATATTACATTGCATGATCATTGATTTTTGCAAATGAGTATCTGAAAAAGCATTATTTTTCCCATGTCAAAGAATGTTGTATTTTGAAATTAATACATTCTAACTTTTTTGTACTCATATAGTTCACCCTTGATAAAAAAAAATGTGTGTGAATGTGTGTATACATGTTTGCCCTTTATGCATCAGGACTTCAAGTTTTCTATAATTTTGTGGATTTAAATGTTCTTTCCTTCCAGTGATAATCACAATTCATTCATACTTTCTCATTCTGCAAAGTCTATGTTATTCACAAAATCTTCTACTGGTTTGTCCACCAACCATTTTAAATATTTGTATGTTTGTATCTCTCATCTATATCTATACACTTATGAGTACACACATACATAGATGTGTATAAATGTGTGTATATATATGACTTACTTTATTGGAAAAATGCTTTCAGGATTTCATTTTGCTCTACCAAATAAACTACTTCTTTTAAAATAATAAGAAAACAAATAAGCATAGTGGTTTGAGAATAAGCTTTTCTTTTGGGGGTGAAGGGGAAAAGGGGAGTTCCAGATTGACATTTCATTGCTATGTGGAATATCCCTTTGCTGTTGCAGATTAACAACTTCTCTCTAATTTATAATCTTAAAGAATTTTGTGGGTCACTGGGGCATTCTATCTTACCCTGGACCATAAACAGGGTGTTTTTCATAAACATGAAGGACAATTTCAGTTTGTATGTGACTCTGTGTATAAGAAGTCACTACTATTTGCTCTGTTCCTGAATTTTGAAAAAGCACACAATGATTGCTTGCCCCAATTTTAAGAATTTATATTGATGTGTGATATGATAGACTCCGCTGAGCTCCTTTCAGGGAATGATACACACTTTCACTACATTTGTAAATGACTGAGACAAAGCACATTCCAGACCAACTCTTTCTTCATCACTTCAGCAAATGATGATGCTCCAAATAGCCAAAAGATAAATCTTGAAATGAGACTGAAAAAATAAAAAAGGAATGCCTGGAGTATATAAACAGTGATACTGAGCTATGGAAAGCTTTTCTTGCCACTGGAGAGATGCTCCCATGCAGAGATGTTGGTTCTCAAATTTGGCAGAGGTTTTCAATATAGGAAACTTCCTAGGCCTGGTTGAAATGTTTTCCTCATGGAAGAGAAAACTAACATATTTTAAGAGATCTAAGGAAGCCACAAAATTATAGTTCTCATTCCTTTGGGCAGCTAAAGCTATACCATATTGTTTTATAAAACTTAGCATACACTAAGAAATATGCTTGTGAATTGGTTAGTTTAGACCTGAGACATCTTATCCCTCTCATCTCAAGGTTACTAGGTTCTAGCTATGTGACATTTATGCCTCTGAAACCCAACTTTTTGTCTCTTAGAAAAGCCATTATTCTTTGTCATTATACTTTTCTCAGGCTTCTTTCTCCTCCCCTCAAGTAGTCTACCCTGATCATAGATAGCAACTTACATTTAATAGGTAGCACAAGGGATAAGTACCAGGCATGGAGTCAGGAAAACTTGAATTCAAATCCAGTCTCAGACACTAGCTATGTGACCCAGAGAAAATCACTCAGTCTTATTTTGCCTCAGTTTGCTTAAATGTACAATGAAGATAATAATATCTACCTCCCAGGGTTGTTGTTAGGATCAAATGAGATATTTGTAAAGCTCTTAACTGAGTGTCTAGCACATAGCAAGTGCTATATAAATGTTAGTTGTTATTATAAAGCACTTCAGCGTCGATAAAGAACTTTTTAAATACTATTTCATTTTATCCTCACAATAACACTGTGGTATGTATGATCAACACCCTCATTTTACAGGTGAAGAGACAGAGACTGAAAGAGAACAGGTGACAAGAGTATATTATATGGTCAGAGTCATATAGGAAGTACTTGAAACAAGATTTGATCTCACACCTTTTTCAGCTCATTTTTTTCTTTATTCCATAGAACCTTCTTCTAACCCTACCCCTGCTGAACTGTATTTGATTCATAGAATGTTACCACATTCTTTACCAAGTGATGATAAGGAAGCAATGGAAAAAAAAAATGCTTCGCAGCTTCTCTCAAATTATCAGACATGGTATCTTTGGAATAGGTTCACCCAAGCTCAAATTTCTTACCCTGTCCCCATAGTCACCATGTAAATTTATGTTAGCCCCAATAAGAAGATTTTTCTCCATTAATCTGATTATAAATAAATCTTAATGGAATAAACAATAGGGAAGTAAAAGCATCAATTACATATTCTGGAAGAATGTCTATTCTCTCCTTCAATTATTATTATTCTTTTATCTTATTGCCTGCAATCAAATTATCTATCAGTTGGCCTACAAATAACCACCTGCTAGCACAATTAAGAGTTTGAAGTGTACATGGTTTATAACAAAAAGTGCACACATTTTTATCATTTTGATAAAAATCAAGGGAAGGCATTTACTTTGAAAAAAATGGATGTTTTTTAGCTACATAACCCAATAATACATTCATCATATTAGGATATTATTTATTGCATTACTGAAACATTGGAGAAAATCAGTTAGAATATTTTCATCAAGTTATCTTTTTAAGAGTTATTTAATTAAAAGAAATAATTAGAGTAAAATCTTGATTATTTTGTCTTGTAGTTCAGTATCTTGAAATATTTGGTGTCATGGTAAACTCAGGTATCAATAAAAGGTTTTTAAGTAAATGGTAATCACTAGAATTTATACTATACCTTTGAGAATGAAGGACAAACAACAACCTGTAAGTAGTAGTTGTTGCCCCACTGGAGACCCTACTGGCCAGATCCAATTGGACAACGCTGCTTCTTCCTTCCTTCCTTCCTTCTTTCTTTCCTTCCTTCTTTCCTTCCTTCCTTCTTTCATTCTTTCTTTCCTTCTTTCCCTTTCTGCCCTCCTCTTCCTCTCTCCACATAGGGAAACATGTCCTTACATGTAGGGGCTCAGGCAAAAGGAGTATAAATCTTGATCAATGAAACTTCACAAGATATCTTGAGATTTATGGACTATATTTCTTTTTTTTTTTCCCTCTTCCCTACTTATTTATTCTACCATTAAAAAAAAAACTGGATCACTTAACTAGTTTGCCTCATGTAATATCATTAATGATTTCTTGAAATACAGCATTGGTAAATCAAATGTTGGTAAAGCCCATTGGATTCAAATGGAGCTACTTGCCCATCCCTTAAATGCAAATCACTCTCGCTCTCATTGATTGACCAAAAATAGGTTCCATCCCAAGCTTCACTTGTTCATTGTTTGGGTTTTGATTGCTCAGAGTGAGTGTAAATAGCGACTGTTTCTGTTTTGTCCAGAAACCATGAGCATCTTCCCGCCTCCCAGAGGGATTTTTTTTTTTTTTACTATGTAAAAGAGGACACGTTTTTGCCTAATTTCTTACCTAGCCTTAACCACTGAATGGACATTGCCTCAGACAAACTGAGACATGGGAAAGACCTTAACTTTAAAAGGACAACATTTTCCACTACACCCAGGGTCATCTCCAGTTGTTCTAATTGAGATCTTGCCATATGACTCAGACAGCTCTGGAGGAGAGTGTGACTCCAGTGGCTTTGCATGACCCTGCCTCACTTAAATTAAATTCACTTGCAAGTTAAGATGTGACCTTCCTGATGTCATTGGTTCTTTTTGAGAATGAACAACAACAAAATGCTTTAAAATATTATCTCATTTTCTGTTCAGAAAACAACAAAAACTAGGAATGAGATGGTATTATAATCCTCTTTTTAAAGATGGGGCTACTGAGGCAGTAATATGCCCATGGTCCCACTATGCCACCTAGCTACTGCACTGCATTTTGGAGAGCCAAAGATGATTCCATTATATACATATAATTACTAGGCTACTTATTGAAAATATCTAGGCAATATAACTTCATGATACAGAAAAATCAATTTATTCCTCTATTTATTGTGATCAGTGTGCTGTTAAATGAAGTTGTGAATAGAGTCAATAAAGTGAATTTGCCTAATTACTGAGAACTGGTATAACAATATAAAAATGATCTATTAACTAGGAAAGAGTTTCTCTAATGTCTATTGAAGGCATAATTATAATGTAGAATGAACCCCACTGTTTCAAATGTTATGTTATTGGAGTGTAAATTCTGACGATTTTCATAATTACAGGGAGGTCTATATGCAGTATAGGTCCTGGTAATAGATTGCATTTACTTTCTAAAGGGCTAGGCTGGCACAATACAAAGAGACCGATTAGTAGTAGGCTGACCCCAGGTTGTTAATTATTATCCCATGGGCAACCTCTGAAATAAAGAAAAATGCAAAGTAGTTCTCTGTCTTGTATAGCTCACTTCCAAATTTGATGAAAGGCAGAAGGAGGGGAAAGGAGAGAAGGGAGGTAAGAATCATGTGGTTGCTATACTAATTTTAAAGAGAAGGCTACTTGATTGATTTTTACCCTTGAAAAGGACCTCAGAGAAAATCTAACATACCCAGTACTATGAAAAATCTTCCTTTATGATATTAGGAATGCATGGTTATAATATTTTTTACTTTTTTAAAGAAAAATTAATTGATTGATTTATTTATTTTTAGTTTACAACATTCAGTTCCATAATCTCTTGAGTTTCAAATTTTCTCCCCTCCCTTGCCACCCTCCCCCTATGGAGGCTTGCAATCAAATATATGATCTGCAAATACATCCATATTGGACATTATTCTATTTGTAAAGAAGAGTTGTAACCACTGGAGTGAACAATGGGAAAGAAGAAACAAAACCAAACATGGAAAAGAATGAGAGCATGTAATTTGCTTCAGTATCCATTAAAACTCTATTCTTTCTACCTTCCCTAGCATTTCTTTTCATTGTCTTGATATTCTGGACATTTTGTTCTTCCAAATGAATTTTGTCATTATTTTTTCTAGCTCTATAAAGTAATTTTTTTGTAGATTGATTGGTATGGAACTAAATAAGTAATTTAATTTAGGTAAAATTGCCATTTGTGTTACATTAGCTAGACCCAGCCATTACCAATCAATGTTTTCCAATTAGTTAGATCTGATTTTATTTGTGTGAAAAGTGTTTTGTAGTTGTGCTCATATACATACTGGGTTTGTTTTGGCTATTAGATTCCCAAATATTTCATAATGTCTACAGTAACTTTAAGTGGGGTATCTCTTACTATCTCCTGTTGTTGGACTTTGTTAGAAATATAAAGGAATGCTGAGGGTTTATGTGGGTTTATTTTATATCCTGCAACTTTGCTAAATTTATTTATTGTCTCAAGAAGTTTTTGGCTTGAATCTCTAGGATACTCCAAGTACATCATCATATCATCTGCAAAGAGTTATAGCTTAGTCTCTTCTTTGCCTAATTTGATTCCTTTGATTTCTTTTTCTTCTCTAATTGCTTCTGCTAACCTTTCTAGCACCAGATTGAATAAGAGGGGTGATAGCGGACATCCTTTCTTCACCCTGATCTTATTGGAAATGTTTCTAGTTTATCCACATTACATATAATACTTGCTGATAGCTTTAAATAAATGGTCTCTATTATTCTAATAATGCTCCATTTATTCCTATACATTCTAGTGTCTTTATTAGGAATGGATGTTGTATTTTGTCAAAAGTTTTTTTTTTCTTCATCTATTGAGATAAGCATGTGGTTTCTTCTAGTTTTATTGTTGATATGATCAATGATACTGATGGTTTTCCTAATATTGAACCATCCTTGAATTCCTGGAAAAAAATCCAAATTGATCAAAATGTATTACTCTTGTGATAAGTTTCTGTAGTCTTTTTGCTAATATTTTATTAAAAATTTTTGCATCTGTATTCATGAGGAAGATTGGTATATAATTTTCTTTCTACATTTGTTTCTCCCTGATTTAGGTATCAGTACCATATTTGTGTCATAAAAAGAATTTGGTAAGACTCCTTCCTGAACAATTTTCCCAAATAGTTTGTATAGTATTGGAATCAATTGGGATCTATTTTTGTGTATATACCATGTACCGCTGAGAAGAAGGTTTTTCCTTTTTATCCCCATTCAGTTTTCTACAGAGATCTATCATGTCTGGCCTCTCTAAAATTCTATTTGCCTCCTTAATTTCTTGTTTTTTTTGAGGTTAGATTTATCAAGTTTAGAGAGAGAGAGATTGAGGTCCCTCACAAGTATTGTTTTGCTATCTATTTCTTCCTCTAATTCCCTTGACTTTTCCTTTAGTAATTTGGGTGCTATACTGCTTGGTGCATATATGTTAAGTAATGCTGTTGTTCTTTCTCAATGATGGTGCCTTTTAGCAGGATGTGGTTTCCTTCCTTATCTCTTTTAATTAGATCTATTTTTGTTTTTTCTTTATCTGAGATAAGGATTGCTACCCCTACTTTTTTTTTTTCACTTTAGCTGAAGCATGATATATTCTATTCCATCCTTTTCACTTTACCCTGTGCGTATCCCCTAGTTTCACATGTGTTTCTTGTAGAGAGCAGTAGGATTGTATTTTTTTTAATCCAGTCTGCTATCCACCTCTGTTTTATGGGAGAGTTCATCTGCTTCACATTCACAGTTATGATTACTATCTGTGACTTTCCATCCATCCCATTCCCTCCCCTGTTTATATCTTTGTGCCTTCCTTTTCCCTTCCCCTCCTTAAGAGTTTTCCTTTTCACCACCATCTCCCTGTGCCCCTCCTTTACCTACCTATTATCCTTACTATTCTTTCCCTCCCTTCTAACCACCCTTTCCCTTCTTACATGTCCCCCCTTCTCCCTCCTACTGCCTGTAGGACACAATAGATTTTCATTCTTAACAGAGTATGTTATTCCCTCCTTGAACCCAAAATAATGCAAGTAAATTCCATACAGTATTCCTCTCCCTCCCTCTTTTCCTTCTGTTGGTATGAGTTTTTGTGTCCTTTCATGTTAGAATCTAAACATAACTGTTTATATTGATCCCTCTTTAAATCAGAACCAATGAGAATAACGTTCATATGATGCTCATCTCCTTCCTTCCTTCCCCTCCATTTTAGTATCTTTTTATGTATCTTTATGGGGCATAATTTACCATTTTCTGCCTCAACCTTTCAATTTCTCCCATAACAATCCCTTTGTTTCCCTTCTTAGGGGTATTTTTAATCTTCAGATTAGTTCACTTATACATATACTCTCTATGTACATCCCTTTTAAATGTCACAATATTTATATAAATTTCAATACTGACAGACATCCACTGCTCATATACAGATGTAAACAGCTTGCCCTTATAAGTTATGTGCATGTGTGTACATCTGTGTGTGTATGTGTATGTGTGAGTGTGTGTTTTCCTTGTTTACCTTTTCATGTCTTTCTTGGGTCTTGTAAGTGGAGATTGAATTTTCCTTTGAGTTATTGTTTTTTCATCAGGAATGTCTGGAAGTCCTTCATTTCATTAAATGACCATCTCCCTGCCTGAAAGAATATGCTCAGTCTTGCTGGATAGTTGATCCCTGGTTGTAGTCCTAGCTCTTTTGCTTTATGAAATATCAAATTCCAATCCTTCTGAATTTTAATGTAGAAGCTGCTAAATTCTGTGTCATCTTGTTTGTCGTTCCATGATATTTGAATTGTTTCTTTTTGGCTGCATGCAGTATTTTCTCCTTGAACTTGTAGCTCTGGAATTTGGCTATTACATTTCTTTGAATTTTCAATTTTTTATCTCTTTCAGGAGGAGATTTGTGAATTCTTTCAATAACTATTTTACCTTCTGATTTAAGACCTCAGAACAGTTTTCTTTGACAATCTCTTGGAGGATGATGACCAAACTGCTTTTTTCAACATGGGTTTCTAGTAGGCCAATAATTCTTAGGTTATCTCTGCTGGATCTCTTTTCTAGGTCAGTTGGCTTTCCAGTGAGATATTTTGCTCTTTCTTCTAATTTTTCAATCTTTACGTTTTGTTTGACTCTTGCTGCATCAAAGAGTCCTTACCTTCAGTTTGATCTATTCTAATTTTTAGTGAATTATTTTCCTCAATTAGTTTTTGAAGCTCCTTTTCCATATGTCCAGTTTTCATTTTTAGGGAGGTATTTGTATCAGCAAGCATTCTAGCATGCCCAAG
>CM053587.1:193330607-193352472 GCA_028646515.1 Pseudochirops corinnae
TGAATGACTAATGATTGAGTTGCCCCATGAGTGGAAGTTTGATTATTCTGTTGTTTCTTGTTAATGATTGAGTTGGCCCATGAATGGAAGTTTGAGTATTCTATTGGTCCTTGTTCTGAATATTGTGGCCACTGTAGTGAAAACTGTGTGGCCATTTTCTGTGATAAGATGTAATGTTGTGAATATTATAATGTTTTGAATGTTTGTCTTGACTTGTAATGGAATAAAAAGAGCGTTCACTATATTTTGTAATCTGAACTCTAAAAGCTGTTCATAGTAGCATTCCTTTGGGAATCTGCTGATGCATGGCATTACAGGCAGGCAACTGAAAAAGCTACAAAAAGAACAAATTGAAAGTCTCCAATTAAATTCTGAATTAGAAATAATGAAAACCAAAGGAGAGATTAATAAAATTGAATTAAATAAAACCAAGAGCTGGTGTTATGAAAAAAAAAAAACAATAAAATTGATAGACCTTTAGCCAATATGATTAAAAAAAAGAAAGTAGAAAATGAAGTTGCACATATCAGAAATGAAAAGGGTACATCTACCTCCAATGAAGAGGAAATTAAAACAATAATTATGAGTTATTTTGCTCAATCATAAGCACATAAATTTGACAATCTTAGTGAAATGGATGAATATTTAAAAAAATATAAGTTGCCCAGACTAACTGAAGAGGAAGCACACTACTTAAATATCCCCATCTCAGAAAAAGAAATTGAACAAGCCATCAATGTACTCCCTAGGAAAAATCTCCAGGGCCAGATGGCTTTACTAGTGAATTCTACCAAACATTTAAAGAACAATTTACTCAAATACTTTACAAACTATTCGGGAAAATTGGAGAAGAAGGAATCCTACCAAATTCTTTTTATGATACAAATATGGTACTGATAACTAAATCAAAAAGAGACAAAACGGAACAAAAATAACAAAACAATTTCCCTTATGAATATAGATGTAAAAATTCTAAATAAAATATTACCAAAAAGAGGACAGCAAGTCATAGTGAGTATAATGCAGTTGGATCAGGTAGGATTTATTGCAGGAATGCAAGGGTGGTTTAGTATCAGGAAAACTATCAGTATAATTGATCACATCAACAACAAAACTAGGAGAAACCATATGATTATCCTATAGATGGAGAAAAGGCTTTTGACAAAATACAGCATGCATTCCTACTTAGAAGACTAGAAAGTATAGGAATAAATGCAGTCTTCCTTAAAATAATAACTAGCATCTGCCTAAAACCATCAGCAATCATTATATGTAATGGGGATAAGTTAGAAGCATTTCCAATAAGATCATAGGTGAAATAAGGACGTCCACTGTCACCCATCTTATTCAATTTGGTACTAGAAATGTTAACAGTAGCAATAAGAGAAGAAAAAGAAATTGATGGAATCAAATTAGGTAAAGATATGACTAAGCTATCACTCTTTGCAGATGATATTATAATATGCTTTGAGAATCCTAGAGAATCAGGTAAAAAAAAAAAACTACTTGAGATAGTAATCAAATTTGGCAAAGTAGCCAAATATAAAATAAACCCACATAAATCCTTGGCGTTCCTATATATCTCTAATGAAATCTAACAACAAGAGATAGAAAGAGAAATTCCATTTACAGTTATTGTAGACATTATAAAGCATGTGATATTTAACCAGCCAAAACAAACCCAGGACTTATACAAACACAATTACACAGAAATAAAGTCAGATATAACTAATTGTAAGAGCATCAATTTCTCATGGCTGGGTCGAGCTAATATAATAAAAATGATAATCTTACCTAAATTAAATTATATATTTAATGTCATACCAATTAATCTATCAAAATATTACTTTGTAGAGATAGAAAATATAGTAGCAAAATTCATTTGGAAGAACAAAAGGTGCAGAATATCAAGGCAATTAATGAAAAGAAATGCTAGGGAAAGTGGCCTAGCCATATCAGATTTTAATCTGTAGTACAAAGCAACAGCATTTGTACTACTTGGTACAGGCTGAGGAATAAAGTAGTGCATCAGTGGAATAGATTGGCTACACAAGACTCAGCAGTCAATGACTATAATAGTTCATTGTTTGATAAACCCAAAGACTCTAGTTTTGGGAATAAGAACACACTATTTGACAAAAACTGCTGGGAGAACTGGAACATAGTATGGCAGAAATTAAGCATAGACAAGTATCTAACACTGTACACCAAAATAAAGTCAAAATGGGTGCATGATCTAAGTATAATGGCTGATACTGTAAGCAATCTGGGAGAGCAAGGAATAGTGTACCTGTTAGATCTATGCAAAGGGGAAGACTTCATGACAAAACAAGAATTAGAGAGCATTACAAAATGCAAAATGGATAATTTTGATTATATTATATTGAAAAGCTTCTGTACAAACAATGCCAATGTTACCAAGATTAAAAGGTAAGTGGAAAATTGGGAAAGACCAGTGTCCCTGATAAAGGCCTCATTTCTAATGTATACAAAGAATTGAGTCAAATCTATTAGAATACAAGCCACTCCCCAATTGATAAATTGTGAAAGGATATGAAGAGGCAGTTTTCAGAAGATGAAATTAAAGATATCTATAAGCATATGAAAAAATGTTCTAAATCACCAGTGAATAGAGGAATGCAAATCAAAACAACTCTGAGGAACCACATCTCACTAGCCAGACTGGCTAAGATGACAAAACAGCAAAATAATAAATGCTGGAGAGGATGTGGAAAAATTGGAACACTAATGCATTATTGGTCTAGCTGCGAATTGATCCAGCCATTCTGGAAAGCAATCTGGAACTATGCCCAAAGGGCTCTAAATAATTGCATAACCTTTAACACAGCAATACCATTACTAGGGTTTTATCCCAAAGAGATTAGAGAAGTGAGAAGAGGACCATGTGTACAAAAATATTTATAGTGACTCTTTTTGTAGTATCAAAAAGTTAGAAAACAAGGGGATGCCCTTCAATTGGTAAGGGCTGAACAAGTTGTGGTATATGAATATAATGGAATACTACTGTGCCATAAGAAATGAGGAGCAGACGGACTTCATTATATCCTGGAGAGAATTATATAAACTGATGCTGAGTAAGAAGCAAAGAACCAGGAAAAATTTGTGCACAATCACCGTCACAACAAATGTGTGATGACTAACTTCAATAGACTTGGCTCTGAGAAGCAGTATGAAATTATAAGACAACTCCAAAAGAGTCATGATTGAAGAAGATATCCACATTGAGAGAAGGAGATGTGGAGCCTGAGTGCAAATTGAAACAAACTACTTGCTCTGTTTCTTTTTCTTCTTTTTTTTTTGTTCACTCTTTCCCACTGATCATTCCATCAGTTACAATCCTTTACAACCTGACTGATAATTAATGGGAAAATTTTTGTAGCTTCTGTACCTCAATTCACACCACCATTGCGGGGGGGAGGGGAGGAAGAGAGGGAGATAGAGAAAATCTGAAACTCAAGGAACTGTGGAACTGAATAAACCAATAAATAAAACCAAGTAAATAAAGCAATTTAATTTCAAAGAAAAAAAAAAGAATTACTGTAGACATAATAAAATGTTTTAGAATCTACCTACCAAAACAAACCCAGGAAATATTTGAACATAATTACAAAGTATTTTTCACACAAGTAAAGACCTAAATAATTGAAAAAAAGAAAAACTTCAGTTGCTTGTGGCTAAGTCAAGCAAATATAATAAAATGGACAATTTTACCCCAATTAATTTACCTATTTAGTGCCATACCAATCAATCTACCAAAAATAGTTTATATAGTTAGAAAAAAATAGTAACAAAATTCATCTGGAAGAAAAAAGGGTTCAGAATAACAAGAGAAATAGTGAAAAGAAATAATAAGGAAGTTGGCCTAGATATACCAGATTTTAAACTGTATTATATAGCAGCAGTTATCAAAACTAGTTGATACTGTCTGAGGATTAGAGCAGTGGATCAGTGGAATAGATTAGGTATGTGAGAGAGAGCAGTCAATGACTACAGTAATCTACTTTTTGCTATACCCCAAAACTCCCACCTCTGGGATAAGAACTCACTATATGACAAAACTTCTGGGAAAACACGAAGAGTGTGACAGAAAATGAGCATAGACCAATATCTTACACCATATATTGTAATAAAGTATAAATGTTTGCATAATCTATATGTAAAGGCTGAAACTGTAAGCAATATGGGAAGGTAAATAATAATTTATCTGTCAGATTTATGGAGTAGAGAAAAGTTTACGTCCAAACAAGAGATAGAGTGCATTATGAAATGTCAAATGGAGAACTTCGATTACATTAAACTGAAAAGTTATTTTTACGAATAAAGTCAACATAACCAGTATTAGGAGGGAAGTGTCTCCGTTAAAGGTCTTTCCCTTTTGCCTTCCTGTTCTTCCCCCCCATTGTAATCATTATTCCTTGACTATTCTACATGAGATGATTAACCCCATTCTGCCTCTCCCTGTCTCCTCTCATTCTAATCCTCTACCACCTCTGAATTTCACCTTCTAAAGTTTCGTCCCTTCCTATTCAATTGATCTGATGCCCTCTATGTACACATATATACACATACTCAGATATGTGTTCATACTCATATATAAATTCTCCTATTTAGACATATGTGTATGTATATATACATTTGTATTCCCTTTACCTATCCTCATACTGAGAAAAGTTTCATCAGTTACAATTGTCACTTTTCCATGTTGGCATGTAAATAGTTCAACTTTGATAAGTTTCTTATCATTTCTTTTCCATGTTTACCTTCTCATGCTTCTTGTATTTGAGTGTCAAACTTTTTTTTTCAGGTGTGTTTTTTTCAGTAAGAATGTTTGAAAGTCCTCTACCTCACTGAATGACCATGTTTTCCCCTGGAACACTATGTTATAGGCCCTTCGATCCCTTAATATAGAAGCTGCTAGATCCTGGTTTTTCTTAATTGTGTTTCCACAGTATTCAAATTCTTCCTTCTTGCCAGCTTGTAATATTTTCTCATTCATCTGGAAACTCTGGAACCTGGCTGTACCATTCCTTGGAGTTTTCTTTTTGGGATCTTTTTCAAGAGGTGATCAGTGAATTCTTTCAAGTTCTATTTTGCCCTCTGGTTCTAAAATATCAGGCCAATTTTCCTTGAGAATTTCTTGAAGGATGCGAAGTTCATTTTTTTCATCATGACTTTCAGGTAGTCCAGTAATTTTTAAATTGTCTCTGTGAGATCTTTTTGCCAGGTTGGTGGTTTTATTCAAGGAGATAGTTCACATTCCTTCTTTTTTTTCTTTTGTTTAGAACTGTTTAATAGTATCTTGATTTCTCTTAAAGTCATTTGCTTCCATGTGCTCCACTCTAATTTTGAAGGAATTATTTTCTTCAGAAAGCTTTTGAGATTTTATTTCTGTCTGGCAAATTCAAATTTTTAAGGTATTCTTTTCCTCATTGGCTTTTTGGGCCTCTTTTGCCATTTGAGTCAATCTCTTTTTAAGGTGTTATTTTCTGCAGTCAGGTTGTTGACTCTCTTTTCATGATTTTCTTGTATCATTCTCATTTCTCTTCCCAATTTTTCCTCTACTTCTCTTATTGGGTTTTCAAAATCCTTCTTAAGCTGATCTATGGTTTATAGGGAGTCTCCATGTTTCTTGGAAGCTTTTGTTGTGGGAGTTCTGACTGTGTTGTCATCCTCCTGTGGAACTCAAAGTTTTAAAAAAACAAATGCTAATAAATTAGTTTTAAGTGAAACAGGGAAATAAGATGTACAGGCAATATGGTGTAGAAATCTATCTTGCCCTACAAGAAAGGAAGGGGAAAGAGTGCTAATGGTATGGAATAGGGGGACATAGAAGAGAGGACAGACTGAGGAAAGCAGAAATCAATATGCTTGCCATATTGGGGACAGAGTAGGGGAGAGATGTTGAGAAAATTTGGAACTCAATATCTTGTGGAAATAAATGTTGAAAATTAAAAATAGGAGCAGAGTCAAGATGGTGGCATAGAAGCAACAAGGTTCTACAGCTCACACATAGCCACCTCAAATACCCATAATATATGACTCTAAACAAACTTTAGGCCTCCAAAACTCACAGAAATTACAGAAAATCGCATCTCCTGCTGAAGGCAGCTCAGCAAGAAGGGCTCATCACAGCATGCTGGGAGCTGAAACCAGCCCGGCCTGAAAGTGTGGCTTGGCCCCAGGGCAGCCAGGATGAGCCCCAGCTGAAACCTTCAGGAGAGTGGATCAGCAGCACCTGTGGAAGTTTCCAGGATTATCAAGGCATAAGAAACAAGGACAAAGTGAAAGGTCAGTGGAACTCACCTAAATTTGGGGGAGAAAAGTGGTCCGGCCAAACTGCCTCCAGGGCAAGGAAGTGGCAGAAGCCCTGGCCTTGCAGCCGCCTCTACAAGGCTGCTTCAGACCTCCCGGACTGAAGACTGCAGGGGAGCCAAGAACACCGACCTGGAAAATAGATCCAGGAGAGACAATTTAAAAATTATTGGATTACCTGAAAGCCATGATCAAAAAAGACCTTAGAAAGCATCCTTCAAGAAATTCTCAAGGAAAATTACCCTGATATTATGGAAGCAGAGGGCAAAATAGAACTTGAAGGAATTCACTGATCACCTCTTGAAAAAGATCCCCAAAAGAAAACTCCTAGGAATTTAATAGCCAGTTTCCAGAGTCCCCAGATAAAGGAGAAAATATTATAAGCTGCCAAGAAGAAACAGCCTAAATATTGTGTAAACACAATTAAGAAAACCCAGAATCTAGCAGCTTCTACATTAAGGGATCAAAGGGCCTGGAATATGATACTCCGGGGATCAGGAGAGCTAGAATTAAAACCAAGAATCACCTACCCAGCAACCTTGAGTACAATGTTCCCTGGGAAAATATGGTTGTTCAGCAAGGTGGAGGACTTTCAAACATTCTTGCTGAAAAAAACAGAACTGAAAAGAAAATTTGTGACTCAAATACAAGAAGCAAGAGAAGATAAACATGGAAAAGAAATCATAAGAAACTTATCAAAGTTGAACTATTTACATGCCAACATGGAAAAACAATAATTGTAACTTAGGAAACTTTTCTCAGTATGAGGATAGGTGAAGGGAATACAAATGTATATATACATATACATATACATATGTGTATATACGAGGGTTTATATATGAGTAGGATCACATACCTGATTATGTGTATATATGAGTACATAGATGGCACAGGATCAATTGAATAGGAACAGATGATACTCTAAAAGGTGAATTTCTGAGGTGGGAGAGGATTAGAATGAGAGGAGACAGGAAGAGGCAGAATGGGGTTAATCATCTTATATAGAAGAGGCAAAGGATAATGATTACAATGGGCGGGGGAGGGGGGAAAACAGAAAGGCAAATGGGAAAGGGTCAACCTTACTCTCATTGAATTTGTCTTAGGGAAGGAATGACATAAACTCTAAACTGGGTATCTTGCCACACAAGAGAGTGGGGGGCATGGGGATGAGAGGCAGGATGACAGTGAGGAGGGCAGGGTGTGGTGAAGGGTTGCTGAATGTACACTCTTCTGTAAAGGGAGAGGGACAGAGTAGATAATAGAACAAAGGGGGGCACATAGGAAAGAGGGACATATAATCATTCTGTCACAATCTATCCACTGTGGAGATGTCCTGCATAATTACACATGTACAGCCTGTATTGAATTGCTTGTCCTTCCAGTGAGGGTGTGTGATGAGGGAGGAAGGGAAAGAATCTAGCATTTAAAGTTCTATAATCAAATGTTAAACATCCATATGTATATATAAATATTATTATTATTATTATTATTATTATTATTAACTTCATCCTACTGGAAATTAAGATATACAGGCACCGTGGCACAGAGATCCCTCCTGCCTTACTGGAAACTCAGAGGGGTGAGGCAGAGGACATAGGAGAGAAGAGATTGAGGGAGGGGTTATACTGTGGCACGGCTGTTTTGAGGTGTTGGGTAGGGGAAAGATGGGAAGAAAATTTGCAACTCAAAATCTAGTGGAAATGTATTCTGTGACCAAGAAAATATATAAATTAATTTATTTAAATAAATAAAATTAAAAATAAATTAATAAATTAAAAAAAAATTCCTATGATGTGTTGTTCTTGTTGTTTGGTGGCCATGATTTTGTTTTTGTTGTTTGATTCCTTTTGTGAAGCAACTGTAGATGTTTTGTTTTGTTTTTTTTTAATCTTCAATATGAACATGTTTTACATTTAGGGAATCTTGTATCATATGCTAATTTGTTATACTAAGAAGTTGGAAGGAAGGAAGAAAGGAAAGAAGGAAGGAAGGAAAGAAGGAGGGAGGGAAAGAAAAAAGAAGAGAAGGAAAGAGGGAGAGAAGGAAAGAAGAGGGAATGAAGGAAGAGAAGAAGTAAGAAAAATGAAAAGAGGAATAAAAGAAGGAAAAGAAAAGAAAAAAAGACAGAGAAGAAAGACTTTGTTGCTTTAGACTGGACCCTATTAGACATCATATCAACTGTTGAGGATGGATGGAAAGACTGCCTTCTTCATCCACTTTTCCCCTTTTTCCCTTCCTTAACATTCATTATAAAGAGCTTGAGTCTAAGTCTTTTACCAAAGAGAGATAGCCAAGACAAAGTCTGTGAGCGTAAGAGTTAGCATTTTGAGTAAAATTTCATTCTATCCTCTAACTTAGTACAAATCTTTCTAGTGACACTGCAGGCTTGAATCCATCAATTTGTTGGAAGTAGAGAAGGGATTGAAAGGTTTGCAATATGAGTCTCTAAATCTCCTTTCTCTATCCATTGTAGCATGCTGCCTCTGGGTTGAGAGCAGAAAGGGACAAACATCTTATAAGAAATATAGATTTTTCATTCCCTCACCAGATAATAAAAATGATACACTATATTCTGTAGACTTTCAGATGGCAGCAAATGAGTCAATTTCGGGTACTTACTTTGGAGTGTGTTACTATTACAGTGCCCCAAGTGTCACTTGTGTGTCATACAATTTAAAAAATACAATACAAAGAGAGAAAGGAAGGAAAAAAGGTAGGAAGGAAGGAAAGAAGGAAGAAGGAAGGAAGGAAGGAAGGAAGGAGGAAATGATTGCTAGATTTCATTATCAGTGATAGCATTACTGTGGTGGCATGTAGAAGAAACACTAGGAATTCACAGAGAAGATAACAGATTTTTCAAAGAATAAGTGCAGCAGTAAAGAGATGGAGGCTGGAATGACTTTTCGGTCTTCAGAAAGGGCTGTTAGGAAGGGCAAACCATCATCAGTGTTATAATGTTATGGCCCCTGAAGGAACATAATGATATATTAACTATATCACTAATTATCTGATTCAGTGACATGACTGTAGGCAAAGTCAAGATGGTTCATATGAAGTTGATAGCCAATGATAAAAGCAGTCATGTGAAGCTACTTCCATTATAAAATATTTCAAATAGACTCTGGCAATTCTTTGAGTGGGACAATGTTTCTTAAAAATATTTCTGTTATGGTTTTGAGTGAAACATTTGTCTTCCTCTGGGTATGTGGATCAGAGGTACAGGGGAAGGATGAGGAAAATATGGCTGGGAACACTGGGCAAATGACCAGATACAGATCTAGATTTGTTTGTTTCATATGACTGAACTAGACGACTATAAAGACCCCTTCAACTCTATCATTCTATAACTAAGATTATACAGTTCAAAATGCCAAGGTCTCCCTTGGCCAAGGAGAATATTGGGTGTATGGATACATTGTAGGGATCCAGCAATTAAATATGAAGCTCTTCTGATGCTGTGAGTAAATGAGTGAAAATAAAATGGCAGACAGGTACTAAAAGGATATACCTAGCTAATGCAGAAATAAACATACATGGGAAACAGAGTGGAGCAGTGGTGAAGTTGGAGCCAAAGGATCTGTTTACAAATCCTAGCTCTGTTATGCCTGTCTGGCCTTGGGTAAATGCCTTTGTTTTGCAACCCATTTCTTAGTGTATATGTTGAACAAAGAGGTTGTCCTTAATCAGTGGTTTATAACCTTTTTTGTGTATCATAGATTCCTTTTTTAATCTGGTAAAGCCTATGGAGCCCTTCTCAAAATGTTTTTAAATGAATAAAATAAAATATATACGATTACAAAGGAAACTAATTATACAATAATGGAGTTTTAGAAGTAGTAGTAGTAGTAGTAGTAGTAGTAGTAGTAGTAGAAGCAGCAGCAGAAGCAGCAAAAGCAGCAGCAGCATTAGTTACTATTATTGGACTCCCTTCATGGACTCCAATTGAGGAACTCTTGGACTGTATTAACTGTAAGGACACTTGCAACTCAAAATTCATGATAAATGTATTGATGAGAAATTATTCCATAGGAAACTAATTCTGCTTTTTTTTTCCCTCTAAGAGTATGGTTCTGAAACTCTTTATTAGCAAGGAAAAAAAGGTCACTGACATTACACTTCACTGAAAACCTTAGGACAAGATGCCCTAAATAGACAATTTTGGTTGATCTCACTGTGACTTCCCTTGCAGTGCTGTTTATTTTTGTGTCCAGGAAAGCAACATTTTTCTCTTCAGTATTAGGGCCTACTGCAGTAAAAATACTGATTCTTTCCTTAAATATTCTCTGAGTCTAAACACATTTTTAAAGCAATGAATGGTTCTATACATTTCCAATAAATGTGTTCTCAAAAATTTCCTTTAAATCACTTTTTTTTGGCAAAGCAAATTATATTTAAATACATTATTTTAGATAGAGGAAAGAAACAAGAGGAAAATTACATAAGAGACTTTTAGTAGATGTGAGGCATAGTAATGTAGTGGCACAGTAGCAAACTGATATAGAAAGGTATCCCTGTGACTCTGTATTGAGTCTAGAGTCATGGGTTTGAATCCTCTCTCTTCAACTGCTACTCATGTCACTTTGGATAAGTAAATTAACCTCTCTAAATTGAGGGTCTCCTTCTTCCTCATTTGTGAAAGAAGAGCTTATATTAGATAACATCTAAAGGCCTTTCTATCTTTAAGTCTACCATTCTATTTTATGCTGAACTTGAGCATATCAGTGTATATCTTTGAGGCTTCACTTTCCTTATTTGCAAAATTAGGGAGTCAGACTAGATGACCTTCTCTAAAAATCATTTTTCTTCTAGAAATCCTATGCCTTTTTTAGTAAATGGATACTCCCTTTGCAATATAAATAATAACACTTTTATTTATGTAGTTTGCAACATGAATAATTGATTTCTATTTTTTTTGTTTAGTGATTTCATTTTATAATAGGTTTTGTGGGGAAGGGTATATAACTTTGTTAGCTTCCAGTTACACATTCCTCTCAGATTCACCATCACTGAGCCATATTTAACTTTATTTTCTAAAGTAAAAAGGATGGGGACAAAAACTTCTAAGCTACTGAAACAATATTGTTGTTGTTACTGTTATTGGTGTCATTTGTTTTTGAAGAGAACCATGATATCACTGAGACAATAAAGTGGATAGAAGAAAAATGAAAAAAAAAGAAAAAAATGAAGGAAAGAAAAGAGTGGAAGGAGGAAGAAAGAAAAAGGAAAAAAGAGAGAAAGAAAAAAAGAAAGATTCAAAATAAAAAAATATTTTCTTTGAAGCAAATTTTATGCCATTTTATTCTCAAACATGTTTACTAATTCATTTTGTTCCTATTTGGCATCAACAAAGTCTTGATAGTTTTATTGAATTTCGCTTGATTTTTTTTTTTTCATTTTAAACAAGGTTGTGTATATAGATAGGATTATTGTATTCCTTTTCTTGAGATGAAGTTTGAGGAACCAGCTTTTGTCCAGTGTTTATACCTTCTCAAATATTAGGATATCCTTCCCACCCCACCCTCATTTTCTTTTTGAGCTTTGAGCCAGGGCTAGAAGTCTAATGTGACAAAATGCTATAAGAAAAGGATGATTTATGATTTTCTAGCTGTAGCCCAATATGTAGCATAGGGAAAACAAAACAAAACTATCCATTACTTTATACTGCGAAGAATCAGATAAAATAATAAATTATGAAATGATAGTATTAGGGTCTGCAAAACAGGATACAAATTCCACAAATTACTTAAAATATGCTTAGAGAATAATTTAAAAATCCATACATTATACTGGAATTCAACTGTAGAAAAAATAATTAAAATGGTTATGTGTTGTAGTGGATTGTAAACATTACCACTAATCTTATTATCTATATAAGTGACTGAGGCTCAGAGGGTTTCAGGGACTTGCTCAAGGTCATACTGCTAGAAGAACTCCCAGAACTTAACCAATATCTCCCTAATTCCTTTACCAGGGAGCTTTCTACTCAACACATTAGTAATAAATTTATTTCATCTCATAAAATAATTTATTGAAAAGTTTAGGGGCCATATTGTGATAGGCAATCTAGTAGATTAGATGGAGTGCTGAACTTGGAGCCAGGAAAAGATGGATTTCAATCATGCTTCTAACATTTACCTGATTTGTGATCATGGACAAGATATCTAACTAGAGAAAAAGAGGTGTGAAGGAGCTTAGAGGTCATTTTGTCCCCATTTAACAGAGGGGAAAACTAAGTTAAAGAGATTAAGTGACTCACAGATCTTCCAGGTAGTAAGTGGACAGAGTTCAGAGTCGCTTGTTCTCTCTGGCTTTAATTTCCTCACTGATAAACTGGGGAAAAAAGACTACCTATCTTAGAAGGTTGTTGTAAGAATTAAATGAAATAATATATGTAAGTTGCTTTATTAACTTTGAAGCTATACATAATTGGGAGTTATTATAATCAGAATTAATAATCACAATAAATATCAATATTATTAATAATAATCATTAATAATAATATAATATTCATTTTGCTATCCCTCTGTTTCTTCTTTTTTTATGGTGGGGGGTGAATTTATGCCTGTAACATTTGCAATTGTGCTTGTTAATTGTATTTTTCTTTCCATCCTTTTCTCTCTGAATTTCTGTCTCCTTTACACATATGAAGATAGTGGTCTAATAAGTGAAACAGATCATTTTCTCTTTGTTGAATGTCTTTTTTTCTTTATCGTGCTGCTGTTTCCAGGTTTTTCTCCTTCATTTCCTTTTATAGCTCCGTTCATATTTCTCCCACTGAAATTCACTTTTGTTTTTCTAATGACTATTTCCTTATCTATACTGCTTTATCTTTAAGATCTCTTTTATCTCTCTCATTTCTGTCACCTCGTTTTCCCTTTTGAGTTTAATTGATTTATACACTTTCAAACACTCTATCAGGGTTAGAGATGCACCCACTTGCTTAAAGGTAGAAACAACCTACTTTAGGCTCTCAAATGAACCAAGAAATTCACACGGGGAACTCCTGGAGTGCAATAAAAGTCATAGGAGAGACTAACATGGACAAATCAGGGATGAATTCCAGAGGGTAGAAAGTTGGAATACTATGTTTTACTCTAATAAAAAATAAATTAAAATTAAATAATAATATGTGATAACTGCCACTCTAAAGGAGAAGAGAACATGGAATATGATATTCCAAAAGGCTAGAAATAAAGGTTTATCACCAAGGATTACCTGTTTTTTTTTTAAATAAAGTAAAATTTTATTTTTCAAGGTTAAGCAGAGCAAATAAAAATCCTGATACTTTTCTTACATAATCTCTGAAAGTCTAAATATTATTTTTAAAAATAATTTAGACTTGGACAAATTAAGTTATCTATAAGTCCCGAGTGTGCAAAAAATACATCAGAAATCATTTCAAAGTAAACTGAAAGGAAGCATTTGGAAACATCACTTCCAGCAGCATTTGGGGGATTCAAGGTATTGAAGATCAGAGGCTGGACAAATGAAAGCAGCCACATTATACTTCTGTTACCATTTTTATGAATTAGAACATAAATGGTAAATGTTAATGCAATTAATTAAGAACCTGGTTACGGATAATTTACTTATAATAGCAACAGGATGAGAAATCCTGAATCGTTCTATTTCTAGGCAATAATAACTAAAAAAAAGACCCAACTGATTTGAAAATCTAGGGCATTTACTCAGATCTACCTTTACAAAACCTGTGGTACTACAGTTTTGTTTAAATATTTAAAGGGAAAACATGGATTTTTAAATACTAAGTCAAAGGCCACACCTGTGTTCTGATTGAAGATTAAAAGAAAGTTAACCCAGAAGGGGAAAGGTCTGATGTACTTTTCCCCCCACAGGCCTGCTACCCTCCTCAATGCTACCCTGCACTCAAATTACAGACACAAGAGTGAGTAATTTATGTGGTGGGGGATGCCTGCTTTGTCAGATGACTACTCCATCTGCACTCTTGGATATCTTATAGTTGTTCAAATGCTGGAAAGGATGAAACCGGGTAGGCTGAAAGTAAACAACGGCACCTGTATAACTGAGAAATCTCAACTGGTTTGCTTTCTACAGGGTACTCTTCCCCATCACCCTCAATTCAGAATGTCATCTCAGGTGAATAAAAACATAGGCCATAAGATTTCTGACAGAACTATAACTCTACAGGAGGATGTGGATTTTCAGTAGAATAGAGGAGCTCTAAGCATTTCTCATGAAAAAGCCACAAGTGAATGGACATTTGGAAATTGAAATATAGGTTCCAAGAAAAACTGAAAATGGTACACACATATCTTTAACTGAAAAGAAACATGTGCAGATCAATTGTTTGCATGTTGATAGATAAATAAGGAACATACATCTTCTCAGAACCCCAATAACTTTAGGGGCCATAGAGATGAGTTAAATTATTGAAAATCTATCTTATTTTTTATTCTAATAATTTTAGAGGGAACAAAACTGGCTGGCCACAGCTGGATGCTAGTCCCTTTCTTATAGGCCTAGTGTTGTGTTCCAAACATAGGGGTGCCCTTCTCCTATTCTTTCTGTTCTTTAGTTCTCTGGGTAAAAGGATTAAATATTAGTCTTCTTTAGCATTAATTCATTAGCTTGTTACCTCTGTCTTTTTGGTATTTTGCTGGGTGAAGATAACCACAATTAGTTTTACCTCATGTACAATTCTTAGAGTTTTGTGAGTTTAGAAGGATGATAGCATGGTGTCTAGACTCCATCTTGTTAGTCATGATACTCAAAAGTTTTTGCACAATTTTGTTTCTAAACATTATTTGTGTATAACAACCTGAGTATATTAAATAAATATTGTCTTTGTTGTTCAAAAGACAAAAAAAAACTTCCGAAAAATATTCAAGTAAACACCAAGGAATATTAGTCATTAAGAAAGATGAGATCATAAAGGCAGTCTCCATATCAACAACAAAAAAAAGTCAATTGGGGTGTGAAAGACTCAGTCAAACCAGTGATTTTATAAGAAAATTTGAGCATTTGTTATTCAACTGAATTCTATTTACTAAAATATACTTTACTTCACTTTTACAGTTTTCTTTGTGAATGGATACATACAACATTAAAATGGCATATGGTAATATATTTTCTCAAATCTAACATGGCTTTTTATTTCTGTTTTGTTTATCAGACATTGTGATAGGAGACTATGAAACCAATAATTTTATGAATTGAAAGCCAAATTTTAATTTCAATGCTACAATTTGTATTATTTTTGTTTTATTAAACTGGGTTGTTGTTTTTCCAAATTTAGTCAAAGTTTTTAACTTAGATACTATATTTACTTCTGTCCCCTTGTCTTGTTCCCCAGAGAAAATAGTACATACATGGATTTTCACAAGGAATGTTTAAATGTTCCTGATATAGACAAAGGCAGACTAGATACTTAATAGAAAATCATTTTTTTCCTCTTATGTATCTTTTACTTGTTGAAACATATTGGGGTCAAAAATCCTTAAACTAAAGCTGAAAGAAGTATCTCCATCAAGGTTTCAGAAAGAAGACTTTAGTATAAATGAGGAAGGTACATTCTTTTAAAAGTGTTCATTTCTTTTTTTTCTTAGTTATGCCTGTGAGGAGTATAGTCTGTTTTCCCATCACATGATATATTCACTGACCCATCAGTTTTTTCACAGGCCTATTAATCTTCATTAGCCATTCTCTCCTCTTTTCCCCATCCTAATCACTGGATGAAAGTTTAATTCTTTTTCTTTTGCTCTTGCTTTTGTTTAGTCATTTCAGTCATGTCAGACTTTGGGATCACATTTGGGGTTTTCTTGTCAAAGATATTAGAGTGGTTTGTCCTTTTCTTCTCCAGATCATTTTATAGATGAGGAACTGAGGCAAAAAGGGTTAAGTGACTTTCCCAAGTTATATAGCTAGTAAGTTTCTGAAGCCAGCTTTGAATTCAAGAAGAAGAGTGTTTCCAATTACAGACTTGGTGCTCTATCTACTGTGCTATCTAGTTGCAGTTTAACTAAACAATATCTGGTTTTTTTTGAGCACCTATCCCCTTTTTATATCAGATTTTTCCTTCTTGCTGAGCCAGTGACCCAGCCATGTGTCACTCCCATTATGTGCTTTCTTCACTCTTACACATGTGTGGTTGAAAGAAGTTGGAGAAAGTCCAATAATCATACTGACTAAAATGTTCTATTACACAACGTCAACTGGGCCCTCCTCACTACTGCTAGAAAATCTGTCATACATCCCTTATCTGTTCACTCTCCCACTGTCCAGAGAATATTTTCCAAATCGTTTCAGCTATGCTCAAAGCTCTCATCGCTTCCCCTTTCCCCACCCATCTGAGAATGTTTTATTTTATAGGAAAAACTTAAGGCCATTCATCATGACCTCCCTCTTTTTCTCTCTTATGCATCCCATATAACTCATATATGTCTTCTGTGACTATCTCCTTCATCCCTGTCACACATGAAAAGTGACTTTACTCTTTATGAAGGCTAAATCCTCTACTTGCAAAAACCATTGCATTTCATCTCTTCCCTTCCATCAGAATAACTCCCTTACCATCCCTATTCTATTAGTCATCATCTCTCATATATACTATATATGTCTCCTTTACTGATTGCAACATCTCAGTTATCCCTACTTAATCCTTCCTCCTCTGCTAATTATTATTATATTTCTCTTCCACCTTTTGTGGATATACTTCTTGAAAAAGTTATCTCCACTTTCCTCTCATTCTTGCCTTAACTTTTTCCAATGTATCAATATATCTTCTGACCACATTATTCGGCTGAAACAATTTTCTCTAAATTTAGCAATGATCACTTAATTTCTGAATCCAGTGGCTTTTTCTAAGTCCTTACTCTTCTCAACATCTCTGTGGCTTTTGACACTGTTCCTTCCTCTTTTATCTTTATATTTTATTTTCTCTTTTTTTTGGGGGGGGAGATATCACTCCTGATTCTTCTATCAAATCACTCCTATGGGATGATATGAAACTATAAATAGAAGAATGGAAAAGACGAATGCATTGGGAGAAGGGGGAAGAAGAGAAAGAATGAGGAAAATAATTTTCCATAAGAGAGGTATACAAGGAGGAGTCTTTACAATAGAGGGTAAAATGTGGGTGTGGGACAACACTTGGACATCATTCTCACCTCAACTGTTTCAAAGAATGAATATCTCAAACACACACACACATACACAGACACATGGAGGCATAGAAATTTATTTTTATATAACAGGGAAGTAGGAGGAAAAGAGGCTAAGGGAAAGTAGAGAATAAGAAGGAGGATTGAATAAGGGAGAGAGTGGTCAGAAGAAACAAACTTTTGAGGAACGACAGAGGAAAAAAAAGAAAGGATGAATAAAAGACACTAGAAGGGAATGAAATACACAAGTTAGCAATCATAACTGTTAATGCAAGAGCTCACTCATAAAATCAAAGAGGATATCAGGACAGATAAGAAACCAGACCCCAACAATATGTTGTTTACAAGAGACACAAGTGAAAGAGGAAGACAGATAGAAAGTTAAAAGAAGGTGTTGGGACAGAATCAATTATACTTCAGCTGAAGGGACAAAGACAGGAGTACCAATTATGATCTCAAACAACACATAAGCAAAAATAGACCTAACTAGAAGAGAAAATGAGGCAAAACTACATTTTGCTAAAAGAAACTTCAGACACTGAATTAACAACAATACTGAATACATAGGTACCAAATATCACTTTATCTAAATTCTTGAAGAAAAAGTCAAAGGAATTACAGGATGATATAGACAGTAAAACTGTACTAGTAGAGGGCCTTAATTTACTCCTCTCAGACATATGTAGATCAAACCCCAAAATAAATAAACAATTAATAAAGAAGTTTAGGTGACAGAATTTTAGAAAAGTTAGATATTTAGATCTCAGAAAAGTATTGAATAAGAATAGAAAGGAGTATATTTTTATTTTCTGTATATGGTATTTTCACAAAATCTGACTATGCATTAGAGCATAAAAACCTCATAAAAATGTGGAAAAGCAGACACATTAAATGCACCCTTGGGGGACTATAATGCAACAAAAATTACACTCAGTAGAGGGCCTTTGAAGCACAGGTGAAAATTATTGGAAACTAGATAATAAGATTTTAAAGAATGAATGAATCAAAGAATAAATCATAGAAAAATCAACCAGTTCGTTAAAGATGACAAAAAATGAAACAACATAACAAAATGTGTTGGATGCCACTAAAGCATTACTCCGAGGAATATTTGTTTCTCTAAATGCTTGCCTCAATAAAAGAGAGAAACAAGAGATAAAATGGGCATGCAACTTAAAACAAAACTACAAAAATCTATAAACAGGACAAGTCAAAAATCTCCCATTTAACACCAAAAAAAAAAAAAAATCCTGAAAATCAAAGAAGAAATTAATAAAATTGAAAGTAAAGTACCATTGAATTACTAATTAAAACTAGGGTCTGATTTTTTAGTTAATATGCCTTAACAAAAAATAAAACCAAATTACCAGTATCAAAGATGAAAACAGTGAAGGCACAAACAACAAAAATGAGATCAAAGCAATGATTAGGAACTATTTTGTCTAGTTATACATCAATTAAACAGATGATCTAAGTTAAGTAGATGATATTTACAAAATATAAACTACTCAAATTACCAGAAAAAGAAACAGAATATTTATAACTCTATTTTAGAAAAAGCAATTGAAAAGTCCATAAATGAGCTTACTGAGGGCACAGTAGGATGAGACCACATGGATTTTACAAGATAATTGTACCCAACGTTTAAAGAAAAAGTTCGTAAAGGTAGAGTCTCACTAAATTCTTCTACCACACAAATAAAGTTTTAATACCTAAACCAGCAGGAGGAAAAAAAAAAGATAGAAAGGAAACTAAATATCATTTCTCTAGTGAATATTTCTGCAAAAAAATTAAATAAAACACTAGCAAAGAGATGATGACAATATATCGCAAAAATCATATACTATGAGTAGGTGAGATTTATACCAGAAAGTCAGGGTTAGTTCAATATTAGGAAAAATATAAACATTATTGACTATATCAATGACAAAAACAAGAGAAGTCATATGTTTATTTCAACAGATGCAGTAAATCTTTTGAAAAAAATATAACATACATACCTGTTAAAAATAATAGTAAGCAAGGAAATAGAATTTTTCTTAAAATGATAAATAAAATCCATCTAAAAATGAAAGTAAGCACTATCTTTAATGGGGATAAATTAGAAGACTTCCTAATAAGATTAAGGATGAAGCAAGAATGTCCATTATTACCATTATTATTCAGGAAATCAACATGGATAGCTATGCCTCTCTTATCCACTGCTTGTGAAATTTATTCTTGTCCCCAAATTATTTTTTCTTCATTTTTTCTTATTATATTTCATCTAGCCAAATATTATGTTCTATGATAACTTTTTTGGATCTAAACTCTATCAGTCATGAAGTTAGTGGTTTTATTGTTACTTTTATATCATCTGCCAATTTCATAAGTACAACATATATAATTTTTTTTCAAGTAACTAATAAAGATGGGAAATAGCTTAGGAAACAAACCCCTGGGGAACACACTGGAAATTTTTTCCAAGTGACATTAAGCCAATAGTGAGAACTCTTCAAGTTTGACCATGAATCAATTCTGAATCAATCTAATTATACTCTTAGTCCACATCACTCCATAAAACTGTATGAAATTTTTGTAAATTACTTTACCAAAGTTTAGGTAAACTCTACTTACAACATTACCATTATTAAGTAGTTTAGATTTTGTTTTGTTTTGTTTTGTTTGTGCACACATGAAAGGTTTTTGGAAGGAGATCAAAGATTTGTCATGAACCTGAGCTGACTATCCCACCACTGCTCAAAACTTCCAAATTGAAGAAATATACTAGCTTGAGTCCTCCTTTCTAAAATCATCCTCACCCTCCTCTATCTGGAATTGTAGGCACGTATAATCACATGAAGCATCTCTTAATGTGCAATGATATGCAACTTCTGTTTCTTTAGAGTATTGATTATCCTTCAGAGCTAAAATGTAGTCATGGACCTCATTCCATTAATTCTCAATGTTACCTTCTGTTAAGATCTTGCTTATTAAAATTTTCCAGGAATATCAGAATCTAATTTTTATAGCTAATCAATGAGTTAAAAATTAAGTAACTTCTGATTTATAAGTAAAGGGTGATACCAAAAAAAATATTTCACAGATTAGGAATATTTTAGCTGCCAGACATATGGATAAGAGAAAAATTTAGGACCAAAGAAGGTATACAAAGCATTACAAATTGTAAAATGTATAATTTGGACAATATAAAATTAAAAAAATTGTTTTAGACAAAGAAAATCAATATAACCAAAATTATAAAGAAAGTTGAAAACTGGGGGAGGGGAAATTGTGCAACAAATATCTCTGATAAAGTCTTCATTTTTTTAAATATATAAAGAACTGAGTCAGGCTTTAAAAATGCAAGTTATTCTCCAATTGATAAGTGGTCAAAGGACAAAAACAGGTGGTTTCCAGACCAAAAAAAAAAAAATCAAAGCTATCTAAAGTCATATAAAAAAAAAAAAGCTCTAAATCACTATTGATCAGAAAATTGCAAATTAAAACAATTCTGAATGACAACCCCACACCTATCAGAGTGGCTAATATGACAAAAAGAAGATATTGGACTTTGGAAGGGAAGTGGGAAAACTGGGAAACTAATGCCTTGTGGATGGGGTCGTGATCTGATCCAACCATTCTGGAGAGACATTCTGAACTACACCCAAAGCGCTATAAAACTGTGAATACCATTTGATGTAGCAATGCCACCGATAGGTCTATATTCCAAAGAAGTCAGAAAAAGGGAAAAAGACTTATCTACACAAAATATATTTTATAACAGATCTATTTTGGTGGCTAAGAATTGAAAATCAAAGAGATGTTCATCAATTGGGGAATGACTAAATAAGTTATGATATATGGTTATAATGAAATATTGTTCTTTAAGAAATGACAAGAAAGATAATTTCAGAAAAATCTGGAAAGACTTAAATGAACTGATGTATAGTGAAGTGAAAAGAACAAGGAGGATATCATGCATGGTAACAATATTTTTTGAGGAAGAATTGATGACATAGATATACTCAGCAATACAATGATCCAAGACAATGCCAAAAGACTAATTATGAAATATACTATTTGCCTGCAGAGAAAGAACTGCCATTGATCGAATACAGACTGAAGCATTTTAGTTTTCACTTTCTTTCTTTCCTCTTTTTCTCTTTTATTTGAGTCTTCTTGTACAAAATGACTAATAAGTAAATGTTTTACATAATCGCACATGTATGTAACCTATATGTGATTGCTTACTACCTTAGGAGGTTGGTGGTGAGGAGGAAGGGATAGAATTTGGAACTCATAACTTCAAATAAAAATGTTAAAATAAATTTATTATTTTTATTTTTTTTAATTTATTTACTCATTTACTTTTAATTTCCAAGATTCAGTTCCACAATCACTTGAGTTTC
>CM053587.1:193361240-193371552 GCA_028646515.1 Pseudochirops corinnae
TTACTTATACACTCATATTAAACATATTTTCATATTAGTCATGATTTAAAGAAGGATTAGAACTAAGGAGAGGAACCACAGAAAAGAAAAGAAACAAAACAAAAAAGTAAAAAGAGAGCAAGTAGTATGCTTCCATCTTCATTCAAACTCTCAAGCTCTTTCTCTGGATGTGGATACTATTTTCTATCTTGAATATTTTGGGGCTGTCTTAGATCCTTGCATTGCTGGAAAAAGTCGAGTCTATCAAGGTCAGTCATCACACATTGTTGCTATTACTATGTACAATGTACTCCTGGTTCTGCTCATTTTACTCCGAATCAATTCATATAAGTCTTTACAGATTTTTCTGAAGTCTGCCTGCTCATCATTTCTTATAGCACAATAATATTCCATTACATTCATATACCACAACTTGTTTAGTTATTCCCCAATTTATGGGCATCCCCTCAACCTCTAATTCTTTGCTATCACAAAAGATTGACTAATAATCTTTTTGGTTAATATGTGTCCTTTTCCCATTTGTGTGATCTCTTTGGGATACAGTCCTGGGAGTGGTATTGCTGGATCAAAGAGTATGCACAGCTTTACAGCTTTTTGGGTGTAGTTAAAAATTGCTCTCCAGAATGGTTGGATCAGTTCACAATTCCACCAACAAGGTAGGAGAGTAACAATTTTCCTATGTATTCTCCAACATTTATCATTTTCCTGTTTTGTCATGTAAGCCAATCAGATAGGTGTGGCGTGGTACCTAAGAGTCATTTTGATTTGCATTTCACTAATCCATACTGATTAAAGCAATTTGGAGATAATTTTAATTTCTTCCCCTGAAAACTGCCTGTTCATATACTTTGACCATTTATCAATTGGGGAGTGACTTGTATTCCTATAATTTCAGCTCAGTTCTCCATATATTTGAAGACTTTGTAATTTTTGTTTAGTTAGTACTGAACTGTCACAAATTGTGATTTCTTCCTTGAATAAACTATTTTTAATGGCACATATAATCTTCATTGATATAAACAAATATACTGAAGAAAACATGAAAATTATTCTACATTGCTTAAATACACAGATGTGGGTATACTTAGACTTTCATACATGCATACACATTTAATCTGTGTATCTATGTATGTTTTAAATACATGTATCATGTATATAATCGTCTATTTTATATATCTTTGCATATTCAAACTTTTGTTTTGGTACATTAATGTGCAGATATATATATATATATATATATGTAATTATAGATAAGTATTATAAGCTTTTGCATGTAGACATGTTTGTATGATGCATATGTATGCACATACAATTGCATTTATAGATACACATATATACAACACAACACACATATGTATGTTCATATATATTGATGCGATGTATGCATGTCTGTGTTTCATATGTTTAGTCCTAAAATGGAAATCAAAGATAAGTTCTCATTTAACTGATAAGAAAACTAATTCTAGAAAGACTACAGGATTTTGTCAGTCCATAAAATACCATCTCATGAAACTAGTTTTATGAATAATTACACATCCAATTGCAATGGGGGGGGGCAGTCCAATGTGAAAACCTAGATGGAGTGATCTTTACTCAAACTGCTACTTGAATTGTTATCATATTCACTCTTATTATATTGTTCTGCAAGGCAATCAAGTGTATCATTGGATATTTCCTTATTAATTGCAAAAATTGGAATCTCTTTCTCATTAAGTAAGCAACTGGCTCTCAGTCCTTGTGCTGTCTCTCTCTGACCTTAAGAGATATTGCTCCAAAAGGACAGTTATGACTCTCCAGTTTTCTCAGACTCCTCAGGGAAGTCTCTTAAAAATTCTTCTTGAAGACAATAGAAAAGTCAAAACAGTTCTCTCAGGAAACACATTTTCTTATCATCTTTCTTTCTTTTCACTTTCTCCCAATTCATCACTGTTTATAGTTTCTCAATAATGTCATTTCCCCAGATTCTCCAACCTCTTAAAGTAAGTGCATATGTATGTATGTATGCATGCATGTATATATATGTATGTGTATGTATATATGTATATGTATTATGTATAATACATGTATATGTATGTATTATATAATATATACACATACATACACACATACACACATATATGCATGTACACATACACATATATACCCACACCCACACACCCATATATACATATGCATATACACACGTATACCCACACATACATACATATATATATGAACATGTGTATGTGTATATACAATTAAGATGTGACTATAATAAATGTTTAATTTATTTTATTTTTAACTTCATTAAACATACCTAGAGATTAAATAATCTTCTCAATTAAAATGGTACAATTTTGCTGTATAGTAAATATCTTTGTGTAGATGAAATTTTTATTTTACTTCTGATTCTCTCAGCTTACATTCTTAAAAGAACCATTTACAAAGGGAGATTGAGGCAAAGAATGTAAATAGACAATTTGCAACAAATAAATCTACAAATAATTGCTTCAGTTATTTGTTTCATAATGTTAAATCAATGGAATACCTTCAGAAAACCATTTGCTTAATATTTCTTCCATTTTTATTTTTACTATGAAATGGAAATAATGACCAACCTACCCAGTGATTTTGAGACTACTAAATTGTACTATATTTTTTTGATTATCTCTCACTATAATGGTGAGCAAATTAATTTCTGCAATTTAAAAGTAGGAAAATTTAAAAATATATATAATGCTTTTCTTATCCAATATTGATATTCATTTTTGTTTTTTAATATAACTTTGTCAAGGCAAGTTAAGGAATACACACACACATATGTACACACATATACATATACATAATATAAATATATATATATACTTATATATACATATATATATATATATATATACACACACACACACACACACACACACACATGAATATATAATCAGAACAAAAAAAAAGAAATAATTTAAAAGCCGAAAATTTACATGGTCTTTTGGGAGGGGGCCAATTGCTTCCAACATTCATCTAAGGTTCTCAGTTTGTTAATTTTTAAAATAAGTTTGAGTTAAATTCTTATGGATACCATTTAAGGGGCCTTTGCACATTGAACTTTTGCAGCAGTACACATACATATATATTTGATATAAAATATATTTTACATACACATGCATCTTCATCGCACTTACCTCTGTTCAATTGTGAATGTAAGCAATAAATTATTATTCTGAGAGAGTGCTCCAGTGGAGGAGAATCAAGCAGTAGCTATGCAGAGCAGAAGACCAGGAGCCCAGCAGGTCAGTGGATGTGAAGAACTTCTAGCAGCAACCCAGTGGAAGAGCTGAGTTTCAGTTCGCAGAGAAAGCTATTGGAGAACCCCAGCAAGACAGGCTATGACAACTTGGAGGCTAAGACTGAAACAACAGAGTTAACACCAATGTACGCTATTTCAGAAAATGAATCTCCCAACAGGTGGACAGTTGAAAGACTCAAAAGGCAAGGTATTTGGTACAGCATTGATCAGGAATCGGGAGATCAGAGGAACCAGGAAAAAAGGCAAGGAGATCAGGAGTGATTTAAGAAAAATAGCTACAAAGCAAAAGATACATATAAGAGATAAGACTTACGAATGTGATGAATGTGGGAACAACTTCAGTCATCACTCAAAACTGATGAGACACCAGCTGTTTCACAATGGAAAGAAGCCTCATAAATGTAATGACTGTGGGAAGGAGGGGGCCAGATCCAGTTTCTCTCCTACTTTATTAATAACCACTATCCCTCCTCATCACAAAACATCAAAATCATCCAGCCAGACTGGCTGATTAAACACCTTCAATTTATAGCTGAATTAGCCTCACACCTCAGCCAGGCCCTGGTGACACAGGCTGAGGAGGACAGAAAGGAAAAAAGGATCTTCAAACTAAAAAGGATAAAGCCACTAGTACAGCTGAATAGGTGTCCACACAAGTACATATAAATCTGCATCCTTTTTTCTTGTGGTAGTGGACCAATATAATCTATTTGCCAGATTTGAACTGGGACCTTTCCTCTTGCTATTTCTCGAGTCACTACCCAAGGAAGAGTTCACTCCTTTTCCAATTGACATATATGACATTCTTCTGCTCTCTATTTTAACAGTGAATGAGAGATACTAATACTTCAATCTTGTGCCCACTGGTGTGTGGCCTGGACCCCCAAATGGCTGGACCTTTGGTGGATCCATTTTACTAATACTGGATCATCAGTTGTTGTCAAAGTAGATACAATATGTTCAATAGCAATTTTTGCCAGTTGATCAGCATGAGCATTGTGCTCACGTTCTGGCGTGGTGAGGGCTACTTGAGCATCTACATGAAAAACTGACAAATCAGTGACCAAAGATATGTTCCAGATATCTTCCCATAGTTCTTTGCCCCAGACTTGTGTTCCATGAATTTCCCAATTTTGATTTTTCCACATGGGCATCCATGTGGCTAACCCATCAGCTACCACCCATGAATCAGTGAATATATGATACTGTCTTCCTTGTTCTGTTTTGATGGCTTGGTCTACTGCCATAAGTTCAGCATATTGAAAACTTCAATCTATCCCAGTACTTTCCAAAGTCCTTCTGGTAGTTGGGTTATAGGCTACTTCTTTCTAATGTCTTTTTTGGCCCAAATATATCACTCTCCCATCAGTAAACCCTGCATGTCTCTTTTGTTCTTCAGGTAATCCATCATATCCCTCATTCCATTTAACAGAGGACTATACCAACCATTGCTTTGGCGCAGGGGGTGTGTCATTCCCCTGAGTTTCTATGTTTGCCACAGATTTATGTAGAGCAGAGACTCTGCTTTTGCCTGTTTTCACTCTATTTTGAATATACCACTTCCATTATACTAGCCTCTTGGGCATGTCCAATTCTGTAAGAAGCTGGGGTACTCATTACCCAGGTCATAATCAGGATTCCAGGTCATAATACCAGTTCATGACCCAGAGTCATTTGTTCAGTTTCTACCAAAGCCCAATATGCAGCTAACAACCACTTTTCAAAAGGTGCATACTGGACTCCAGATGAAGGGAGTTTCCTACACCAAAATCCCAAGGGTACGTTTCAGCTCTTTTGTTTTTGTCATAAAGTACAGTTTGCATAATCATCCTGTACAGTCACTAATAATTTCATGGGACCATTTTGCATCGTCCATAAATCAAGGGCCAATTGTATGGCAGACTTGGCTTCTTCAAAAGCTTTACTCTGCTCAAGTCCCCAATCAAATTCATATTTCTTCCAAGTGACTTTATATAAAGTTTGCAAAATCTGTCCCAAATGTGGAATGTGGTGCCTTCAGTATCCAAACAACCCTATGAATTTTGGTCCCTCCTTCTTATTAGTAGGGGTGGGAAAATCCTGAATCTTTTGTCGGTCTTGTGGAAGAATCTCTCACAGGAAATTGTTCCATTGCATACCCCAAAATTTTACATTTTGAGCTGGTCCTTGAACCTTTGAAGGGTTGTTTTCCCACTCTTTCATTTTCATATGCTCAATTAGAAGGGTCAAACTCCTCTCCACTTCTTTTGCATCTTTTCCCTGTATCATGATATCATTAATATAGTGGGTAAATTGTACACGAGGTAGCTTCAATTCATCCAACTGTTCAGTCACAATCCTGTGAAAAATAGTGGGACTATGCAGGTATCTTTGTGGCAAGTGGGAGAAAGTATATTGTCTACCCTGATAAGTGAAAGTGAACTGGTCCAATTTTTAGGATCTATTGGGATGGTGAAGAAGGCATTAGCCAAGTCAATAATTGCATACCAAGTCCCATCATATTTCTGGATCCTTTCTATTAAGGTGACAGTATCTGAAACAGCAGCATACAAAGGATATGTCACCTTATTCTATTGTCTATAATCCACAGTTATTCTCCATATCCCATCTGATTTTTGTACCGGCCAGACAGGATTATTCCATCATGGGATTGTAGGGACTAACACTCCTGCTTCAAAATATTTCTTTATAGTAGTGGTAATTTCATCTTGCTCACCTGGCACATGATACTGCTTTAAAGTAATTACCTCAGAAGGTTCAGGTAAAGTGATTGGGTCCATTTGTATTTTTCCCACTAAAACTGTATTAATTCCAATCTTTCTTACAGCAAATTGGTATCTTCCTTCAGGTAAATTCAGAGTCATGCCTCTCGATATACCTATTCCAATGATGTATTCAGGAAAGGGCACAACAACCACAGTATATTCTTTCTTAGGTAAATGCCCAATTTTCATTTTTATTTTAATTTGTCTGGCTGATATTTCAGCCCCTCCAAGCCCTGTGATGGTAATAGGATTTCCATGTTTAAACTTATCAGGATTTCCATAGATGTGTGACTTCAGCCCCCCTATTGAACAACACCCTACTTACAATAGTTGATCTGTTCTTCCAAATATATTGTTAAACCAATATGGGGTCTGCAGTCTCCTTGGTATATTTCTTTAGTCTGGGCTGGAGCTTCACCTATTTCCTATTGTCCTTGAAGGTGGGGCAAACTTGGATACAATGATTCAGATTCTCCCTAAAGGTGTGGCAAACTTGGATATTCAGTAGTACTGGCAGGGGTGGTTCTGGCTTCCCTATTCATTCTAATGTCAAGTACTTTTTCTTGGTACATCTTATGCAACTCTTCAGTTGGAATACCATCTATTCTTCTAAAATCCACCTCTGCTCTCAATAGAGCAGTAAATAGTTCCCTTCTTATCATTCCATTTTGTCTTTGAATCCTCTGGCTATTTACTCTTCTCTTCCCCATTCCCTTAAGTCACTTAATTGTGAAACCTTATCCCACACCTCTGAAAGAGGTTGCCCTGCTTCCCCAAGTAACAGAGTCAGAATTAGGTGCTTGTAAGCAACAGGAGCCATATTCACTATGATATTTCTATGAGGAACTCCTGGGGGGTATCATGATATGTATTTGCACCACCAAGCATGATAGCAGTTTTCATTACCTCCTCCTTTAGCTTTATCATACATTCTCTAAGTGAGTACCAGGGTCTATCTCCACCAGACCACATAGAGTCAGTAGGATATTTCTTTTTGCATCACTCTGCAGCTAAAGCTAAGAGATTAGTTATGTGGATGCCTCCTCACGTATGTTGATCCCTAAAAGCTTGGTGTACAAAAGGATTCTGACTGATGCTTATGAATTTTAAGAAATACACATTGTCTGCTATTACTCCTCAGTGCCTTTATTGGTGATTCTTATCATCCAAGACAAAAAAGACTCTCCCATTCTTTGGGTGAATCTACTCAATATATCAGTAATCTCCTGTTGAGTGAAATCCTCAAATATCTTCCTGGACTCTGTTTGGCCCTGGCACTTCCCCTGTCTTCTCCTTCATATGGGGAGAGCTTTACATTAGAAGACTTCTCAGTTAACCCTGTTCCATTCTCCTCACACACATTCTCCTGGCAGCTGTCTGGGCAACTCTGTCCAGCCTGTACAAAAGCTGCATGCACATTTCTTCTGCTTGTTTTTTGCTTCCTTTTAACTACATGAACACTAGCTTGCTCTTCCACCTGAGACCTTGCAGTTTGCTCTTCTCAGTACTGTGACACAGAAGAATTGTCAGGCAAACCAGCTGACTCCCTAGTCATCTGAGCTTTTTCGTCCAGCACCTTATCTCTACTTTTAGACATAAGAAGATAACTTCTTAGCAGGAACCAGCCTCTCTTGAACACTCCTGCCAGTTCTTTGCCTGGTTCTATGGGTGTTCCTTGCAAACATCTTTCCAAATCTCCGGGTTCTCCCCCTTTCAGCCTTGGTTCACAGTTTTCACAGGGCTCTGGGCTTTTGGCCCATTCTCTGGCTAGAGAGGAATAAGGCAAATCCTCCCATCCTGGGATAGCCATTTCTCCTTCTACAGGCCTCCTACTTCCAAATAGAGGCCTGACATTTTGTGATCTCGGCCCTCGTCACCAAATGTATCAGCAATGCAGTATTCACAATGCTTACAGCAACTATAAGTGTGTTGATTTGGTTATTAATCACAAAATGTAACAGGCTCTCTACATGGGAAATATAGCTAGAGCATTTATTCAAATACCAGAAAACTGAATTCCAAAAGCAGAAAGGCAAAGCCAACACAGTAGTTATGAAGTTGGCACATCTAGTCAAAGTAGTAAACACCCACATTCTCAAGCTTTCAAAACAGGACAGGCTACCTCAGGTAAAGATCCTCCTCTCCTCATTCATGACAACTGCTCAGAGTCCAGGAAGCTTGCTGCTAGCAGCTCTGGTCCCCCTGCAGTTCCAATCCCTGGCAGTCCTCAGCAGAAGTCCTTAGCAGAGATTCTGACAGGCTCAAAGAAAAAGGAGTTCATGCCACAAATGCAGCCACTGCTGCTACTGCTGCTGCTGCTTCCAGTCACCATGGCTCAGATGCTAGCTTGCTTCTGGCTTTCTCTTGCTCCACCCCTTCCTGCTACATCAGCAAGTTCAAAGGCCATAGAAGATTTTCAAATCTCAGCATCATTATATGTGATCACAGCCATCTTGGGTTAAAAAAAATATTATTCTGAGAAGGGATCCATGGGCTTCATTAAATTTGCCAAAAAAGTTGAGAAATCCATGAAAGAGATGATTTCCAAGTTACTTCCAATTATAATGTCTTATATTTTTCTTAATAGATGAAAAGGGACATGAGATTTAAGAACTGAATGAAAATTATTTATGTAATCATAGATTTCCACCCTATGAAGCCATGGACGAATCCAAACTCTAGTTTCCTTCACATGACAAAGTCAACAAATCTGTGTATAATCCCACATTATGTAGCTAAGGAAAACTGTTCCTCTGATTCAAAATATTGGAGGAGTTTATTTGATCTATAATATGTGGAATCCTATCAAGGAAGGAACTTCCTATCAAGTTCAAGAAAATTAAGAACACATAATTCTGGAATGTTTTTTTTTCCCTAACTTGCAAAATTAATTAAATAGTCATGAGTGGCTTCTCTCAATGATAGTTTGTAATTATCCCCTCTGGCCCCAAACCATTTGTAAATATCTCTTTATTTCTCCTTCTGCCAGAATTCAGTGGTCAAGCTATCTGCCACCTTGAGGTAATAATATAGGATAGTAGGAATTTTGTGCTTCAATTGTTAATGTTAGGGCTATGCCGTCTAAAATAATCCTTGCCCAACAGGGAGAACAAAACTCAATAAACCAGAATGTTGCCTTTCAGTCCAACTTGAAGAGTAGTGATTAATAAAGCAGCTTAAAGTGGTAAAAAATAACTTGCTCTATCAGCTTTTCCTGATTCAGTGAGTTAATTATCAAGAAATGATATACACTAATGATGAAAGGAGAATATGCATATACATTGGTATCCAAAATGTCCAGGTTCATAATAGACAAGTTCAACAAAATATTTTGAAGTCCTTAAAGTCAAGGGTGTCTAATTTTTTTGTTCATTTTTTTTTATGAACTGAGGCACAATTTAGTCCATTTCCATTTCAGAATATAAAGATTAATCCTGGAGTAGTGAATATGTATATTTGTGTGTTTGTGTCTGCGTCTATGTGTAGAAGCAGCATAAAATGGATATATTTGGCCTTAGTTTCAAAGAAACATGTATAATTCAAAATATTTCCCGGAGTTCCTCAACACTTAATTCATTTGAATTTTCTACCATTCTCCTCTCCTTTTCTTTCACAAAGGAGGATAAAGATAAATATTTAAATTCTTCAATATAAAAGTTGCAGCAATATTTATTAATTTATCTTCATTGAAAAACAATTTCCTTTGGGGGGAGGGAAGAGGAAGAAGGGGAGAAAATTTGGAACTCTCAAAAACTTGTAGAACTGAATGTGGTAAACCAAAAAATAAATAAATTTAAAAGGATTTTTTTTTTCATTCCTGAAATGTAAGTGTTAATATGTGGAAATCTTCATGTATCAAAATATTACAATTGGGGGCAGTGCCAAGATGGCAGCATAGGAGCAGCAATGTTCTACAGCTTCCACATAGCCACCTCAAATACCCATAAAATATTACTTTAAACAAATTTTAAGGCTCCAAAACTCACAAAAATGCATCTCCCGATGAAGGCAGATTGGCAGGAAGGTCTCATTGCAGCATGCTGGGAGCCGAAAACCAGCCCAGCCTGAAACCACAGTTTGGCACCTGGGCAGGCAGGACAAGCCGCAGCTGAAGCCTTCAGGAGAGTGGATCAGGGGCAGCTGTGGCAATTTCCACAATTATGAAGCCATAAGAAACAAGGACTAAGCAAAAGGTCAGTGCCACTCGGCTAAGTTTGGGGGAGAAAAACGGTCCAGCCGAACTGCCCCCAGGGCAAGGAAGCAG
>CM053587.1:193372052-193408819 GCA_028646515.1 Pseudochirops corinnae
AACAAGCCTGGCGCCACAGGCTCCACGTGACCACATTCAGCCTATTAGGGAACAGAGTATACTTTCAAATATCCAAGGGTCCTCAGAGTCACGTAGCCACTTTAACAAAGGGCCTAGGGCAGGGAAGATCTTTAGATTCCCATAACATTATCCTAGGTCAAATGAAGTATTTTTCTGGCAGAGAGACCTAAAAGCAAGTACTTAAGAGGAACAAAGGCCTTACCAGTTCTTTCTGAGCTCTACTATTAGCACTGTATAATGAAGCCATTCCTAAGTAATGGATAGAACTGCAGTCATGATTCTTATGATCACATATAACATATTCTATGATCACATATGAGCTTGGCAGGATGTCAGAAGTCATCTAATACAAAACCATTTAATTTAATAGATGAGGGAACTGAAGTCCAGGAAGAATAAATGACCAGGCTTAGGTCATTCAGTCAAAAGAAGGGGTTAAGATTCAAACTCAGATCCTTTGTCTCAAGAACCAGTGTATTTTTTCATTGTGCTATGCTATCCCAGAGGCTGCCTTTCTTCTTCTTGTCATTATATGAGGTTGCCTTACTTATGTTTCCTAAGTATCCATTTGGCTCATATACAAAGGGGAAATGGAGTTTATTGGTTGTAATTTACTTATAATTATCCATATGGATGGAAGGAACACATACTCAACCAAAGATACATTCAACAACAGCAAAAACAACAGAACACACATTTATCACAAAACTCCTTTCTCGTTATGTCTTTTTGAGGGTGTGTGTTTTATTTCTCATGATTAATATGTGAATCTATTTTGCATGGTTTCATACGTATGACCAACATGCAATTGTTTACTTTCTCATGGAAGGAGGTAGAGAATTTTAAACTGAAAATAAAAAAAACTTATTAAAAATAATACCTTATCATGACAAATGCCATTTTTTCATATCTTCCCTTCATGTCCATCCAAAATATTTCTTTCCTATTTCATTACTCATGAATTGCATTTTTTCCACCCTATAGTCCTCAGGATATTTTTTCTGTCACTATTTTCTCTACCCAATCCTGTTGGGGGAGGGAAAGGAGATGTTGGTGAAAAATGCGTGTTGGTAGTATCTCTCAGGGTTGAGTTGCTGGACAAAGAAATGCCTTGACTAGAAACTTTAAGTGTCATGGTATATCTTCAGGCATATAGTTGATTGCTGACTGTGCTTTCATATTTGTTACTTAGGCACCCCATTCACTGAATAATAATCTTTTCTCAGCCATGAATTCCTGGGAGTATATTGCATGTAATGAACATAAGGCTAAATTCTGAGTAGAATGAAGCTCTTAAAATGATTCATTCCACCCTGAACCAGTACCAAATAATAGCTATTTGTGAGTATGTTATTTTTCTGCCTATTCCTTTTTCCTATCTCCAAAGTAGAATCTTCAATGAAACATTCTAATATGATATATTGCTATTAGAAAAGCAGAGTTTTCTTTAAGCATATAATAATTGAAGAAGAAGTGAAATGTGATGGTATTAATTTCCAAACCTTAGAAATGCCACCTCCCCTTTCCCTGAAATGAGTGTATATTGCATCCATTGTGGAGACAAATACGAGAAACTACATGAGTAGACAGTGAAATAACAATCTCTTCTATTTTGTATATTCCCTTCATTGGATATAAAATAGGACAGTCAACACATTTATCAGTGTTTGTATCAAATTATTCTTCCTTCTTAAGTAAAGTGCTACATTCCAACAATGTGTTTTTGCAGCACAGTTCTTATGACAAGATTGATAGAGTCACATACAGAGGATTAAAAATAATTATAAATTTAATTTAATATTATCATTTCAGGAGTTTCATAGAAATATAGAAATAGAAGTCATAGAAATTTATAGAAATCTGTGTATCTATATATGTGTGTGTGTGTGTGTACACACATATATTTATATATATTCAAGTTCTAATGTACAAATTTTGAAATTTGACTAGTATTCCAATTACTTATGCCACCTGTATCATGAATACACTTTGAAAAGAACATGGCACATTATATACAGGAGGCACTCAACAAATATTTCTTAAACAAATGAAGAAAAAGGAAGGAAACAAGCATTATTTAGTTAAGTAATGTTTTATTTTTCCTAATTACAATTTTAACATTTTTTTTTTACCATTTTGAGTTTCAAATTATCTCTCCATGACAAGATAAACAATCTTATACTGTTGGACATATGCAATTATACTAAATAAATTTCCATTTCAATCATGTGAAAGAAAATATGAGCCCCTCCTCAAAAAAGACATAAAAATAAAGAGAGAAACATTATTCTTCAATTTTTATTTAGATTTATCAATTCTTTCTGTGGAGGTAGATAACATTTTTCATCATGAATGCTTTGGAATTATCGGAATCTTTATATTTCTGAGGATAGTTAAATCATTCAAAATTGATTATCATACAATATTGCTTGTACTATATACAATGTTCTACTCACTACACTTTGCATGAGGTCATGAAAGTCTTTCCAGGTTGTTGTATTTTTTTCCCCTGAAATTGTCCTGCTTGTTATTTCTCATAGCACAATAGAATTCTCTTGGAATCATATGCCATTGTTCATTCCTTCCCCAATTGATAGACATCTCAATTTCCAATTTTTGCACACAAGCATGCAAAAGCTGCTATGATATACATATAAATGTATATCATTTTCCTTTTTTGTCATATTAGCCAATTGGAAGGGTGTGAGGTAGTATCTCAAAGAAGTTTTAATTTGCATTTCTCTAATAAAAATGAGTACTTCATATGACTGTACATATTTTTTTTTTATTTTTGTGTCTGGAAAACTGCTTTTCATGAGCAATTTATCAATGACAATTCATCAATTGGGCAATGATTTGTATTCTTATAAATTTAACGCAGTCCTCTAGACATTTGAGAAATAGAATGTTTATCAGAGAAACTTGCTATAAAACTTTTCCCACAACATTCTACTTTACTTCTAATCTTCATGGCATTAATTTCATTACTTCAAAAACTTTTAAAATTTAATGTTATAAAAAGTTACTTTTTTATATCTTGTAATGTTGTCTATCTCTTGTTTGGTCATAAGTTCTCCCTTCTCCATTGACCTGAGAAGTAAACTAATTCATCCTTTCCTAATTTACTTATGGTATCACATTTTATGTCTAAATCATGTACCCATTTTGACTTTATCTTGATGTATGCAGCGTATGGTTGGTTTCTACCTAGCTTCTGTCAAACTATTTTCAGGATTTCCCAGCAATTTTCATCAGATAATGAGTTCTCCCTGAAGCTGGTGTTTGAGTGATTGTCAAACAAAGATTACTGTGGTCATTTAATTCAGAGTATTGTGTACCTAATGTATTCCGCTAATCCACAAATCTATTTCTTAGTTTTTACAAGATTGCTTTGATGATAACCACTTTATAATACAATTTGAGATATGGTATGCTAGGCTATCTTCCTTCACATTTTTCCCATTAATTCATTTTATTCTTCCAGATGAATTTTGTTAGTTTTTAAATCTATTAAGAGCTTTTTGTAGTTTGATCGCTATGCCACTGGATAAGTGAATTAAATAGGCAGAAATAGCATTTTTATTGTACTGGCTTGGCCTAACCTTGAGCAATTAATATTTTTTTCCAATTTGATCAGATATGACTTTATTTGGTTGAAACCTGTTTTGTAACTGCGTTCATAGAGTTCCTGGGTTTGTCTTGGCAGGTAAACTCCCAAATATTTTATATGGTCCAGTTATTTGAAATGGAATTTCCCTTTCTAAATCTTGCTTGTGGGCTTTATCAGTAATATATAGAATTCCAAATGATTTATGACAGTTCATTTTATGTCTTGTGATTCACTTAAAGTTGTTACCCCTTTCAACTATTTTAATTGAAAGTGTTCTTGATGCATACTGTCACATCATCCATAAAGAATGATTGTTTTGTACGTATTGACTATTTGAATTACTTCAATTTCTTTTTCTTCTTTTGTTGCTATAGCTAATTTTGTTGCAATAGTTATTAAGCAACAATATTTAATAATAGTGGTGATGATGCATATTTTTGCTTCACCTCTGATGTAACTGTGAAGGCTTCTAACACATTACAAATAATGTTTTCTGTTGCATTTATATGGATATTATTAACTATTTTAAGGAAAGTCATTTATTACTATGTTCTTGTAATGGCAAGCAAAGTAGGATTTATTTTTTTCTAGATTGAGTTTTAACCAATCAAGTTAAATTTGATTAAATCTTTGATTAAATTTGATTAAATCAAGAGTCTTTGATTGGAAACAATATACATCGCATTGCTTGGAGGGAGAGGACAGGGTAGAGAGAGGAGCAGAACTGAGGGAAAGAAGCAGCTGTGAGCAGGCTAGGGGAGCTTGCTTGTAGGAGCCCTAACAGAAAGAATTTTGTGATGTCAGCACTCTGTCTGTTGATCTGTGTTAATATCACAGCCAGAAGCTCTGTCTGTCTTTATGAGTGAATCAAGTTGAAGAACAGAGTTATGCCTACAGGAAGAAGACTTAGCTTAAGCCACTTTTGAGAACTGTTAAAGTGAATTGAGATGATGGCACTGGTAATGTGTATAAACACTGTTGTACCCCTGTTAAACTTTGTTTTCGTGGAAACAGATGCTGTGTGGAGGAACCCCTGGAACTGGCTGTCAGGCAGGACCTTGGAGTAGAGCAGTCCCTATGAGCTGAGATATGAAGCAGGAGTAGAAAGCTGACTATATATGAATCCAGGTGAGAGTTGTAAGTGGTCAGCTTACAGAGGAAGAGCCATGGGGTTTAAGACTCAGTCTCAAGTCAAGATGAGAGCATACTTTACTTGGATACTGTGTGTTGATTGAGGAGATTGTGACTTATTGTGACTTAGGAGTAGATATTTTTTGTTTTTGTTGTTGTTTTTTTGTATTTTCTGCTACCTCTTAAGGATGTGTTTTTCTATGGAAGACCATAACATCAGTACCCCTGATTTGGGGGATAAAATGATATATATTGTGTAATGTGTTGTGCTAGGGATGACCCTAGCCTGGGACTACCTAATTGTGTAAACAAGTATATTACTGAATGCACTTACATATCAATGCACCATATGATATACAGAGTATTATGATAGATAGATAAACAGAGAGAGAGAGAGAGAGAGAGAGAGAGAGAGAGAGAGAGAGAGAGAGAGAGATGGTAAGGTTTGCTTAAGGATGTTGCTATGAATGTTCTGCTTTATTGAATAATGACTTGTTTATTGCTGAATAAGTAGAGTTCATTATACTATGCAATTAGACTCTTGAAATTATTCACAGTAGCAGTCCTCATGTTTGCTACCATGGTTGTTTTTTTAAATTTCAGAATAAAAGAAACATTTTCAGAACATTGGAAAATAGATGACTGTACATGAAACTGAAAATCTGCTTTGAACAACTTGCTATATTTTCAAATATACAGAAAAATCATCACATAATTAAAAAAATCTTACCTCCCTTGCCCCCCTATAGATGACTATCATTAGATATGAAAGATGTGTGTGCATGGGTGTGTGTGCATGTGTATGTGTGTGCAATATTATTCTAAATATGCATCTATCAGTTCTTTTTCTGGATGCAAATAGTGTCTTTCTTCTTATGTCCTTTTTAGTTAATTTTGGTATTTGTAACAGGCAAAAAAACTTATTCATTCTAAGTCTTTCTTAAAATGATATTGTTGCTACTGAATAAGATGTTGTAAAGCCAAGCACAAGCAACTCTCCTGAAGACTGCTGTTATGTATAATTTTAAGGTTCTGTATACATAGTATAGAGAACTCTCTATTTATTCAGCAGAAAACTAAATAAAACATTCACAGAGACCAAAGTACAACATTCATAATGCTATAACATAACAATTTATTATTTAAGCGGCCACATAGTCTTAAACAAAATGTATCATTCAGTAAGTGATAATCTGAATCAATCACTATAAAGTACTCATCTAAAGTCTTCTTTCATCTTGATTGGAGACTGATTTCCAATAATCTTTAACTCAATCATGCTTAAGAAACAATCATCCTTATGTAGTACAAAGTACAAAAGTCTTCCACCTCTAAGTCATAATAAGTCATAACCTTGTCTGTCAGCAGTAAGTATCCAAGTAAAGTTCCTTATATCTTGACTGAGACTGACTTCCAGACTCTATGGTTTTTCTTCCATGCCCAGCTCTTGCCTGAATTCACCCAACTGTTACCTGGATTAACAGGTAGAGAGCTCCCAATTTCCAGTCCAGTTCCCAGTCAAGCTTCTGGTACAGCTCCACACATCAAGCTTAGCAGAGTTACAACAATACTGAAACACATTCCTAGCACTACCATCAATTCATTTTCTGCCTGTGAAATCAACACAGTCAGAACACACAGAGTGCCAGCGCCAGAAACAGCCTTCCTCCTAGTTCTGCCCAATCCCAATTTGTGCTCAAGCTTTTATATCATCAGTTAATTCCTGTTCTATACCTTCCTCTTAAGTCCTTCTTGTTCAGTCTTTAGCAAGTCTCTCTCACTGTGGACTTCACAGGTTCAGTTTCTAAAAAAGATTTGATATAGTCACAGGTGAGGCTCAAAGACACTTAAACAGTTGAAACAAAGAATTAAGTACCATTTTGTTTGCCATTAGAAATGTTCTCTTGGTTCTGCTTATTACAACTCTTCATTGTTTTATGGAAGTCTTTTGATTTTTTTTAAATTGCTGAACTAATAATTTCTTATAGAACAGTAGTATTCTATCACAATCATTTAACATAACTTGTACAGACATTCCCCAATTGATGGGCATGCCTATAATTTCTAGTTCTTTGCCATCATAAAAAGAGCTACTATAAACATTTCAGAACATATAGGTTCTTTTCATTTTTACATAATCATTTTTGGAAATAGACCAAGTGCTGGTATTGCTGAATCAAGGGTATAAGTAGTCTCATAACTCTTTTGGAATAATTTCAGATTGTTCTCCAAAAGGGTTGGATCATTTTAAAATTCCACCTACAATGAATTAGAATGCCAATTTTCCCACATTTTTTCCAACACTAATTAATTTCCTGTCCTGTCATTTTAGCCAATCTGATAGGTGGTTAATGACATTGCAATGTTGCTTTTTCTTTGCATTTCTCCAATTAATAATGATTTGGAGCATTCCGTATTACTATAAATTCTTTAGATTTTTTCATTGGAATACTGTGTATTCATATACTTTGAACATTTATCAATTGGGGAATTACTCATATTCTTACAACTAAACAAACCAGCTCTGGTTCCTGGTAAAAATAAAATAAAATCCCAGATAGTCAGAGTGTATCATCCTTGTGACATATTGTTGTAATTTCCCTGCTACTATTTTATTTAAATTTGTTCATCAATATTTATGAGAAAAATTTTTCTTTGGTTTTCTTTCTCTGTTTTTGCTCTTCCTGGTTTAAGTATCAGGATGATACTTGTGTCATCAAAAAAAAATGGTAAGACTCCTTCCTCAATATTTTTCCAAACAATTTATCTAGTATTATAATAAATTGTTCTTTAAATATCACTTGGCCCTGGGATTTTTTTTTTCCTTAGGGAATTAATGCATGACTTGTTCAATTTATTTTTCTTAGATGGAGATAAATATTTTATTTCCCTTTCTATTAATCTAGGTAATTTATGTATTTTTTGCAAATATTCATCAATTTTGCTTAGTTTATTTATTAACACATAATTGGGCAAAACATCTTATAATTACTTCAATTTCTTCTTCATTTTTGGTAAATTCATCCTTTTAATTTTTCATACTAATATCTTGCTTTTCTTATTTTTTTGGGTGAACAAATTCACCAATGAGTTATCTAATTTATTTGTTTTCCCCATAAAACCAGCTCCTAGTTTTATTTATTAGTTCAATGATTTTCTTGCTTTTGTTATTATTCATTTCTCCTTTGAACTTCAGGATTTCCAATTTGAAATTTATTTAGGGATGTTTAATTTGTCCATTTACTTAATTTGTTTAGTTGTATGGCCAATTAATCTTCTTTTTCTCTATTTTATTGATGCAAGCATTTAAAAACATCAAATTTTCCCTAAGATACACTTTGGCTGCATCCCACTAATTTCAGTATTTTGTCTCATTGTTTTAATTCTCTTTAATTAAATTATTGTTACAATGTAATGACACTTTGTTCTTTGACCCATTCATTCTTTATGATCAGATTAGTCTCCCATTAATTATTAATGCATCTTCACACTGTTATTTATTGCATGTAATTTTATTGCATTATGATCTAAAAAGGATGTATTTAACATTTCTTCTTCCTGACATTTGTTTGTGAATGTTTTATGCCCTGATACACAATCAATTTTAGTGTATGGGATACAGACTACTGAGTAAAAGGTAAATTCTTTTGTATTCTCATTAAATTTTGCAAAGATACCTATCAAATCTAATTTTTCTAAAATTCTATTGACATACTTAAATTCTTTCTTGTTTATTTCTTTTTAGGGTAGTGGGCATAGAGTGTTAGACTTATCTAGTTCTCAGAGGGGAAAGTTGAGGGCCCTTACTAGTATAGTTTCATTTTTTTCCTAACTTTAAGTCATTTAACTTTTCCTTTGAAAATGCAGATGCTTTGTCACTTGGTGTATATATTTTGGTGACAAATTTTAGCAAAAATGTAGTTTCTCTGCTCATCTCCTTTAACTAATTCTGTACTTGCTTTTGCTTTGTTGGAGCTCATGAGCTTTGCTACTTTATTTTAACTGAAATAAAACATCACAGATTCTGCTCCACTTCCTTTTTTATTCAATGTATAATCTCTCTGCAGTAAGTGTTTCTTGAAAATAACACATTGTAGGGTTCTGATATCTTTTTTAATTCACTCTGTCTGCTTTCATTTTTTTTCCATTTCCATTATGATTATTGTGCATTTCCCTGAATGCAATTTTCCTCCTTTTCTTCCTCCTTTTCCTCCTCGTCCTCCTCATCCTCCTCATCCTCCTTCTCCTCTTCCTTCTTCTCCTTCTTTTTCTCTTCCTCCTCCTCTCTCTCCCTCTATTTTCTATATTTACATCAAAACTCTAAATCACTCTATAAATACAAATTTCTTAAAACTACCCTAATAGTGATAAAGTTCTTAAGACTTAGAAGTATCATCTTCCCAAGTAGGAAAGTAAATATTTGAACCTTATTGAATTCATTATGTTTTCTCTTGCTAGTTTACCCTTTTATGCTTCTCTTGAATCTTGTATTTGGAAATCATATTTTCTGTCCATCTCTTGTCATTTCATCAGAAATACTGGAAAATCCACTATTCCATTAAAGTCTTTTTTTTTTCTAAAAAAACAAATGCTTAGTTTCCTGAGTAGGTTATTCTTGGTTGTATTTCCACTCCTTCCTTTCCTATTGTAAGGCCTCTAATCTTTTAAGGTAGAATTTTCTTAATCTTGTATTAAATGAACTGTGCCTCCAGGATGACATATGAGTTGTTTTCTTCTTGTACATGCAATATTTTCTCCTTGCCCTCAGAGCTCTGGAATTTCACTAAAATATACCTAGGAGTTTTCATTTTGGAATCTCCTTTAGAAGGTGATTGATGGATCCTTTCAAATTCTATTTTCCCTCTGGTTCTAGGATATCAGGTCAGTTTCCCTTGATAATTTGTTGAGAAATGATGTCTTATCACTCTATTTTAATCATGGTGTTCTGGTAATCTAGTATTTTTTTTCTTACTTAATAGTATTTGTTTCCAATTACATGTGAATAAATTTTTCAACATTTAATTTTGTAAGATTTTGTGTTTCAGTTTTTTTATCTCTCTCCTTCCTCTCCTAAGAGAGCATGAAATCTGATATATGTTATATATTTACAATCATTTTAAACATATTTCTATGTTAGTCATGTTGTAAAAGGAAAATCAGAATAAAAGTGAAAAGATAGAAAGAAAAAAAGTGAGAATTATGATTAAATTTGCATTCAGACTCCATAATGGTCCATAAAATGGATGGCTACATGGCACAGTGAATAGAGCATCAGCCCTGGAGTTAGAAGGACCTGAGTTCAAATCTGGCCTCAGATACTTGACACACTTACTAGCCATGTGACCTTGGGCAAGTCACTTAACCCCAATTGCCTTGCCTTCTCCCCTCCAAAAAAGCAAAATAAAACAAAAAAAAAAAAAACACAATGGCCCATAAACTATGGAATCTGAATGCAGATTGGAGCATACTATTCTCATTCTCTCCCTCTCCCTCTCCCTTTCTCTCTCTGTGTCTCTGTCTCTGTCTCACTCTCTGTCTGTCTGTCTGGCTCTCTCTGTCTCTCTCTCTCTGTCTCTCTCTCAGATTCTTCTTTCTTGTGGTTCGTCCCTTTGATTCTAATTTTTCTTTACGACATGATTAATGGGAATATATATTTAATGTGATTCTACATGTATGGCCTATATCAGATAGCATGGCATCTTGGGGGGGGGGGAGTCAGAAGAATGGAGAAGAAGGAGGAGGGAGAATAGTCAGAACTCAAAATTTTATAAATGTGAATGTTGAAAACAAAAAATAAATATATATGGTTGCTTCTGTTTTGCCAGGATTCTGGGACAGGCAATTTGCCTTCTCTGCTTGCTCTGGAGGCCTCAGAGTTGCCCTGCTATGCCACTACTCAGTTGATCCAGGATGGAGAAGCCTTAGTTGATGATCTGTGCTATGGCTAAGAGTCTTCCACTGGCTTGCCCAGATGGAATCTGTGATGGGCTATGTTCCACTTTTACCCAAGTGAGAAAGACATTTTCTGAAGTCCTGTTAAGATATCTCAAGCTGGAAAATTGTTTTACTCCATCTCCATTTAGATACTTGATTTAATATTGTTTCCATGGGAAACTGGTAGAGCTGAGGCAACTTCCTGGCTTCTCTCCGACATCTTCTATAATCTTTTGATCTTCAAATTGTATATCTTTTTTTTTTTATCTCACAGAATATGTCATTGAGATTTTGGTATTTACTATCAGTTTTCACCTTTCTTTTACTATGTAAGTGAACATCCACAATTTGATTTCTATTGAAATCTATGTCCAGCTTTTTGTTGGTTCAAAAATACTAATTTTTATCATTTTCATGTGCTTCACCAACAATACTCCATAATGGTAAATCAGTGATGTATATCTGGTACCATTAGTGATTCTTGATAATATATACAAAAGCATCTCTCTTTTGCTTTGTCTAAGTCAATTTCATAGTAGTTGGTCTGTATGTCATCTGTTTTGATTTTTTTAATTAGACCACTTAACTCTAACTCATATCCTAGAAGTGCTTCTCCCACTGTTTCATGGCAATAACTGATCATTTTCTTTTATCCCTGTAATGGTAAGCAACATTGTACTTAGCTCTGTGTTTCAGTTATTGTAATGGCAAGCAAAGTAGCACTTCCTCCTTGTTTCAGCTATGCAAATGTCTTTGAGGCTCATCTGTGTTCATATCAAGTCTTTGGTAGAAACAGCATTCATTGTGTTACCCTTAGTAGACCAAAGGGAGTCTGTTGACCTTCCCTGCCCTTAATAGGCCTAATGTCATCACATGGAGCTCTCAGTGGGAGGAATTTGCTAAAAGAGTAGTACAGGAAGGTCACAACAGGAAGGGTGGAATAGGAAGAAGCTGAGCATATAAAAGCTCAAGCATGAGGTAAGACTAAGCAGAACTGAAAGGGAGTACACTTGTGGTGTCATTACTCTGTCCATCTGTTCTGTGTGTGTTGATGTTATTTTGTCAGACAGAAGAATTCTATCTGCTGATTTGTATACTTTGACAGACAGAAGCACTGTGTCTGTTGACTTGTGTTGATTTCACCGACAGAAAGTGAATTCAGATGATAGTGCTGGCAATGTGTGTGAACATTGTTGTAACTCTGCTAAGCTTAATGATTGTTAATATTGTTGTGGCTCTGTCAAACTTTCTGTTTCCATTAACAGAAACTATAAAGGACTTGGCATGGACTAATCACTGTGAGCTTAGATATAGAACAGGAACAAATGCAACAGAAGTGGAGACCTGCCTACCTGTGGATCCAGGCAACAGTAGGGTGAATCCAGGCAAGAGCTAGGAATGTGGAAGAGGAGCCATTTAGTCCAGAACTCAGTCTTAGTCAAGGTAGAAGGACATTTACTTGGGTACTTAGTGCTGACTGATGAGATTATGACTTTCTGTGACATAGGGGTGGAAGACTTTTGTACTTTCCACTACCCCTTTAACAATGATTCCAATTAAGAATGATTGGAAGCCAACCTCCAATCAATATGAAAGAAGACTTTAAATCGGCACTTTATATTGACTGAGGAGATTGTGACTTAATAAGTGATATCTTTTGCTTTACATTATGTGGTCACCTTAGTAATAAGTTATGTTATATTGTGCTGAATATTTTGCTTTAGTTTGTTGTTGAATAAATAGAGAGTTCACTATACTATGAAATCAGAACATTAAAGTTATTCATAACAGCAGTCCTCATGAGAGCTGCTAGTGTTTGGCTTTACGATCCCACATAAAAAGCAGGTTAGAAGTATTTATATTTTATGGTATGTTTATACAGTATTCATTCATAAAACAGCTTCCCCTTTATCTCCATATATTGTATCATGCTCATCCATCTGACCTGGGGTAACAACATCAGCAGTAGTGCTATCCAGTGATTTTTCTTATTCCTTTCCTGCCCAAGGTCTTGCTTAAGGTCTCACATGTGAATTAGTGGCTGGGTCATGACTAGAAGTCAAGTCTCTGGAATCTCATTCAAGGGCTCTTGCCACTACATCACAGGTATATGCTCTGCCTGTCAACTTTTTCTGAAAACAAATCCTCCAAGGATGGCACCCTTCTCCTGGGAGGTTCTGAACTTGGATTTCCTCTTCTGTAAAATCAAGAGGTTGAATGGACATTCTTAAGGTTCCTCCCGTCTCTGACATTTTAAGATACCCAACAAAAGTACTCTAAACAATGTAAATCATATCCTGTCGAACAAGGTGTTCCTGTATAAGATGCTGGGATATCTGGCCTCAATGTCCAATACTCAATATTTGGGATCTTATGTGTTTGCTGTTTTCTAATTTGCAGATTTGGGGTCATCATTCTGTCTGGAGGTGTACTTCTCCTCAATAGTCTATTATTCAAATTACATAAAGCCACAGACAAATTATCCTTCCAATGTTGATACAAATTATTGGAACTTCGCTTCCCTAACTGTTCTTTCAATAACCCATTCATTCTTTCAATCAACCCAGATGCTTTCAAGTAATATGGAATATGATGTAACCATTCTATATTGTTTAATATACAATACCTCTTCATTTCATTACCTTTGAAATGTGACACATTTTTAGTTTGAATCTGTATTTGCTTTCCATAATACAGACTTATGAGATCTAGAGTTTTACAGTTATTTTTCTGGGTTGCATTCTTATAAAGACAATCTACTAGTACACCTGAATAGGTGTCAACACAAGTACATATAAATCTACATCCTTTACCTTGTGGTAGAGGACCAATACAATCTATTTGCCATATTTGGGCTGGGACTTTTCCTCTTGCTATCTCCCCAGTTATTACCCGAGGAACAGTTTGTTCCTTTTCCAATTGACATATATGACATATATGCTATATGTTTTAATACTGACTGAGAGATACTAATACCTCTATCTTGTGCCCACCAGTGTGTGGCCTGGACCCCTAAATGGCCGGCTTTTTGGTGGACCCATTTTGCTAATACCAGATCATCAGTTGTTGTCAAAGTAGGGACATGTTCAGTAGGAATTTTTGCCAAGTGATTAGCATGAGCATTTTACTCATGTTCTGGCATGGTGAGAGCCACATAAGCATCTACATGAAAGACTGACATATCAGTAACCAAAGACATGTTCCAGATATATTCCCACAATTCTTTGCCCCAGACTTCTTTGCCATGAATTTCCCAATTTTGACTTTTCCACATGGCCATCTATGTAGCTAACCTATTAGCTAGTGCCTATAAATCAGTGAATATATGACACTGTCCTCCTTGTTCTATTTTGATGGCTTGATGCACTGACATAAGTTGAGCATATTGACTTTTTCCATCTATCCCAGTGCTCTCCAAAGTCCTTCTAGTACATGGATTATAGGCTACTGCTTTCCAATGTCTTTTGTGGTCCAAATATTTTGCTGTCCCGTCAGTAAACCATGCATGTCTCTTTTGTTCTTCAGCTAATCTATCATATCCCTAATTCCATTTTACAGAGGACTGTAGCAGCTCTTGCTTTGGCTCAGGGGGTGTGTCATTCCCTTCAGTGTCTATGTTTGCAATGGATTCATGTAGAGCAGAGACTCTGCTTTTGCCTGTCTTCACTCTATTTTGGATATACCACTTCCATTTGGTGATGCTAGCCTCTTGGGCATGTCCAATTCTGTGAGAAACTGGAGTACTCATTACCCAGGTCATAATTGGGATTCCAGGTCTTAATATCAATTCATGGCCCAGAGTTAGTTGTTCAGTCTCTACCAAATCCTAGTAACTATCCTGTTAACTATTTCTGTGTTAGTTAAATAGCTTAAACAAGGTGTTAACTTGAAGTAAGGTACTAAGTGCCTGTTTACTAAGTGCCAATATAAAGGGGCATGGCAGATCTTCAGATTCCATTAATTTTACATTCAAGAATTCTAGGTTTCCCCCTACACCTCCCTCCCCCACTAATTATTTCAAATATAAACTTTGCACTACCATTGCAAAGATATACAACAAGTTCCAACAAATTAACCACAGTGTTTGGCCTCTCTGGAGGTGATCTCTATCTCCATCTGGAAAGGCATATGGTCAGTAAGTCATCAAGGTATTAAACTCACATTTTATTGGGCACCCATCAAGGTTGAGAGGCATGGAACCCACATGGTTTGGGTTTTATATTGGCCCTAGCCCAGGAAGCTACAATAGAGAAGCCAAGACCAGTCAAGTTTCTTGAGTGAAAAGACACTAATAGGGAAGATAGCACTCAAGAAAACAGAGAGGATAGGGAAAGGGAAGCCATACCAGAAAACTGGTGTCCCACCACAAGTCCTTAGAATCATAATCACTAAAAATCTCCGGGGTTCAGGGTCACCCACTTTCCGCAAAATAGCATAAAAAAATGTTCCCATTAGTAAGTGCAAAAATTGCAAAAGTTAGACAATTTTTGCCCTTAGGCATGTTCATTGTCTCTTCTTATTTCTAACTGATTTCCTGCCCTTTTCATATGCAAATACACCCAACAGAAATTTAAGACCCTTTTCAAGGTATGAAATAACTCACTTAAAATCTAAAAGAGGTTCATCTTTGCAAAGCAGAAATGCAGTTTGAATAGGGCAAAAACTTCATTATCTATTACCTACCCCTTAGAGATTGCAAATTTGCCAATCTTTCAAACAACTTTCCTTATTTTAACAATAATGGGGAAAATGATCTGGATAATTCTCCCCTAATTTTCTGAATATCTTCAGTTATTTCATACCTTACTTAACAAAAGTAAGAAGACACACTCTGTTTCTGAATTTTTATATCATATTATACCAAACTTGAAATGTAGAAATAAGGAGAATTGCAATGTACAGTTCACAGGATAGAGAATTGTGAAAGTGCTCTCCTAATTCTGCATGACAAGTTCTAACCAGAATCCTAGTAGACAGGTTGAAAAGATTTTTCTGAAAGCTGGTCACCAGCCAAATTTTCTACTTTCTAACTATATAGAATATTAAATTGTTTTGTTAGAGAGAAACACAGGTGATGAATTAACCCCACCTTTATGCCGCTCTTAGAAAAGTAGCAGCTGGTGATACTGCTTTGTGTTACTCGGACACTGGAGCAGCAGAGGCAACTTTGATCTTGATTCTCAGAGGACAACAGCAGTTGTATATTTGTATTGGGGTACCTGGCCACATGTGAAATCGTTGGTATAAAGAGGAGAGAAGAGAACTAGAGTCCAAAAATAACTGGAATAAATTATTTCTTAGCCATTGTTGGTGATATTAGAAATAGCAGGGAAAAGAAAAGTGGTATTAAAAGATTACAGATAGGCAAATATTACTCTTCGTTGAGAAAGAGAGAGAAAGAGAGAGAGAGAGAGAGAGAGAGAGAGAATACCAGTGTGTAGACTAGTGGTCATGGAAAAGTCCACAAAGTAAGTACTGAAGAAAGAGTTAGTAAACCTCTAGAAAAGAAAATGGTGATTATAAGAGTGCCAACATCAACATGGTTTCATCAAGAATGAGGCAAATCACATTACTGTCACTTTTTTAAGACAAGATTACAAAACTAGTAGATGGGAAGTAACAAAAAAATTAAGTTTAGTATTATTAATATCAAATGTAGTGTTCCATCAAATAAAATGTAAATTTTTTTAAAATGTAGTATTCTGTTCAAAGTCCATCCAGACAGTAGTTTACACAGAAGCCCTATATAGTCCTAGGAATGTCATTGCATTTCTGCTCTTAAGGCAATTTACACTCCCTTAGGTTGGGCTGAGCTCCATTCTGGCAATTTGAATTCTGTTTATTCTATAAACAAAAATAAATTTGAGTTAATCAAGTGTCCTTCTGACCTCATTAAAGTTTGGAGCACCTTGGATCAAGAAGCAGAAAACAACTGTAATGAAATGGGTTTTCTTGCTAAGATCACCAGAAGGAAATGGAAATTCATGACCATGTTTTATTACTTATATGACTAAGCAGAGACCCCCTACCCTACATCCCTCACTTTTTCATCCTGAATGTATAAAAGCTTTTTGTAGGTTTTCTCTGTGGATACACAGGTATGCAGATACATGAGAAGTGTCTCAGACTCTAGACCCTCTTTATCATGATTTATGATATCTTTTTTTGCTCCTCTACGTAAGTTTGTTTTATTTTTGGACTCAGTAGAATGATGCTATGTCTATTTCAGCAATGTTTTTAATAAATTATATCAAGCTATTCTTTTTTTTTTTTTTGGCTTTTTTTTGGGGGGTGAGGTGTAACAGTTATTAATTTAGTAGGTATTTGGTCCTTAGTAATTAAGGGCTAAGAACTTCTGTGAAAGAGACAGAGGGTGGGAACTCTGTCTCCTGTTGCTGATGTGGCAGGAGGAGGTTGGCTGAGATAGGAAGCACCAATGTGAGTGTGTGTGTGTGTGTGTGTGTGTGTGTGTGTGTGTGTGTGTGTAAGAAGAGTTGCAGGGACAAAGAATCAGAATCAAGAATTTTCCTCCTGGCCGGCTCCTGGTGGAGGAAGAATCATGGAGAATGAAGCCAGATGAGAGAGGGGGTGGGGGCAAGGAGGTTTCTCTCTCAGCATCTGGAAGCTGACTGAGAACTAAGTTGGAGGTTTTCTTTTCTTTTCTTTTCTTTTTTAACTAAAGAGCATTTATTGTATTCTCTACTAAGCCTTTTGAGTTTTGAGGACATAACTAAATTCTTGAAAACCTTCACACAGAAGAGTAAGTACAGTGAACATTATAAGCAGATATGAACAGCTGGAAGAATTGTCACCAAGTGCTAACTGACCAAAGAGAAACTTTCAGCTACTTCTTAGTAAAAAAAGGAAAAGAAAGTAGGGAGGGACTGGGAGGCTTCAGATTGAATGAGACAAAAATCTCCTAATACATTCAATCCTGGCTAGATTGTAACAAAATGGAAGCAGGACTTTCATAATGCAAAATTCTCACTACAGCACACTGTACACACCTGTTTTCCAAGCCCTCCCCCATTCCCTCAAGGCTGCCACTTGAATTATTTGCCAGCTTGCTGCGCCTGCCAACGGAGAAGCACATAGAGCTTCTCTTTGATCCAATCTTTGTTGTAGAGTTGGTATGTCTGAGTGTCCGCTCAGTACACAAGGCAGCTAAGATCTGCCAGATCATCGATTACATCAGACAACTGACTGATGTCATATGTGATGGAGGGACTGTAGGGATTCATTCTCTTCAGATGCTCTTCATATATATTACAAACTCCTTCCATGCATTCATTCACTGATTCATAATCAGCATAAGTTCGGCCCTCTGGCCTCTTGGTAAGTTGTACCAATAAAATGATATGAAACATTGTACTGAGCTCTGCTGCTGCCACCACCACAGCCACTGCACATAAGCTCTGGAGGTTTTCTTGAGACCAGAATCTGTTGAAGGCTGAAATTGCTGCCTACTGGAAGGCTGAGATTGCTTCTGTGTCCTAGGAATGGCTGAAGTGCTAGAGGACTGAAGAAGCATGACTGGGATAAGCCTTTGTTTGTTTGTCACTTGGTTGATTCTCATGTTCCCTGCAACAGATATTGTGAAGGTTTTGAGATGTGCTGGACCCTGTGAACTTCAGTGTGTAACAATAACTGCCTGGAGGACAGGACAAGGAGATGGGAGCTGTGTGCCTCTGAATCCAGGTGACTTTTTGGTGAATTCAGGTAGGAGCTGGGACCATGGAAGGGGATCCAAGGAATCTGAGAGACTACCCTGAGTCAAGATGAACAAAAGGCCTCTCCTTGTATATGGACTTCATGAAGAAATTGAAGGTTACTATACACTGAGGGGTGGAGGGTCTGCATAATTTTCTGATGATTGTATTTAGTGATTAATGATATTTAGTAATTGTGAATCTAGATAAGTGACAGATTAAGTTAATCTATGATTGTCACATGAGTGGAAGATTGATTATTGTATTGTGAAATTACTGAATGATTAGGTAAGGAGGGTTTCCCCCTTAGGGAAACCAGATGATTATTCTTTTGTTCTTTTTTCTAGATATTGTGGCCACTGTAGTGAAAACTATGTGGCCATTCTAATGTTAAGCTATTGTGAACACTATATTGTGATTTTCTGTGATAAGATGGAATGTTGTGAATATCATATTATGATTTGTTGTGAATGTTTGCCTTGATTTGTTATAGAATAAACAGAATGTTCACCATACTGTGTAAGCAGAACCTTAAAAGCTGTTCACAGTAGCATTCTTTTGGGAAGCTGCTCGTGCATGAAATTGGGGGGGGGGCAATTGGGATTAAGTGACTTGACAGAGGTCATAGGGCTAGTAAGTGTTAAATGTCTGAGGCTGAATTTGAACTCAGGTTCTCTTTACTCCAGGGCCCTGGTGCTCTATTTACTGTGCCACCTAGCTGCCCCTTATGATATTCTTTTTTAGAGAAGATGGGGAGGGATTGATTCAGAATTGGTTGGATGGTTGAACTCAGAGTTGTTGACAATGGTTTTATGTCAGTGAGGAAAGAGGTCTCCATTACTGTACATGAGTAAAGACAGAGACTTTATGCTTACCAGAATTTCTGGTGACACAGAGTTTGGAAGCATAGCTAATAAAATGAATAATTGAAGATCCCAAAGGATCTTTACAATGTAGAGTGCTGAACTGAACCTAATAAGATAAAATTCAATAGTAGTAGTTGTTTTGTTCAGTTTTTTCAGCCATATCCAACTCTCCATCACTCCATTTGGGATTTTCTTGGCAAAAATACTGCAATGGTTTACCATTTCCTTTTCTAGATCATTTTACAGATGAGGAACTGAGGCAAACAAGGTTCAGTGATTAATAAGTGTCTGAGACCAGATTTAATCTCAGAATGATGAATCTTCCTGACTGAGGTCTTCTACTTTATTCATTAGAGATTAATATAAAGTCTTGATATTAAATACAAACATATATACATACACACACACATCAACTTGGCTTACACAAAGTAAGAGAGATTGAGTGGGATACACTCTCTGCATCCTCTGTGAAGACTTCTCAGAATGAGAAGGGAGAGAAACTATCTGGAAACAAGAGATAAACTTTTTTAAGACTGGACAGACCTGAGTCCTGGTTTATACAACCTAGAACCCTTGCCCCCTTCCCTTATTGTCATCAGCATTAGGCCCCTTTCAGGAGTTTTTGACCTCCACCCTCACTTGTGATCTTTTCCCCTCCCTTGTTTGGTGTTTACCAAATAAGAACATGGATGATACCTTGGCTCCCTGTCCCACCTCCCTGCCAATAGGAGATAGTGGTGTGCTTCTTTGTTATCTGCCATTGGGTTAGATTTCAAGCCAAGACTGAGAGCCCACTTCCCACCCAATGGGAGAAGGGACAGCCAAGGGGAGCGGGCTTGACTGCCTTAAGGTATAAATTCTTCTTCTGTCTTTTGTAACATATCTGCTGTCCTTGATCCCTGCCATGGAGAGGACCACCCTCTTCCTGTGAGGGAACAGAATAAAACTTCCTGTTCCTTCTTCAAGATACCTCTGACTTTGTCTTATTTTTCTTCTACAGGGGATTTTTGAGGTCCCCATATGCCACACAGAGGTACATTTAGATAGTTGTTTTTCTGGTGGGGGAGTGATAGCTGATGATTTTAGTGAACTGAAAGTTCAATATGACATAGTATGATGCAATAAAATAATAAGTATGACCTAGAACTTCGTTAAAATGCTATGCTTCCAAAAATAGAGAAGGGATCATCTCATCTTACTCTGTGTCTTTCAGACTTCCTTTTGAGTATCTTGTATAGTTTTAGATTCCATCATTAAAGAAGGATGTTGGTGAACTGTAAAGGGTCCAGGGAGAGGCAATAGGATAGCTACGAACCTAGAGTCCATGTTATAAGTATTGCTTAAAAGAATAGTGAGTTTAGCCCAGAGAAAAGAGGATTTAGAGGATCATGGTAAAAAAAAAGCATTTCAAAACTATTATGTGAAGCATGGGTTCAAATTATTCTTTCTGACCTCAGAGAGGTAAGCCATGAGCAATCGTCAAACATTTGGAAAAAAAATTAAATAGATTTGATATTAAGAGTTCTTCAACAGAGGTACGACAATAATTTAAAGATATGTTATATTAAATGATTCCTCTCATGTGTGCTTTGCGCCTCATGGTGTCCGTTTCAGCTTTCAAATTCATTAATTCTATTATTCTGTGAATCTAATAGGACACAAAATAATTCAGATTATTGGTAAAAGCTCAGGGAGAAAAAGCAAGATTGTAATTTTTTTTAAATAATGGTTTCACCTTTTCTAATATGATAGCTCTCTCATGAAAGCTGGGATGATATCAGTGCAATGATTCTCATTTGAGAGACAAAGAAAATGAGAACAAAAAGGTAACCCCAAACCCACCTATGTTGTCAAGTAGATATGAATTTCATTTCTTTAATTGTATTTGTATAAGCTCTCTTATCTTCTTTGACAGTATCACCACCTTGGTGTAGGTCTTTTTTTTTTTTTTTTTTTTTTAACCTTATGCTTAGACTATTGCAATAGGCTTCTGGTTGATTTTCCTCTTTTAAGTTTCTTCCCAGTCCAGTCCATTCTTCATTCATTTAGCTATAAAATTGATGTATCTGAACACTAATCTAACCATGTCATATAATACACTTTAGGAGTTCCTCATTAACCCAAGGATCAAATGTAAAATTCTCTATCTGATAGAAAGATAAATGCTATTTAAAACATCTGCCGATAATAATAAAAAACCCAAATATTTAGACATGTAACTTCCTAGACAAACACCAGAACTATGTGAACCTAACTATAAAACACTTCACATAAAGACAGATCTAAACAATTAGAGAAATAGTAATTGTATTATGGGTAGGTAAAAAAAATATAAAAATGACAAAACTAACTAATTTAGTTATTCTATGAATTACCAAAGTAGCTGCTAAACAATTATTTTAAAAACCTAAAATAAATAATCACAACATCAGCCTAGAGGAACAAAAGGTTAAGAATATTATGAGAACTATGAAAAAAATATGAAGGAAGGGAGCTTAATAGTACTAGACCTTAAATTATACATCAAAGCAATTTTATATTGGAAAAGGAATAGATTGATTGATCAGTGGACTATATTAAGTACACAATCTATGGGAACAGTAACCTACTGCTTAAGAAATCCAAATATCCTACTTCCTGAGACAAGAATTCACTGTTTGATTAAAAAAAAACATCTGGGAAAACTGGAAAGTAGTCTAACAGAAACTAAGCATGGAAAAATAATCTTACACTACATACCACATTAAGATCAAAATGGATGAGTAGTTTTAAAAAAAGGAGTAGTGATATCACAAGCAAATCAGGGGAGCATGGAAAATAATTACCCATCAAACCATGGATAAGGGAAGAGTTCATGACCAAACGAGAGACAGAAGGCATCACTGGAAATAAAATTTGAATTATATTAAATTATTTTTTTCACAAGCAAAAAACTAGCAAGACTAATGTAAAGTTAGAAGAACAGCAGGAAACTGGGGAAAATATAGCAAGTTTCTCTGATGAAGTTCTTACTTCTCAAATATATAGGTGACTGATGCAAATTTTTAAAAATAAAAGCCATTCTCCCATTGATAAATAATCAAATGATTTGAGCAGGCAGTTTTCAGAAGAATCAGTATTAATTAAGTGGTTACATGGCAACAGTTTCTATTCCAAAGCCTTTAACAAAGGTGGGTGAGGGCTGGAGACTAGGGTTCATGACAATATGACAAAGACCTTTTGGTCCCTTAGAGAACTGCTCTGGAACTGTGAGGGTCAATATAACTTCCTTGGTAATTAGGGAGAAGCTAGAGCAAACATGCTCAAACAACGGTTTGCTTCCTATTTATTTTTTTTTATTATTGCTTTTCCTTTGTTTTATTCCTGCTATGCCTGTCTGCCTATCTTTTACCTTCTTTATGCAAAATACCGAATGTCCCTCAACCTCTGCCAGTTTTCTTTGCTAATCAATGCCAAAATTACCCCATAAAAGCTAATGTAATAATATTTGAGGAATTTCTAGTGGTATCTAAAATGAAAAGAAATTGTCCACAATCATTCTTTTTGGGATTCTTTTTCATAGAAAAATTATCTTATCTGGATTTGAATGTCTCTTCCACCCAGCTTTCATGAGAGAGACAGATGGATTGATAATATCATTGATGTGGGTACACTTTCCTCTATAGAATTTCACAAATCATCTATATATTCTTCATTTCTATTATTCTATGAGCCACTATTCTAGGACACATCTCCTAAATGCTACACAATAAACATTAATTATCAAAATAAGTTTGAAAATTGAAAAAAAAGCATATTTTTACAAATTCCTGCCTACTATCAAGAAGTGGATCAGAATGTGATACATGTGATGGTCAGTGTAAAAAAAAATATGTGAGTCAAAATTATCATGATGCACACTAACAACTTCCAAATTATTTATAAACTAATGAGAAAAGATTTCTAAATTCAGTCAAAGCTTGTTTCTTTTCCCCTCCTTTCTGTATGTTTTGTTGAATAGTGATTACATTTTTTTTAAAAAATACTCATTTTATTTTTAACGTATGAAATAAAATAAGCATATTCCATAACATAATAGAATTTTTTAAATGATTGCACATGAAATGTCAAATCTATTATGTGCAACTTGCTATTTCTTTTAAAGATATTATAAAGTTATTACATAAGTTTCTTTTATTCTCCCCCCATTCAAGAGATGGTTACCATTAGACACATATTGTGTGTGTGCCTCTGTGTGTACTTCTCCTTCATAGGTCCTTTGCTTTTAATTTGGGTGTCTATAATAGTCAAAAATGACTTAGTCACTTAAAGTTTTTCTTAAAACAACATTGTTTCCTAGGTGCAATATGCTCTCCGTTCTGTTCATTTCATTTTTCATTATTTTGTACAATCTATTAAAGTTTTTTTTTCCCTAAAATTAATGAGGTCATCATTTCTTAAAGCACAGTAGTATTCCATCAGGATCGTGTACCACAACTTGTTCAGCTATTCTCCAATTGATAGACACCCCCACATTTTCCAGTTCTTTTCCATGACAAGAACTATTCTGAAATATTTTAGAACATATAGATTTTCCCCTTTTTCAGTAATCATCTTTGGATATAGAATTAGTAGTGGTATATCTTGGTCAAAGGTTAATAACTCTTCAAGCACAATTCCAGATTGCACTCCAAAATAATTAGATCAGCTCAAAGTTCCATCAATGGGAATTAAGTGTGTCAATTTTTCCATGTGTCCTCCAACTTTTGTATTTTCAAGGAATTTTCTTTTTTTTTCAGATTTTAATGTATATTTTTATAGAATTTATTTATGGTAAGTCATAGTTTTATATAATCACCTACACAAGCCCTAGTGAAGAAGATCTTGTTGATTCTCTAGTTTAATCAATAAATGTATTTTATAAAGGTATGAATAAATTAGTATTTTTATCAAAAAATTAAACTAGATAGGTCTCTCTAAAGTTCCAGATGGGCCATAATATTCAACTTATTTTCACATATTTTTTTAAAAATGTTTTGAACTATTAAGTGCTAAAGTGGAAATAGATTTTTCTCTCCTCCAACCAAATGCTAAAAGATGGAAAAAGAGAAAGAGTAAGACAGAGAGAGACAGAGGCAGAGACAGAGAGGAGAGAGACAGAGAAGCAAACAGAAGAGAGAGAGACAGAGAGAGATAGAGAGAGAGAGAGAGAGAGAGAGAGAGAGAGAGAGAGAGAGATGTCAATTTGGTGAATAATAAGGAGGGATTTGTCTTTTAATCTTGGCAATGTATTTTTATCATTGATTTCTTTGGCCTGAGTCCATATTTTTTTCATATTGACTGTATTTACATTTCGACAGTAATTATGTATACTAAATGAAATAATAGCTATAAAAGTGCTCAACACAGTACCTGGTTCCATCCCTTCCTTTTCCTTTTTTTGTCTGAATTACTAAACATGATTTCCAAAGATTTTCTATTTTTTTTTTATATTTGTCTTACCTTGTGGTGTAGCAATATCTCATTAAATTTATGTGACATTTTTTCAACCATTCTCGAATCATTTATCACACTCTTTATTTCCCACTTTATATTTTTCAAGTACTTTTCTTATGAAGATGTCTGTATTTATGTCTTTTTAATATTATTTTTGAAATTAAAGTCTAGTATTGAAATAGTAAGGATTTTTTTTAATAAAAAGGAAGAAAAATGAATGGGAGAAATATAAGTTGTTTACACCTTGAATAGTTTCCCAAGAAGGACTAAGAACATAAAATGAACACATTAACACCAAAGAAGTTAATGAAATTTAATAACAAGTGAGTCATTTACAATTTTTTAAAGGTTAGAAACATTAGAAACAAGTTTGATTTTCATACTTCCTAGGAGATTACTATGGATAATACCAAAGAACTATTAATTAAATTGATAATTGTTGTGATGATGAACACCTAAAACAAGAAAGGAAAGAAATAAACTGCAAAATTTTACAGTATAATGCAAGTCACATACAGTAGAATATAATTAAAAAAAAAACTATACAAACCAAAATACAAAATAGGACAATTTCTCCCTCTTTCTTTAATTGTCTCATCAACAAGAAAATAGTAAGATTGATTCTATCTTCATGTAATGAATTTCAGGGAGCATTAATTTGCCTTTCTTTGAATGAACCATTTGTTTTCAAAGAGTCTCTGTATAACACTGCTCACATCCTTTTCTCTGTGGAGTAAATTGCATAAGGGTAAAGTATTTTAAAGTGACTGGCAAATCTGTAAGACATTTTGCTACCATGTATAAAAACAAATCTTCTGCTAGTAGAATTTTTTTCAAATTGAGCCAGATTCAGAGTCTGAGAAACTGAAGTATTGATTCATATATAGTTCCTCTGAAATGTTATAGCACTGTAAAGACAAGCACAAGCAGGATTGCTGCTATGAACAGCTTTCAAGGCCCTTATTACACAGTATAGTGAACTCCCTATTTATTCAATAAGAAACCAAGCCAAAACATTTATAGAAATCAAGATACAGCATTCACAATGGCATAATAACTTATCACTAAAGTGGCCACATAATTTCCACCAAAGTGGTCACATAGTTTTAATCTCTTCATACAAAAAGTCTTCTTTCATAAACTAAGTACATTTATTCAGTCAATCATAAAGTACAAAGGTCAAAGTTCTCCACCTGTAGGTCACAGTAAATCATAATCTTCTCAGTCAGTACACAGCATCCAAGTAAAGTCTTCTTTCAGCTTGACTCAACACTGGCTCTCAGCTTCCATGGTTCCTCTTCCATGGTCCCAGCTCCAACTGTCACCTAGGTTCAAAGGCAGGCAGCTCCCAGTTCCTTATGCAGCTCCTTGTTTAATTATTTGCTCAATTCCTTGTCCAGTTTCCATTCCATATTGAAGCTTACAATGTCTAGTCCACCTCAAGTCCTTCACAGTTCCTGTTTCTGAGAAGACAAAGCTTAAGAGAGTTAAAACAATATTCAGGCACATTGCCAGCACCATCATCAATTCACTATCTGCCTGTGAAATCAACACAGACCCATAAACCAGGTGCTGATTTGGATGATGAGGTCTAGATCTGGTATATTTTCTAGGTCTTTGTAGAGCAGTCATTTATTTATATCCATGGGTTAGTGGGAAGATCTATTTTCCTTTAACTGATGTAAAGAAGGCTTGTATAGCAATCATGATCCTAGACAGGAAAAGAGAAAAAAGGATAGAAAAATGAGATTAGAATGGACATTATATTATGCCAAAATGTACAATAGATAATGCATTAATTTGATATTAAACATATTTATCAGAGTACTAAAATTCTTTAAGAAAAGGTAAATAAATGGGAAATTAGTCATTAAATGTCAACAGTGGAGACTTAATTTATATCCCCTTTCAGTCCAAGAAAACTCTAACAAAAAAAAATATAAGGAGAAGAAAGAGGAGAAACACTTTAAATTATTTTAGGAAAAATAGATATGATATAGCCCCTTATTTAACTATGTTTAACTTTTTGTTTCAAATATTTTTGATGTAAATAATATATTGTTGGAATATTTTTTCAAATCCATTTTTTTCTTTTCAGTTTTTTTATATGAGTTCAACCTATTTGCATTCACAATTGTCCCTATACTGGATGGCTTGCAACAAGCTCTTGAATAGACTGCATACTCTGTGTCTGGAGCCTTTTGTCTGTCTCTCTATGCTGATTTGGATTATGAGGTCTAGATCTGGTATATTTTCTAGGTCTTTGTAGAGCAGTAATTTATTTATATCCAGCAGTTAGTGGGAAGGCTCTATTGCTTCTTCCTACTCCACTACTTTGCCTATTATCTCAAAAATGTTTTTTGAAGTGATTTTGAGGAAGACTGAATTATCAAATATAGGATGGTAAAAATTTGCAAGTATTGTTGTCCAAGAAGAATGCTATTTGTAATGGGAGAAGAAATTGTGAAAATGGTTAATAGGTAGTTGAAACAACAAATAAAAAAGTAAATAATAATAATTTCTAGCTTCCCTAAATAAGTTCCAGTGACCAGATCCAAATAAACTACATAAAGAGGTGCTATTAAAACTGGAGAAAGATGTGATTGCTAAAGTCAAGTCATTGTGATTTGAAAAATATCATGGAAAATATGAGATAGAGGTTTAAATATTGACTTTCTTTTATTCTTCTTCACATTTTAGTATTATATTTGTTTTGCTTTATCTAGATTAAGAGAGATTAATGCTTATTATTTTCTTTATTTGAATACAGAGAGAGTATATGGCCAATGGGATGACTGTGGCTAGTTGAGAAGTTAAATAGAATGGAGGGATATTTCTCTCTTCAAGTGAGAAAACAGTTTTGTCTGGCTGGGGGACTAAACAGTTTATCTTGTTATGTTATTTTTGCTTCATTTTCCTTTTACTGATTACTTGTATAATTATAAAAAAAAAATCACCAAAGACTGAGTTTAACTTGGCAGGAGAAGATTTTCTTTGCCTGGAATTAGTGAATCTACAGTTATGTCTGCAGTGTGGACTGATAAGACAAAAGGGCCTGAGGCAAGGACTTCAGAGGGAAGGATGCCATTAAAGGAAAGACTTCTTCCAATGTTAAGTGCTTTGGTAAGAGATAGTTCTTATCTGAAAGAATAAAATCTGAATCTTCTGTTGTGAAAGTGACTTCTTCAGCTGAACTTTTGTTTCCTCATCAATACTAATGGGTTGCACTGAAAAAATTTTGAGAAGTATTTCTTAAGGAAATACCATAGGGTATACTTCAGGGGTAAAACATTTGAGTAAAGATGAAAAATTGGTGTTTCAAATCTAGTTGCCACTTACCAGATAACTAAACTTTGAGTTTGTCATAGTGCAATGGATAAAGTTCTGAACCCAGATGGAGGAAGATGTACAGTCAAATCCCTGCCTAGATACTTATTAGCTGTCCCCGATCAAATATCTCTGGGTCTCATTTGTTATGGCAAGTTAGGAATTGGATTTGAAGATTCATAAGAATACGTACACAGCCCTATATCTACGATTACTACAACACTGGTCAGAATATAGCACCAAAGTCGGGTTTACTTATTTTTGTTGATAGATTTATGTAATAAAGTCTAAGATATAAAAACAGAAACTAGATGAAATGACCTTGACTTTGTTTTTTTTTTTACTTATCCTTTGTCCTGGACTAAATTCCTTTGTATTCTAGTCTGGAGAGAATCTTGAGGTGGATGTAGCTTTTGTTCCTTAAGTCCAAATATATTTTCTACAAGTCTTCTTTGGCAGAGTCCCCTGAAAAAGATTTTGTAGCTAAAATGAATTTCTAAAAAATAGTCAAGTGAATTATGTGTGTTTCAACTCAGTTTCTGACAGAGGGAATGAAAAATAAACACCTTTTCCCCCTACACCCAAGTTCTCTCTGTTTGTTTTTTGTTCAGTTGTATTTTAGTTAGGTGTGTTGGTTCAAAGATGCTACTTTGATTAAAGAGGGGTCAGCAGCTCTTATCCTACAGAGGTTTTCTAGTGAGAGCACACAGACAGACAGGAGTCAAGATGGCAAACAAGTTTCCCTTGTAAAGCCTGTAATCTTGTAGAAATATAATATTAATGTCTGTCCACTCTTGTCTAGAAACCTAGAATGACCATGGGACCATTGGAATAATACTCCAAGGGAGAACAGATGTTCAATGACTAGCAGCAAGCATCAGGATGCAATCTCCAGAGAACATTAGCATCCCTTCAGTATTGGATATGTGTTGCTATGGCTACACAGATGCCTTGGAGACAAGAGTTCATTGTTTGTGTACACATATCCTATATCACCTGCCTTTGATGGCTTAATTCCCTTCAATGGCCATCTATAATATGTACTTCCATTTCCTTCCTCTAATTCCCTTCTTATCTCTCTACAGTCTAGCTTCTGATCTCAGCATGCAACTGAAATTACTTTCTCTAAACTTACTTAAATTCTCTTAATTGACAAATATAATGTCTTTTCCTCATCATTCTTACCACTCTTTAGTCTTTGACATCATCTATCATTCTTTCCCCCTTTATAATCTCTTATCATTTCTATAATGGTACATCTTAAATCTCCTTATCCAGTTCTACACCCTCAGATAACCCCTGGTCTTGTATCTCTAATTAGGCAGTTGCAAAATATCTTAAGCTCAACATATCCCAAACTAAATAATTATCGTTTCCAACCCACACTCCCTTCCAAACTTCCATATTATTTTCAGAGGTAACACCATCCTCTCAATTACTCAGGCAAGCAATTTAGATGTAATCCTTAATTCCTCACTTTCTCTTACCCATACATCCAATCTGTTACCAAGGCTGTTGAATTTATTTTCATGATATCTCATACATACATGAAATTTTCTCCCCTGGCATTGCCACTCTCATAGTGCAGGTTCTTCACATCTGGACTATTGCAATAGCATATTGTTTGATCTGCCAAGCATTTCTCCATTATCAATCCATTCTCCATTTAGGTGTAAAAATGATATCCCTAAAGTGTAGATCTAACTATGTTATTCGTATATTCAATAAACTCCAGTGGCTCCTTATCACTTCAGAGATCAAATAAAAGATCAATTATTTAGCATTCAAAACCCTTCACAAATTACACCACCAACCCCAACACACATATATACCATTCTAATCTTCTTGCTTCTTATGCTATTATACCCAAAGTACTCTTCAACACAAAAGCCCAGCCCTACTTAATGTTTTTTGGACAAGACACTCCATCTCTAACTTTAGACATTTTCACCTGCTATCTTTCTGTCACGAGTGGGACACTATCCCTTCTCATCTCCTTATTTGGACTTTCTTGTCTTCCTTCAGCCCTCAGTTAAAATTCCACTTCCAAAAAACAAAAACTTCCCTGTTCCCTTTTAATTCTAATGCTTTCCATATCTTGATCATTTCCAAATTGAATCATTGAATGTCTGTCACCTCAGACACATTGAGACCTGGAAAAGGCTTTTGCTTAAAACAGCAATAACAGTAACAAAAAAATTTTCAATTTACTGAAGGCTATTTGTACATAAGAGTTTGAACATTGGCTCATTAAATTGTGAGTTTCTTGAAAGGACAGACTACTACCTTTCTTTTTGTGTACAGTGCTTAGCACAGGGTCAACAATACAGGGGGCATTTAATTAATATTTATTGACTTAAGGACTCATATATATCCTACATATGTCTCCTACCTATATGATGACAGGCATCTGTCTTGTTGCACATGCCCTTGATCATAAATGTCTTCCTTGACTTGTTCTTGGACATAATATCATGGGGAAAAATAAGTGAGTATTCACAGTCAAACTTTATTCAGAATCTAGTATTTACTTCTTCCTCCCTCATTCTGGGAAGAATATTGATAAATCAGTTTCCTGACAAGGGCAATCAGGAATGAATAATCTAGAGATCACAACGGAAGAGAAAAAGTTGAAAGAAATGGAATGCTTAGTAGTAAGAAGAAAAGACTTACCTAGAGATGCAATGACTATATTTAAATAATTTAAAGACTGACATGTGGGTAAGAAATTACAACTATTTTCTTTCTTGAAGAAGGTAGAACTATGAACAAAGGTGAAAATGACAGAAATCAAGATTTAGACTGGCTTCATTAACAGAAACAAACAAACCTCCACCTTCCCTAAACAATGAGATCCATTTCATTGTGAATATATAAACTCATTATGTAACAAGTTCCCTCCCCCTCTCTGCCCCCCACCACATGGCTTTAGATGAAAATTGAGTGACTATTTAATGGGGAAAATGTAAATGGGTTTCTCATTCAGATACAAGTTAGACGAAATTGTCTCTGGTGTCCTTTCATATCTTGATAATCTCTATAATTTTTTGATTCTGAATATTGATTGACCAATTAATTGAAAAGTTAACAATGCTTTCTATTGCAAAAAATTGAGTTCTAGCTTCTTTTTTTTAAGGCAAAAATTTACCCGTATGAGTACTTCATTATGTTGAAAATTCTTTCTAATGGTAGGCCTTCTCTCTCTCTCTCTTTCTCTCTCTCTCTCTCTCCCTCTTTCTCTCTCTCTCTCTCTCTCTCTCTCTCTCTCTCTCTCTCTCTATCTCTCTCTCCTTCTCTCTATTTATCACTGGCAACATTAACCACATTTTCATACTGGTACTACCTAATATCTAATGAACAAAATGAGTGACAAATACATCTTTACCATTTTTTTCAGTTGATAATCTACACAAAAGTCAACTTCAAAATATTGCTAGAGAGTGGAGTTCATCCAGATTTTTTCAAAATTGTAGCTGTGAGACAAAAAAAAGTTCTAATAAGTACTGAAAAGATGGAAACTCTTCCAGTGCAAGTCTGGTGTATAATTATATATTGTCATTTGAGAACCTACCAAGGTGAAGAGAGACATTGCCAGATGGATTGCCTCTGGGTAATGAATTGGTTTGACCCTGTTAGAAAAAGAATGGACAGAAATACAAAAATAGTTTTAATGTCATATGTCCCCTTTCTTATTTCTCAGAGATAGTGCCATGATCATCAACAAGGGAAAAGGAGATATGGCCAATGGCAAAATAATTTATTTCAAGATTAATTGAACCATATCTCTATTGGCATTATTGCTATGAATGAAAGTAAAAAAAAAAGTAAAGGACATCCAGATACATGGAAGAGTGGCTCACAACTTATTCTCAGGGATTGAGGTAAAGGAGTTGGTAGACACTCAAAGATATAAATTAAAAACACATTGGTTAATTTTGCCTCATCATGTTCAAAAGAGTGTAAGAAATCTTAGTCATCAACTTTCATTGCAGAGTACGAATGAGTAGAGGAAATTCTACAAGGATCTCAAAAAGGTGTTCCAAATTAAATTAACACTTTTTGATTGCTAGTGACCTCACTAAAAAAAATGGGAGAGAGGAGAATAATTTTTAAAAATTGAAAATGTTCTAAGCTGAATGAATGCAAAATTACAAAATAGCAAGAACTTTCATGCTTGATATTCAGTGCTTTCTTCAAAAAGAGAGTTGGAAGTCTCTGGATAAGAATGGCACAAAAATATGAAAAATGAATCTACTATGTATAAAGAGAAAGGAAATCACTAGTTGTATGAAAAGAGATGTAACTTATTTCTGATCAGCTACTTGTACAACCAACAATGACTAGAAATAAGAAAAACCAATGTAAATCTTAAATGACAAGAAAGTTAAAAGATGAGAATACAACACTGAGTGGCATTAGAACAGCTCCAACCTTGCTTACTTAAACAAGCTGTCAATTCAAAAAATAAGTGGATAAAATTAGTACCATATCTTAGAGAAGTTATAAGATACAATAAGTAAAGCAATGACACAAGGCAGAAAAAGACCAGACGCTGTAATTCAGCAATCTAAATTAACTTAAATCTGAATCAGCAATTTGATTCTAGTGAAATTCTTTGGAAAAGATGATACAATGTAGGCAAAGGCAATGGAAACCTAGTATAAGACATAATTTCAAATATGTATATGGAAAAAATATAGGAAAAAAATGACCCTATAGAGTTAAAGCAGATCATGACAAGAGAAAATTTAGAAATCACAAGAAAATTAACAATCAGAAACTGAAAGAGGTGAGCATATGTTTTGTCTCATGTATTTCAAATAAGAATGATAATTAAACAATAATAGCAGCACTTTAATAGCTCAATGCCTGATGGACAATGTAATACCATTGCTTTGGATTTCAGAGAAGTCAGAAAAACACTCGATTCTGGTGAAATACATAGATAAGAAATTTACACTGGAGATAGTTAACAGGTTTAAAGTCACTGAAGAATCAGTTTTCAGGAGTTTTCAAAGAAGAGGTTCTGAGAGTAAGAGGGGTGTGGAAGAGGGATTTTATCAGAAAGAGAAAGGTGCTAGAGAAAATATTTTCCAGTGTGTCAACTAACTTTTTTTCTTTTTTGTTTTATTTTTTCTTTGTTCTCTCTTTTTTTTCCCCTTTTTAATATTTTTAAATTAATACTTTTTTCACAAGTTACATGTAAAAATTATTTTTAACATTTGTTTTTGAAACTTTGAATACCAAATTCTCTCCCTTCCACTATCCCCAGCCCTCCCTCCCCATTGAGAAGGCAAGCAATTTAATATAGGTTATACATGTATACTCATGCACAACATATCCGCAATAGTCATGTTGTGAAAGAAAATGTAGACAAAAATCCCAAGAAAAATAGTAAAAAAGAAAACTCAAGTATGCTTCAATCTGCATTCAGATACCAACAGTTCTTTCCCTGGGGATGGATAGCATTTTACATCATAAGTCCTTCATGTCTTGGATTGCTGTGTTACTGAGAATAGCTAAATCCTCACAACTGATCATCTTACAATATTGCTATTACTTTATACACAGTACATTTCACTTTGCATCAGCTAATGTAAGTTTGTCCAGTTTTTTGTAGGTATCTTGCTCATCCTTCCTTACAATACAATAGCATTAGATAATAATCATGTATAACTTGTTCAGCTATTCCCCAATTGATGGGCATCCCCTAAATTTCTAATTCTTTGCCCCCAGAAAAGAATTGTTGTAAATATTTTTGTTCATATAGTTCCTTTTACTTTTTTAAATCTCTTTTGGGAAACACACCTAGTGGTGGGATTGCAATGTCAAAGGATATGCATGGTTTTATAGCCCTGTGGGAATATACCCAAATTGCTCAACAAAATAGTTGAATCAGTTTATAAACTCACCAATAGTGTATTAATGTCTCATTTTTGCCCCATTCCTTTCAACATTTCTCATTTTGCTTTTCTTTACTACTAGAAAATCTAAAAAGTATGAGGTAGTACCTCAGACTTGTTTTAATTTGCATTTCTCCAATCAGTAATGAGTTAGAGTATTTTTTTCATACAACTATTAATAGCTTTGATTACTTTATCTAAAAATTTTTATCTTTGACTATATTTCAATTGTGGAATGACTGTTATTTTTTATAAATTTGACTCAGTTCTCTAGATGTCTGAGAAATGAGCCATTTTTCAGAAAAAGCTGCTTCAGATTTTCACAGCTACTGTTGTTAATTGTATCCCCCCCATTTAATCTATTCTCTCTCTCCTTTCATCCTGTCTTTTCTCAAAAGACTTTTACTCATTGGGGTGGAGTCAAGATGACAGAGTAAATGTAGGAACTAAATTGAGTTCCCACTCCAACCACCTCCAATACCTATAACATATGACTCTAAACAAATTTTAGAGCTACAGAACACACAAAGTGAAGATAGAAACAAATCTTCCAATGAAGGTAAACTAGAAGGTCAACAGGAAGCATCAACTGCACCAAGATGGGAACCAAGTGCAGTCTCACATGAGCCATATGGACCTAGACCTGAGGGAGAACAGACCAGTGGCTCAGATCAGCTAGAGCAAATTTCGGGAGAATGAAACAGCAGCAGCTGTGACAGTTTCCAAAATTTTCAATGCATAGACGCCAAATAGAAAATTAAAGGTGAGTGGGGAACCTTGTTGATCCTGGGTGAGAGAAGACTATGGTCTTGCCTCTAACCCAGTGGCAGCAGAAGTGAAGGTGGCTGCAATTATTTCCATTGTTGTTGCTTCTGGCTCCTGGCCTAAAGATTATAGTGGGATGAAGTGACTGTACACAGGGTGTTTTCAGGAATCACTCTGCTGCCACTGAGGCAGGAATCTCTTGCTTTGCCATGCTTGAATCTGAGTTGCAGTTTTCTGTGGTGGTACTGGGTTGAGGAGTACTGGTGTGGCAGAGCTTGTTGAGACTGTCGAGAGAATGTCCTCCTCACAGTTTTGAGGCAGGTGCCTGGAAAACAAAAAAACAAAAAAAAAATCTGTGCAAAAGCCCAGAAATTCATGACATAGCACTCTCCACTCTGAAAGCTGAGTTCTACTGTGGCAAAGAGCTCAAAAGTCAAGTAACTGGCTGGCAAGATGAGGAAAAAGGGAGGTATAATCAGACCATAGAACCCTTTTTTAGAGACAAAGAAGATCAGAACACAGAAGAAGAAGACAACAAAGTCAAAACTCCTGCATCAAAAGCTTCCAAGAAAAATATGAATTGGTTGAATGTCATAGAGAATCTCAAGAAAGATTTTGAAAATCAAGAAAGATAAGTAGAGAAAAAATTGGGAAGAGAAATGATAAAGATGTAAAAAAGTCATGAAAAATGAGTCAGTAGCCTGACTAAAGAAAATAATCTTAAAAAACAGAAAAACTCAAATGGCAAAACAGGTCCAAAAAGCCACTGAGGAGAAGAATGCCTTAAAAAGTAGAATTGTTAAGATGTAAAAGGAATTTCAAGAAATCACTGAATACAATAATTCGTTTAAAATTAAGTTGGAGAAGATGGTGGCATAGGAGCAGCAACATATCTCAGCTCTCACATAGCCACCCCAAAATACCCATAAAATATGACTCTAAATTAATCCTAGAACTCCAAAACACACACAAATATACTTTCCACTAAAGGCAGCTCGGCTACAAGGAACCATATCAGCACTGTGAACCGAAACCAGCCTGGCCTGAAGCCCTGGCTGAGCCCCAGGGGAGGCTGGACAGGAGGAGCCCAGGAGCCTGGGGTGAGCAGATTGGCAATGAGTGGATTAGCGGCAACTGAGTCCAGCGTTCCAAACTAGAACAGAGGGGATTGAGAAATTGGAGGAGAAAAGCAGTCCAGCCAAAAGCCTCCAGGGCTGGAAAGTGAAAGGCAAAGGTTTTGCACCTGCCTCCGCATTGCAGCTTCCACACTCGTGGACTGCAGACAGCAGGGGGACTAAGCAATCATTCAGAGGCCAAGTGCTCTCATGTTGAGTGGCCTGGATCAGGTTTGGGGTCTTGGGCCTCGGTCCTGGAGTCTTCATTATCCAGTGAGCTGGAAGAAAGTAGGAAAGGGATGCAGCACCTTTCTGAGAGCTACGGCAGCTGGGAGGACCCCAGCAATTTGGGACAGAGCTTTCCCTTCTGGAAGCAGAACCCTACAGAGATTTAAAAAAAAATCACAGACTGACCAATTATGAGTAAGAATAAGAATAAGAAGCAAAGTAAGAACAGCAAACAAATGCTAGATTCCTTCATTAGGGAAAAGAAAGATCATGGCAAAGAGAGGGAGGAGGAGAGTTCATCCAGAGCTCCTCCACCAGGGGCCTCCAACCAACATGAAGAATGAATTAAAGCTAGAGATGAGCTGAAGAAGGACTTTGAAAACCAAATAAGAGAAGTGGAAGAAAAATTGGGAAGAGAAATAAGAATGTTGCAAGAAAATCATGAAAAGAGAGTCAGCAATGGGACCGAAGAAATCAACACCCTAAAAAATAGATTAACTCAAATGACAAAAGAGGCCTAAAAAGCCAATGAGGAGAAGAATGCCTTAAAAAGTCGACTTTGCCAGAGGGAGAAAGAATCTCAAAAGCACTCTGAAGAGAATAATTCCTTCAAAATTAGAGCGGAGCAAAAGGAAGCAAATGACTTCATGAGAAATCAAGATACTATCAAATAGATCCAAACA
>CM053587.1:193409319-193437756 GCA_028646515.1 Pseudochirops corinnae
ATATATATATATATATATATATATATATATATATGCAATTATTATCATTATTATTATTAACTTCATCCAACTGGAACTTGATATACACAGCCACTGTGGTTGGGAGATCTATCCTGCCCTACTGAAAAGTCAGAGGGGTGAGGGGGGAAGACATAGGAGAGAATAGACTGGGGAAGGGGGAATACACTGGGATGGCTCTTTTGGGGTGGTGGGTAGGGGAAAGATGGGGAAAAATATGTAACTCAAAATCTTGTAGAAATGAATGATGCGAACTAAAATAAAATTAAAAAATAAAAATAAAAAATTTTAAAAAAATTAAGAAAAACAAAATTAAGTTGGAGCAAATGGAAGTTAATGACTTCTTGAGAAATTAAGATAATATAAAACAGATCCAAAAAAATGAAAAAAAAAAAGGAGGCAATGTGAAATATCTCATTGCAAAAACCACTGACTTGGAAAATAGATCCAGGAGAGATAATTCAAATATTATTGGACTACTTGAAGGCCAGTATTCAAAAAAAGATCTGAGACATCATCTTTCAAGAAATTCTTAAAGAATATTAAGCTGATATTCTAGAACCAGAGGGCAAAAGAGAAATAGAAAGAATTCACCAATAACCTCTTGGAAAAGATCCCAAAAAGAAACCTCCTAGGAGTATTATAGCCAAATTGTAGAGTTACCAGGTCAAGAAGAAAATATTACAAGGGGTCAGGAAGAAACAATATGAGTATTGTCAAAACACGATCAGTACAACACAAGATCTAGCAGCCTCTACATTAAGGTATCAAAGAGCTTGGCATATGATATTCCAGAGGTCAAAGGAGGTGGGATTAAAACCATGAATCACCTACCCAGCAAAACTGAGCATAATGTTTCAGAGAAAAATATGGTCATTCATTGAGGTGGAGGACTTTTAAGCATTCTTGATGAAAAAAGCAGAGCTGAATAGAAAGTTTGCCATTCAAATACAAAAAGTATGAGAAGGTAAAGAGGGGAAAAAAAGCATAAGGAACTTGTCAAAGTTGAACTATTCATATGTCTGCATGGAAAAACAGTAATTGTAAATTATGAAACTTTACTCAGTATGAAGATAGTTGAAGGGAATATAAACACATATGTGTGTTTGTATATCTCCATGTATGTATGTATGTATGTATGTATGTATACATATACATAGGTCTGTATTGAAAGGTATTTATGAAAATGAATACATATGTGAGTGTGGGTATATATGTGTACAGATATACATAGACAGAGGGCACACAGGATCAATTGAATAGGAAGGGACAATATTTAAAAGGTGAAATTGAGAGTTGGGAGAAGAATATGAGAGGAGACAGGGAGAGACAGAACAGAGTTAATTATCTCATATAGAAGAGGCAAGGGATAACTGTTACAATGGAGGGGAAGAATGAGAAGGCAAAAGGGAATGGATCAACCTTACTCTCATTGAATTTGGCTTAGGGAAGGGATGGCATACACTCTAAATTAAGTATCTTGCCCTACAAGAGAGTAGGGGGCAAGGGGATGAGAGGGTGAATCATGGAGGGGAGGGCAGATTGGGGGGGGGATTGATAGAAGTATGCACTTTTATAAAGGGATGGGACAAAGTAGAGAATAGAACAAGTGGGGGGCAGGATAGGATGGAGGGAAATGTAGTCAGCCTTTCACAATATGGCCACTGTGGAGATGTTTTGCGCAACTACACATATACAGCCTGTATTGAATTGCTTTTCTTCCGAGAGGGGATAGGTGATGAGGGAGGAAGGGAAATCTCTATCTCTGTGTCTCTGTCTCTCTGCCTCTCTGTCTCTCTCTCTGTCTTTCTCTTTCTCTCTAACTAAATATATAGAGATAGATACAGATATAGATATAGATATAGATACATATATATGAGGGGTGGAGCCCAGATGGCAGCATAGAAACAGCAAGGTTTCGCATCTCCCACATAGCCATCTCAAATACCCATAAAATCTGACTGTAAACAAATTTTAGGGCTCCAAACCTCACAAAAATATAGAAAAACACAACTCCCGCTGAAAACAGCTTGGCAAAAAGGACTCATTGCAGCATGCTGGGAGCCAAAACCAGACCAGACTGAAACCATGGCTCAGCCCCAGGGTGGCCAGGATGAGCCCCAGCTGAGACCTTCAGGAGAGTGGATCAGTGGCAGCTGTGGCAGTTTCCAGAATTATCAAGCCATAAGAAACAAGGACAAAGTGAAAGTTCAGCAGAACACATCTAAATTTAGGAGACAAAGCAAGGAAGGGACAGAAGTAGAGGCTCTGCAGCTGCCTCCATATGGTTGCTTCAGAGCTCCTGGCATGCAGACTGCAGGGGGGCCAAGTGATTGTTCAGAGGCTAACTGCTCTTGCATTGAGAAGCCTGGATCCAGGTCATGGTCTTGGGGTGCATTTTCAGTGAGCCAAAGTCGGTGGGGGTTTCAAAAAAATGGCAGGCTCCCAATAGTTCCAGTAGCTGTGAAAACCCCAATGATTTGGGACAGAGCTTTCCCCTCTGGAAGCAGAGTTACACAGAGCTAAAAAATCAAGTAATTAACTGGACAACATGAGCAGGCAAAGGAAGGAAAGTAAGAACAGTAACAGAATGTTAGATTCCTTCTTCGGGGACAAAAAGGATCAAAGTATGGAATGGGAGGAAGACAACACAGTCAGAACTCCCACACCAAAAGCTTCCAAGAAATATGAAGACTGTCTACAAGCCATAGATCAATTTAAAAAGGATTTTGAAAACCAAATAAGAGAAGTGGAGGAAAAATTGGGAAGAGAAATGAGAATGATGCAAGGAAATTGTGAAAAGAGAGTCAACAACCTGACTGAAAAAAATAGCAAATTAAAAAATAGATTAACTCAAATGGCAAAAGAGGCCCAAAAAGCCAATGAGGAGAAGAATGAATTAAAAAGTCAAATTTGCCAGATGTAAAAAGAATCTCAAAAAGTTTCTGAAGAGAATAATTCATTCAAAATTAAAGTAGAGCAAATGGAAGCAAATGACTTTATGAGAAATCAAGATACTATTAAACATATCCAAACAAATAAAATACAAGGCAATATGAAATAGCTCCTTGAAAAAAACCACTGACCTGGAAAATAGAACCAGGAAAGAGAATTTAAAAATTTTTGGACTACCTGAAAGCCATGATCAAAAAAGAGCTTCAAGAAATCCTCAAGAAAAATTGCCCAGATATTTTACAACCAGAGGGCAAAATAGAACTTGAAAGAATTCACTAATCACCTCTTGAAAAAGATCACAAAAAGAAAACTCCTAGGAATGTTATAGACAGGTTCTGGAGTGTCCAGATCAGGGAGAAAATATTACAAGCTGCCAAGAAAAAACAATTTGAATACTGTGTAAACACTATCAGGATAACACAGGATCTAGCAGCTTCTACATTAAGGGATCAAAGGGCCTGGAATATGATATTCCAGAGATTGAGGGAGCTAAGAATTAAACCAAGAATCACCTACCCAGCGAAACTGGGTATAATGTTCCAGGGGAAAATATCATCATTCAGTGAGGTGGAGGACTTGCAGACATTCTTGCTGAATAAACCAGAATCAAAAATGAAATTTGACATTCAAATACAAGAAGCATAAGAAGGTAAACATGGAAAAGAAATCATAAGGAACTTATCAAAGTTGAACTATTTACATGCCTACATGGAAAAACAATAATTGTAACCTATGAAATGTTTCTCAGTATGAGGATAGGTAAAGGGAATACAAATGTATATATGTGTATACGTACACATATGTCTATATAGGAGGGTTTATAGATGCATACAAACACTTATCTGAGTATGTGTATATATGAGTACATAAAGGGCACAGGATCAATTGAATAGGAAGGAATGATCCTCTAAAAGGTGAAATTCTGAGGTGGGAAAGGATTAGAATGAGAGGAGAAAGGGAGGGACAGAATGGGGTTAATCATCTCATATAGAAAAGGCAAGGGATAATTGTTACATTGGAGGGGCAGAACAGGAAGGCAAAAGGGAAAGGGTCAACCTTACTCTCATTGAATTTGGCTTAGGGGAGTAATGTCATAAACTCTACACTGGGTATCTTGCCACACAGGAGAGCAGGAGAGATGGGGATTACATGTGGGATGGTGGAGGGGAGGGCAGGGTGCAGGGAAGGGCTTCTGGAAGTACGCACTTTTGTAAAGGGACAGGGTAGCAAATAGGACAGGGGGGCCAGGATAGGAAGGAGGGACATATAATCACTCTCTCACAATATGCCCACTGTGAAGAGGTTCTTTGTAATTACACACATACAGCCTGTATTTAATTGCTTGTCCTTCCAGTGGGAAGAGGATGACGAGGGAGGAAGGGAAAGAATCCAGAATTTAAAGTTGTATAATGAAATGTTAAAAAAATATTATTTACATGCAATTTGGAAAAAAAGATATTGAGGTACTGGGGTAGGGAGATTCATCTTGCTCTACTGGAAAGTCAGAGGGTTTATGGGAGGGGTACAGGAGAGAGCAGATTGAAGTAGGGTGTATGCTGTGGGATTGCTATTTTGGGGTGGGGAGAAAATTTGTAACTCCAAATCTTGTAGAAATGAATGACATAAACAAAAAAGATGAAACAAATATTTTTCTAAAAAACAAAATTACCAAAAAGAAAAAAAAACATTCTTACTTGACCTGGGACCTCTGACATTTGGCTATTGTTTTCCCGTTTTTTTGCATTTGGGGATGTTGTTCAAGAGGTCATTGATCGATTCTTTCAATTTTTATTTTACAATCTGTTTCTAGAATACCAGGGCAGTTTTCCTTAATATTTTTTGAAAGATGATATCTAGGCTCTTTTTGTGATTTTGGCTTTCAGGTAGTCCAATAATTTTTAAATTATCTCTCCTATGTCTATTTTCCTGGTCAGTTATTTCCCAATGGTATTTTTCACATTTTCTCCTTTTTTAAAAGTCTTTTTGTTTTGTTTTTTCATCATTTCTCCTAAAATCATTACTTTTCATTTGCTCCATTCTAATTTTTAAGGAATAATTTTCTTCAGTGAGTTTTTGGATCTCCTTTTCAATTTGGTCATTTTGCTTTTTAAAGTATTCTTCTCTGTGTTGTCTTGTTGGATCTCTTTTACCATTTGCCCTACTCTGTTTTTTTAAGGTATTGTGGGCTTCAGTATTTTCATTTTTTTGTGTGTCCCTCCTTTTTCATGTTGTTGATTTCTTTTTCATTGTTTTCTTACATCACTCTCAAATCTCTTCCCAGTTTTTCTTTTACTTCTCCTACTTTATTTTTAAAGTACTTTATTGGGTTCTTCCATGGTCTGAGACAAATTCGTATTTTTTCTTGGACTCTTTGGATGTAAAATCATTGACTTTGTTGTCTTCTTCTGAATATCTGTTTTGATTTTCTTTGTTAACATATTAACTTTCTAGTCAGAGATATTTTTGTTTGTTTTGTTTTGTTTTTCTTTATTGTTTGCTCATTTCCCCCATCATATCACTTATTTTTTTACCTCTTTGATAAAGTAGGGTTTTGCTTGCCTTTGATAAATTATGGTGCACTATTGCAAGCTTCAGGGATTTTTTGCACCTGTTTTCAGAGATACTTCTAGGGACCTATAAGTTTTCAGTTCTCCCCAGGGATATTATCTAAGGAAAGCTGTTTTCTATTCTTCTGGCTCCTGCTCTGGTGGATGAGCAACCACAAACACTCTTTTCAGCCCTATCCCCACTCCACCATGGCCACAAGCTCTGCTATGCTACTGTTTCTCCTTGTCCCAGGACTGTCATCCATGACTGGGTCCTGCATCCAAGTATAAGCAAAGCAACAGAGTTCTGCTTCAGTGCTTACAAAGAGACCCCTGAAATCTTCTTCTGACTAGCTGTTCACCGCCACCCCCCTTATCATCCTTTCATGGTGGGTTCTGACAGCAGCTGCTGCTGCTGCTAATTCAGCCACTCTCTATGCTTGCTGGGGTTGGGTCTACAATGGTGTGGCCTGCTGTGGACTGTGTTTCACTCTTGTTCAGGTGTGATTGGTCTTTCCTGATGATCTTATAACATGTATTTGGTGTTTGTGGGCTGAGAGGTCTGGAAAATGACACTGCTGTTGGTGATTTATTCACTCTGAGGCCTGCTCCGGGTTTCTTGAGGCCTACACTGTGCTGCTGTGTCCTGCATTGAACTTCAATCCTTTTTCACTCTGATTCCACAGACCTTTTCTGATGACCTTCCAAAAGTTGTCTTAGGCTAAAAGTTTGTTTCACTTCATCTTTTTGTGGGATATGTTGCTCTAGAATTTGTTATTCATTTTTTAAAGTATTTGGAAGGGTTTCAGGGAGAACTCAGGAGAGTTCTTGCCTTCACTCTGCTATCTTGGCTGCACTTTTGTCAATTTTCTATATATGTACCTATCTATCTATCTGTCTATCTATCTATCTTTGCAATATAATGTATAGATGTGAGGTGTGTCTTACTTTAAGGAAAATTAACTGTAGAATAGAGAAAACCTGGGTTCACATTCTGCTTTTGACTTATTATATCTATATTTCCCTTTGAAAATCAAATAATGTTTTAGTGACTGACCAATTTCTCGATGTGCATCAATGAAGGAAGACTCTGAGACCTCAAAAGAAAATTATTGTACAGATTTAATTCATGAATAAAGTCCTACAAATTTGCCTTGCATGTTCAAGTACACACATGTGTGATAACACTTCCCCAACATAGTCTGGGAAATTTTAAAGTGCTTTCTATTTATGTACATGCATTCTCATTCTCTCTCTCTCTCTCTCTTTCTCTCTCTCTCTTTTTCTCTCTCTCTCTTCCTCTCTCTCTGTCTCTTTCTCTCTGTCTCTGTCTCTCTCCCATACCTAAAACATTATCAATGTAGGGAGAAAAATCCTCAGAAGAAAACTTTCTCCGCCAATTGGGCAGCTGTTTTGTAATCTATTACTTTTGACAGTTAAGTGCAGCCTTGAGAATTTAAGCAACTGGCACAACTTGCCTGTAAATGTCATAAATAAATCTTAAAACTGCTTTTTGTATATAATAAATTGTTAGGATATGATACAATATGATACCAGTATATTTAGTATGTCCACTTTGTCTAGCAAATATGACTGTGTATGTATGTATTCATGTATAGAGACAGTTATTGCTGATATATATACACAATACACATGCATACATGTATGTGTGCATATTTATGTATGTGTATGTCTGTGTGTAGGGTGCATGTGTGTGTGTGTTTGTGTGTGTATGTATATGTTTAGTTATAATGATCAATTACATAATGATCATATAAAATCTTCATATGGACAGTGAAATAAGAACAGAGTTAAAAATGGGGGGTAAAAAACTAGGCTGCATTACACTTATAGAAATGTACAATATTTTAAACATTCCTAACCTATTGGTGTCACAACAATCCACCTCCACAACATCAGGATTCTCCTGGTAAAACTATATGAACATGAATCAGGGAAGATGATATTTGAAGATTCAAACATACACTGAAATTATTGCTGTACAATCAAACTTTTTTCCCATAAGAAAATGAACTTCTATGCTTACACCACTTTGGAACTCAATTTGAACTACTGAATAGCCCATAAAGGAGAGGGATTCTAGATGAGAACTACAAAGGATTTTTATTTCAATTCCCCAATAATTTTTGCTTTTGAGGATCAGTATCTGAATTATGTGATTTAGAATTTTATTTGCTCAACCAAAGACAGTATAAAGGCAGAGATATATCATGGCCATTTGCATTTATATGGGACTTGATTCCTACTGTGCTTATTGGCTGAAATACTCTTATAGCAGAGTGAAGATAAAGCAAATCTCATATTCACAAATTCATCTGTATGGGGTATGCATAAGTGTAATGCTAATGTAATTTGAATTTGAAGACCCCTTTGTATTGGCAAGTAAGCAGGTACTTAGCACCTTGTTTCAAATTAGCACCTTGTTTAAACTATTTAATTAACACAGAGGTAGTTAACACCTTGGGAGGAAGTTGCTGATGTAACAGGAAGGGGTTGGCTGAAACAGGAAGCCACTCATGCTGTGTATCTATAAGGAAAAACCCAGAGAGAGACAGTCAGAATTTCTTGGAGCACCATGGAGGTAGAAGGAGATGCAGGGAGGAGACTGAGGAGGAGCCCAGCTGAAGAGAATGGCTTTGATTTTGAAAACCTTAACAGGGTAATTTTTGATTCTGGGAGCCAGCTGAGAATTCTTCTGGGTCTGAGGGCCAGCCGGAGGTGCCAAGGGACTGAAGAAGCATGACTGTGATGTTGAGACTTTGTGTGTGATTTTGTTGGGCCTTGACTTCCTGGGAGTGGAGATAGCAAGGGAATTGAGATAGCCTGGACACTGTGAACTTCAATATGAAACAGGAACATGCTTGGAGAACTGGACAAGAACCTTGGAGCTGTCTGTCTTTGAACCCAGGTGACAATTTGGTGAATGCAGGTAGGAACTGGGACCATGGAAGGGGATCCAGGGAATCTGAGAAATCACTCTGAGTTAAACTGAAAGAAATCTTTACTTGGATATTGTGTACTGCCTAAGAAGATTATAATTTACTAGTGACCTAGGGTTAGAGGGTCTGTGTATTCTTTGATGATTTAATGGTGAATAATGAAGGATGACTATTGATTAAATTATTATACTTAGTGATTGATGACTGAATAAGTAATTGATTTGTAACATAGTATGCCTCGTGAATGGATAACTTTGATCATTGTACTTTGTGACTGAATTAAGGATTCTGTGAATGCTTGAGTTTCTAAATGTTCTTTGTTTAAAACTCTGTGACCGCTATAGTGGAAACTATGTGGATATTTTCTGTGACAAGTTGTTGTGGATGCTATATTTTGATTATCTGTGGCAAGTTGAAATATTGTGAATGCTGTACCTTGATTTCTGTGAATGTTTTGCTTTGATTTGTTATGGAATAAATAGAGTATTTACTATACTGTGTAATCAGAGCCTTAAACACTGTTCACAGTAGCATTCTTCTGAAAAGCTGCTAGTGCTTGGCTTTACAATAAGTTACACATGAAATATTCTTTACTATCTATCAAAATTATGACAAGGAAGAAAACATGGAATACATATTGAATATACACTTTGGTGAACAGCTCTTCATATATGTATTATGGGTATTTTTGTTCAAGTTTTCTATTATCCTATTGAATTATCATTCCAATACTACTTCTCTCTTTTTTATATTTATATCTATAAAAACATCACATTGCATCTTATAGAATGCCTATAATTGCATCAATCACTCTATCTCATATAAGGTAACTAATAATATGTCATTAATCTTATCAAGTGAAAGCATTTCCTTAGAGGATTGAAATTAATAAGAGCCATAGGGGACAAGGATTAGACATATTGAATTGATCAATAAAGCAAACACAGTTTAATTAGTAGATAGGAGTCCTATTTTGATTGGTTGAGGAAACTTGGTCACAGACTATGGATCTTCTGTAAAATAGAACACCAGTTCAGAACCCAGTTATCACAGTGTTTTAAACCAGAGAGGACAAAACTGTTTCAACTAAGCAACTGAGTCCCTAAGAAGGAGTTGTTTGGAAGATGATTGGAGAGAGATGTCCATGGATTCATGGATTCAGAAGATTTGGAGATAATATTGACTGGCAGTGGTCTCTCGATGAGAAATTATGGACAAACTAGATTCATTAAGTAAAAGGAAAGTCATGTTTCTACAAGGTACTAGCATCAGTCATTAGATCATATATAAGGAGATCATCTTGAAACTTTAGGCAAAAGGATTAGCAAGGAGCTATGACTTGCTCTTTTGTCATATGTGATCACAAAGCCTAAGTTTATTCCATATTGATGGGAGAATATGAAAAAGTCTTTCAAAATGTTTATACCAACTGTTCTTACTTTATCACATTATTCAATAGTCTTTTCTAAAGGTAATTAAATCTGACTTATTGATATGCACTAATATGGTGGAGGAAGGACATTGACTGGGGTTTATAGGCTCTAGTATTAGGGAACCACCTTTATTCCTCTGCAGAATCTTAGTGCCTAAGGAGAGGAGCCGCAGCTGCCATCTGACGACTTAGCCAGCCAGTATAAGAGAGTGTGACTGTACCTCTAGAACATGTGCTACAATAAGATTGCAGATTGAGAGCTGCAAGATATATTTAGTGACTCATGACACTTTTGTGTTGAATATACACACATATGTATGTATGTATGTATAATACATATTCAACACTAAAGTGTCAAGAATGTGTGTCTGTGTATGTAATCTTATTTGTTAAAAAGAGTACCCTAAATGACTTGCCCTCCATGTCATAAACTCACTTAGAATGTTATAGTGGAGAGAATACTGGGTTTAGTGTCAGGATAGACATGAAATCAAATATTTAGTCCAACAATTACTAGTTGTGTGATACTGGCAAGTTGTTTTCCCTCATTGAGCCATAGAAGGGCTCTCTGAGGATCAAATTATTATTATTATTATTTATTATTGCAAATCACTTACCAAATCCTTTAAAAGCACTGTATAAACATCAGATAGGGTAGAATTTAGGAAGACTTAATAGAAGATAAGAATCCTGCAGAGTAGAACCAAAGAGGCAGTTCATTCATTCCAGACTTGGGAGAAAGTCTACAAAATTTGTGTATGTAGAATAATGCAGGATGCTCTAAGGGAATTATTATTATAACCTCTGCCTTGCTGGGACAATATACATGAAAGGTCAGGCTTATTAAATAAGGTTTAAGAAAAAAGGTGCATTGGAACCAAATTATGTAGTCGTTAAATTTCAGGCTTAGGTGTCTGTGTTGAGGAAAAAGAACATAGTGAAACCAGCATATTAGGAATACTGTTGACAGCTATACAAAGGATGCACTAGAAAGGGTGAAAACAAAAAAGCAAAGAGGCCAGTTTTATCCTTATTATAACAGTTCAAATCAGAGGTAATTAGAGCTTGATCTATAATACTGATCTGTGATTGACAAATGAAGATGGAAAGAATATCATTTTAGAAGACAAAATAAGACTTAGCAAATGATTAAACTTGTGTATTGAAGTAGAAAGACGAGCTAAAAGTGACTCTCCTGTCTGCCCCCACTGGCAAAGTGACATAAAGCTTAATAGATCAATAAAATGTAAGGATAAAAGTCAAGGGAATAAATGAGTTTAGTTTTAAACACTCTGACTTTGAGGTGACACTGTGACTTAAAGGTTGAAATGCCAAACAGGCTGTTGGAGATGTGAGACTGTCTGTTAGGGGAAGAAGTGGGATTGTTGCGGTTGTTGTTCAGTTATTTTAGTCTTATCTCACCATTTGTAACCACATTTGGAGTTTTCTTGTCAAAAATACTACAGCATTTTGCTATTTTCATCTCTAGCTCATTTTATAGATGAGGCTTTAGTTATTTGCCCAGGGTCACATAGCTAGTAACTGTTTGAGGTAAGATTTGAACTCAGGTCTTTCTGATTCAAGGCCTTGCACTATGGAACACAGCTATACAAACATAAACACATATACACAAGTATGTGTGTATATGTAATAATTCATTATGGATTTTAAAAAACATCAAGAACAACACATATTTCAATATTCAAAAATAAGGTAAAAATTCATTGTTACATAAACATTCTAAAAGTATATATTTTAAAAGGTGGCAATATTATTTCTGTTTTTATTTTATCTTCTCCATTCCTTTTTTTAAATTCTGTATATTTTTAAAGCTTTAATTGATGAAATTGTTTTTCTTCATTGCCTGTTAAGTAAGTATTGCTCAAATTGAGTCTTTCTTTTAAAAAAAAATTGATAAGAATTTATATATAGAATTGAAAGCCACTTGTCTATTGGTGATAATTGAAGATAGAGAAATGTAAGGAATCAGGAAAGGAGAGAGTGCAAGGCAGAGGTTTTTAAGCTTTTACTGTGTCATTGATCCCTTTGATAGTCTAATGCAGCCTATTGACCTTTTTAAAAAATGTTTTTTAATGAATAAAATAAAATACATGGGGTTAAAAGAGAAACTGGTTATATTGGAACAGAGTTATTAAACAGACAACACATATATACACAAGCACAAATGTATGTACATATACTTGTATAGTAACATATGCATACATATGTGTGAATGCATTGTGTATATCTCTCCATTTATGTATCTACCTATCTCTATCCATTCATCTATCCACATATCCTAGGGTTAGAATCATAGGTGTAGAGGGAGAAGATTTCACTCTTCTCCACTCTTCTAAAATCCTACTCATCCCTAGGTATATTGTAATACAACAACACTTCCTTCTTTGCTGTTTCTCAAACAAAACAACTCTAGCTCCCTACTCCTGTTGTATTCTCTGATTGTTCACAATGCCAGGAAGTCTATGCCTCCTCATTTCCACCTTCTTTCCTCCGTGAATTCTTTCAAATGTCAGATGAAATCTTACTTTCTATGAGAAATCTTGACTGATACCCCCTCCTTTAATTCTAGGGTCTTGACTCTTTTGATTATTTCAAATTTGTCATTTTTATATCTTTTTTTGATTATACAAAATTATTTTATGATGTAATTTTCCCAATATCTTAGAACTCTTTGATAGCAGGTACTGTTTCCCCCCTTGTTTTCTGTCCCCAGGGCTTAGCATAGCACTTAGTACATAGTATATGCTTAATAAATACTTCTCTGGCTGAAGGAGGAAAAAACATTGGATAATGAATCATTGAAGTATGTTGTGTGTGAAAATCAATTGACATACAGGTGTAATAAGAAACTAGAGAAATGTATAGAGCAGAAAGGTCATTTATAATGAATGCCAGAAGAATTTTAGTTAACTCAAGGGGTCATAAGTCAAAAGAATTTCTTTCTTCCTCAATTTTACTAAAATTGAAATGACATGACTTAGTAAAAGAATAAGTAGATTGTGAGGAAGTGGAGGCATCTGATGAAAAATTATCTTCCAAGTTGTTAAGGATCACATATTTAGAGCTGGGAGAGACATTAGAGGTCAGCAAAATTTACAATTTCATATTATACATAAATAAATTTAGGAAATAAATTTAGATTCTGGGAAGATGTCATAGTAGGTTGGAAAATTCAAAACTCTCCAGATTGTCCCTAAAAATCAGAAAAAATAGTATCTCAAGGAAAACATACAGCAAAACAATAAATTAGAACAGGAGAAGAACATATATATGTATATATATATATATATATATATATATATACATTCATACTGCTACAAATTTTAAAAATGACTGAACAAAGGAAAAACAATTATTCCACCAAAGAAAAATACTATCAGGATATAAAAGACAGTGGTTTATCTTCAGAGGGGGATATTTATGCAAAGAAACACTTTTCAACTCCCCACCAAATGACATCAAATGGTCACTGACCCAAAAAGAATTCACAGAACTAAAAAGATATTAAAAGGCAAATGAAAAAGAAAGTGAAAAACTAAAAAAAAGAAATTTTAAAAATGAAAAAGCAATTCAAGAAAAATAAAAAGATTATGAAAAGAAAGACAATCATCTGGAATAGTAGATCCAGAATCTAAAGGAGGAAAATGGCTCTATAAAAATTAGAATTGAACGTGTGGAAGTCAATAAAGTTACAAGAGACCAAGAAATAATAAAATAAAGAAAGAAAGAAAAATAATAGAAAATAATGTGAAACATATCATAAGACAAACAAGTCATTTGGAGAACAGATCAAGAAGTGAAAGAAGAATAATCAAACATGAAAGCTCTGATTAAAAAAAAAAAAGAAATTCTGAAAACCAAAGGAGAGATTCATAAAATTAAATTACGAAAACTATTGAACTAATAAATAAAACAAAGAGCTGGTTTTATGGGGGGGAACCCAATAAAATAGATAAACATTTGGCTAATTTGATTTAGAAGATAGAAAGAAAACCAAATTACCAGTATCACAAATGAAAATGTGAATTCACCACCAATGAAGAAGAAATGAAAAAAAAAATGATTAAAGGGTAGTTTTTCCCAATTGTGTGCCAGTAAATTTGACAATCTGAATGAAACAAATGAATATTTACAAAAACATTTACAAAAACTCCTTCAGAACTGAGTCACAGAAGAGTTTGGTCAAGCCTCTGCCACCAGGGTGGCAGAGGTGGCAGTGGTGTGGTGGCTGCAGCTGCTGGTGCGTGGCTGCTTCCAAAGATTCTGCCCTACCCATCATAGGGGGACCAATTCAGAGGGTCATTGCTCTTGTTTGGCCCGCTTGAATCTGGGCCACAGTCTTTGGTGGTGGTGCTGGGGTTAGAAAAAGTAGCATGCAAGCACTTGTAGAGACAATAGAGAGGGCATCATGCCCATAGCTCTTATGACAGCTCTGACAACACATGTCCAAAACCCAAGAAATTTGGGACACAGCACTCTCCACTCAGGATGCAGAATTCTATTGTGGCAAAGATCTCAAAAGTAAAGTAATTGCCTGGCAAGATACACAGATAGAGGAGGTACAATGAGACCCTACAATTGTTTGGGGGACAAAGAGTACAGAAACATAGAACAAGAAGAAGACAACAAAGTCAAAACTCCTGCATCAAAAGACTCCAAGAAAAATATGAACTGGTTACAAGCTATGGAGGAGATCAAGAAGGATTTTGAAAAACAAGTAAGAGAAGTAGAGGAAAAATTGGGAAGAGAAATGAAAATGACACAAGAAAACCATGAAAAGCGAGTAAACAGCCTGCTAAAGGAGACCCCAAAAAATACTGAAGGAAATAACACCTTAAAATAGACTAACTCAAATGAATCAAAAAGCCAACAAGGAGAACAATGCCTTAAAAAGCCAAAATGTCCAGATGGACAAGCAATTTCAAAAGAAGAAAATACCTCCTTCAAAATTAGATTGGAGGAAATGGAAGCTAATGACTGTATAAGAAATCAAAATGATATAAAATAAATCTCAATGAATGAAAAAAAATAGAAGGTAATGTGAACTATCTCCTTGGAAAAAACACTGACCTGGAAAAAAGATGCAGGAGAGATAATTTGAAAATTATTGGACTATCTGAAAGCCATGATAAAAAAAGAGCCTAGATATTATCTTTCAAGAAATTCTCAAGGAAAATTGCCCTGACATTCTAGAATCAGAGGGTAAAATAGAAATTTAAAGAATTCATCAATGCCCCTCTTGGAAAAGATCATAAAAAGAAAACTCCCAGGAATAATATAGCCAAATTCCAGAGTTCCCAGGTGAAGGAGAAAATATTACAAACAGTCAAGAAGAAACAATTTGACTATTGTGGAAAAACAATCAGGATAAAACGAGATCTGGAAGTTTCTACATTAAGGATTTGGGGGCTTGGAAGATGATATTCCAGAGCTCAAAGGAGGTAGGATTAAAACCAAGAATCACTTACCCAGCAAAACTGAGTATAATACTTCAGGGGAATATATGGATATTCAAAGAAATAGAGGACTTTCAGCATTCATGATTAAAAACATGGAGCTGAAAATTTGACTTCAAAGTACAAGAAGCAAGAGAAGCATGAAAAGGTAAATAGAAAAATGAAATGATAAGGAACTTATTAAATTTTAACTATTTATATTCCTGCATAAAAAAGCAATAATTGTAATTCATGAGACTTTTATCAGTAGGAAGATAGTTGAAAGAAATATATATGTATACATATATATATATATATATATACACAAATATACATGTAAATGTGTCTCTGTGTGTGTACATGTATACATAGACAGAAAGCACATGATGAGTTGAATATGAAGAGATGATATCTTAAAAAAAATCCAGAGTGAGAGAGGAATATATTGGGAGAAGCAGAAAGTGTGAGATAGAATAGGGTAAATTATGTCATTTAAAAGAGTCTATAGAAAACTGTTACAATGGAGGGGGAAATCAGGAAGGTTAAAGGGAATGAGTCAGTCTTACAGTCATTGAATTTGTCTTAAGGAGGGAATAACATATATACGCAATTGGGTCTCTTACCCTACAGGAAAACAGGGGAGAAGGGGATCAGAGGGTCTATGACAGAAGGAAATGCAGTTTGGGGGAGAGGGTAGTTAGAAGCAAACACTTTTTAAAACAGACAGTGTCAAAGGTGTAAATAGAATAAATGGGGGGCTGGCATAGGATGGAGAGAATTTCCAATATAACTACTATGGAAATGTTTTGGATAACTATATATGTACAACCTGTATTGAATTCCTAATCTTTCCAGTGGGGGTGGGTGAGGAGGGAAGAAAGGAAAAAATCTAAAACTCAAAGTTTTAAAACAAATGTTTAAAAAAAATTGTTTTTTAACCTGTAACCAGAAATAAGATATACATGCAATGGGTTATAGAAATCCATCTTAACGAACAAAAAAGTTAGGGGTAGATGAGGGAGGATATGAGAGAAGAAGAGATTGGGGAATGGGGTATTAGGTATGCTTGCTATCTTGGGGTGGGGGGTTGGGGAAAGATGGGGAGAGTATTTGTAATTCTTAATCTGGTTGAAATGAATGCTGAAAATGAAAAATAAAGAAACGAAAGAAAAAATGAAAATTGTAGACCAATTTCACTAAGGAAAATAGATGCAAAACATCTAAATAAAACATTAGCAAGGAGATTATAACAATTCATCATGAGTATTATGGGCTATGACCAAATGAGTTTTATACCGGGAATGGAGGGCTTATTTAATACTAGAAAAACTATCAGCATAATCAATCATATAAATAACATATTTATTGTCATATTATTATCATATTATTATTATCTCAATAGATGCAGAAAACAGCTTTTGACAAAATAACAATATCCATTCCTATTGAAAAAAAAAACTAGAGAGCATAGGAATCAGTGAAGTTTTCCTTAAAATGATAAGTAGCATCTCTCTAAAACCATCAGCAAGCATTATATGTAATGGAATAGGGTGGAAGCTTTTCCATTAACATCAGGGTTTCGTGAAACAAGGATGTCCTTTATCACCACTGTTATTCAACAGTGTCCTATAAATGATATTTATAGCAATAAGATGAAAAGTAAATTGGAAAAATTACAATAGGCAATGAAGAAAGAAAGCTTTGAAGATGTTATGATGGTATACTTAGAGAATCAACTAAGCAGCTATTTAAAATATTTAACAACTTCAGTAAAGTTGCAGGATATAAAACAAATTCCACATAAATCATCAACATTTCTATATATTACTAACAATGCCCAGCAGCAAGAAATAGAGAAATTTCCTTTAAAGTAACTGTAGGTAATATAAAATATTTCAGAGTGTACTCACCATGAAGTAGGATCAGGAAAACATCAGTTTTGGAGGCAGTAAAATAATCATTTTCTTTTTCTTCTCTTTAACATAGAACCCTTTCTATTTCTATTTCCTTAATATTTTTTCCTCCATTTCCATGAAGCCTCATTTCCTGTTTTTCGTGTAGAGTAAGACATTTCTTCTGTACTTCTTTCAATGGTTCCCATTTGTCTTTCACTCTTTTATGTATCAGCAACCCACCATGGGATGTTTTAAGCATGCTTTTCTTTTTTCTTTGTTCCCCCTTTAGTAATCTCCAATTTAGTAATCTGTCAAAAGGCAGCCATTTTCCAGTAGACTTGTCCACATCTGAGGGGACCTCCTTACTTTCTATTGACATTATTGAAATAAGGCATTGTAAATGGAGTTTAAAATCACCTTTGAGGTCTTCTAGGGCATCCACCCATTTTGTAGATGAAAACATGAGAAATTCAGTGACTTGCTCAGGATACAAACCTAGTAATTAGCAGTTTGTAATTGAATCAAGTTCTCAAGTAAAATCATCACTCTACCATAGCACACTGAATTTGAGGGCACCTATGGATGTCCACCTGTGACTCTTCATCTCATCATGTAAATAGACCAAACTTTTCTGTCTTAATTTTAGGATAGCATACTTTACTTCAGTTCTTCTTTCTTTGAATTCTATTATTTTTTTGGCAGCCTGCTTATGTTCATCATTCAGTTCTTCATTTACCCTTTGTGTTGTACTTTTTAAAAAATTTCCTACTGTACAATGCCATAACTCACAGTCATTCACCAGCAGAAGAAAATTGTTATTAAAAAAAAAAAAGATTTGCCTTCATTTCCCAAAATAATGTTTTTTATTTCACTTTAAGGAAACTTTAGGAAGGTTTTTAAGGAACTTTAAGGAAAAGATTTGTAATTTCCTAAAGGCAATTGAGTCAATACTCCTCTTCCTTTTAATTGCTTAATATCATCCCTATAGCTGCTATTGCACCAGGTACATAATGTCCATGTATATTAACATGTACACACACATATACACATATAAATGCACATATATATTTTTGTACCATGGACACACATCATTCTATGCATATAAATATATGTACATATTTACCTACATGCATACATGTATATATTTATATGTATTTCTGTTGTACACATAAGTGTATATGTATTTCTATACACATACATGTTATCTTTTCCATTAAACTGTAAACTCCTTGATTACGGGTATATTGTTTGTTACATCATTACTATTTATAATGCTGAGTACAATGCTTGTGACATAGTAAGCAATCAGTAAAACCTTATTGACTGACTGAATGCTAAATAAGAATCAATTTTGGAACACTATTCATAGATTCTGGTCAATGGAGTCATGACTAAAAATCTTTAATTTATCTTTGTGCTGGAAATTAGATAAAGGAATATATCATATGATAGTCTACTAAAATATGCAATATCTCAATTTATGGCAAGAAATGCTGGCCAGATAATATAATATATGCTACCTGAATAAAATATGATTTTTCCATGAAAGGAAATAATTTTATCACTCTTTATATTATACAAAATATTAATATTTTTGGTGTTATTTTAAAAAATCATTATTCATATGATTATTACTGTATGTTATGGTGATGCAACTGAGACAGACAATGAAATAAAGCAATAGACAAAAAGAACATTTTTTTTTATCATATTAGTTTTCAAGCCTTTAATAAAGGCATCCTGAATAAATTCTGTTGGACTATGTTGCCTTAATTTAGATTGTTATGACTATTGTGGAAATTTTAAAGTTGGGAGGGATATTGTCTTTTCTCTTTTCATTGATTCATATTATAAAAGACCTCACATGTTTCTCTGAAATCTTCAAATTGGCCATTTTGTGTGGTTCAATAACATTCTGTTAAATGAATATACAGTAGTACTAAGTTCTTCAAATAATTAGACAAATTGCTTTTGTTTGCTAATTTTTATTAAAGATTGGTATGAGACAAAAGTTCATATATAAGAGTCTTTTAAAGTTTTATTAACCTCTGTATCTTATAATATTTGTAATGTGATTCTTGGGCCAAAGCATATGAATAATTTTTTTAAACATTCATTACATAATGAAAAGCTGCTGGACCATTTTGCAACTTTCACTCTCTCTGACTTACTATATTTTGCTTCCCTTACACCCTCTGACATTTAATTTTTTGATCATTTTTATGATTTTTACATGCAAAAGATGATAAAAATCACACTTTTTAGATTATTATTAATAGTTTGTTTCTTCTTTTGAATCTTCCCATTTCCTCTGACTTTTTGTTCTGGGAAATTGCCATTAATCTTTTTTTTTGTTGGTTGTTGTCCTTTGTGTTTGAAGAGGACCAAAATGAATCACTAAGTCAGAGTCCACGCACACTGCATTCAGCTGTGACTGAGAAGACCAACACAAGCTTGGAAGGCTTTACCACAGGTCAGGAACAAACAGTCCATACAAACATGTAGAGAGGAAATTAAATAAATTTGCACATCTCATGTTTCTTTTGGACTACTGCCATTCTACTCTGCTCATAGAAAACAGGATTTTCTTTGATGTAGGGATACTGTGATTGGTGGTTTTGTTCCAGTGTTGCCCATATCTCATAATTGATTCCAAAGTCCTTCAGAGAGACCTTGTATAATTTCTTCTGACCTCCACATAAGCACTAGCTTTGTGGGAGTTATCCAGAAAGTAGTCTTTTAGGAAAATGTATATATGGCCAGTCTGTCAGAGTTGTATTCTCTGCAGTAGAATTTGAAGACTTGGAAGTTCAGGTCAAGAAAGGATCTCAGTGTCCAATACTTTATATTGCCAGGCAATCTTCAGAACCTTCCTGACAACTCAAATGGAAGTTACAATTTAATTTCCAAAAATGGGGCTGGTTTACTCTCCAGGTTTCATAGGCATACAACAATGAGTTCAGCATAAGTTCTCTGTAGACCTTTAGTTAGCTACACAACGCAATCTATATCTTTTCTCTCCCACACTTTCCTTCAGAAACTCCCAAACACCGAGCTACTCTGACAATGAGTGTATCAATCTCATACTCTTTGTGAACATCCCTTGAAAGTATAGTGCCAAGGTGAATGAAGTTATCCACAGCATTCAAAGGTTTTCCATTTGCTGGAACTGATGTTTCCATGTATGGATGGTGCAGTGCTGGATGGTGGAGAATCTGTACTTTCTTGGTGTTGTCAGACAAAAATTAGGGTGAGCAGCAGAGAATTGATTCATATTCAGTTGCTTCTAAGTCTCAAAAGCTGCATTGAATACACAATCCCTTGTAAATAAAAAGTTACTCACCAACTCTACACTAACTTTTGTCTTGGCTTGTAGCTTTTGGAAGCTAAATAACTTAATGTCACTGCAATAACTGACACTGATGACATTTTATTCCTTGTTAAAGACATGTGACAACATTGTTGGATATATTAAGTTAAAAAAATAACATGGGAACAAGAACAGAACCTTGCTTTACTCCATTAGTGACTGAGAAAAAGAGAGCATTGTACATTGCCCAGAAAACATGCAAGAATGTCATCATGGAGAAAGATTCTGGTAAGATGGAAGAATAGTTCAGAAAATTCCTAGCTTTCAAAATATCCCCTCATAAAAGAGATAATAATACCTTAAGGTGATCAAAGTGTGGATAAAAATAAATAAGAATAAGGACACAATAGAGATCTTCTTGACAATTTTAGAAGATCAGAAGAAAAATCCCAGGAGGAGGTTTGGTCTCTGTGAAGAGTGAACACTTCCAGGCTAAGGTTCACTTTAACAGTAGGCAGAAAGCCCTGAAGTTAGTTGGTTTTAGAGGCTGCCTAGGCCCCAGTCACAGGAATTTTTACCCACCTCACATAGTGAGGGGAGTTGGACATCTGGGCCTGGGAAGATCAAGGGAATCTCTTCTGACAAGTAATGGCAGACCCAGTTGGGCTGTGAAGAGAGGAAGTGGTGAGAAGGAAAGAGCAAATACCCATTGAGTACAAAATCAGGGGGGTAGAAAGCCTGGACTGCAAATATTTTAAAAGGATACCATCCTGGAGTTGGTGACTAATGATTTCTCCAGACAACCAACATTTGTCATGATTTTCCAAAGCCCTCATTGCGTCAGTATCAAAGGCCTTTGTCAGACAAATGAACAATATGTATAGGCTAGTGTTCTGCTCCTGGTATTTCTTTTGGAGTTGTTGGACAACAAATACCATACCAACAATCCTTCAATCCTTTTTGAATTACACGGTCAGGTTGGTGGCCATTTTCCAGGTGAAGAATCAGCCTACTAAGGAGAACTTTGGCAAGACTCTTGCCAGCAATGGCAACTTATGTCACTTTCCTTTAAAAGATGGACAATAGAGCCATTCTTGAAATTCTCTGGGAATAACCCAGAAGATTTCAGTCAACTTTTGTATGAGCAGTGAACTCCCTGTCTTGAAAATCTCTGCTGGAATAGAGTCATCATGATCTGCTTTGCTTCACAAAAGGATCAAAATGACATTCAAAACATCTTCTTCAATTGGATATTCAGCTAGAGATGAATCAACTTCAACCTCAGGTATACATACATTCAATGATTTCTACATTGGTTGATAAAATTCTCTTGGGCATTCTATAGAAGTGTTCAGATGATCTCTGCAAGATTATGTCTTTATCATTAATTAATGTGCCTCTTGCTGCACTGAGAAATTGAGATGTTCCATAGTTCATTGATCCAAAAATAGCCATCATAGGATCATAAAAGTGTCATTAATTAATCTTATAGAGTTAATTCCTATAAATTTTGAATGTCAATTATTTATAAAAAATGTCTTATACAGAAATTTTTGCCTCAATATGTATTCTTATTCAAGCTACACTGAGTTTGTGCAAAAATATCTATAATTTCACATAGCAAAAATCCTTTTTAATTATTTATTCTATCTCTTATGTAATCATACATCATTGTTTGCAAACTTTTGAAAAGTATATTCATTTATTCAATATTTTCATGATGATATTATATCTATCTATAGATGTAGATATAGATTTGCTTTTTGGAGGGAGAAGGCAGGGCAGTTGGGGTTAACTGATTAGCCCAAGGTCACCTGGCTAGTAAGTGTTAAGTGTCAGAGGCCAAATTTGAACTCAGATCCTCATGACTCCAGGTGCACTGAACTGCGCCACCTAGCTACCCCTATTTTATTATATTTTGAATTTGGTGTTTTATTTCCCCAAATTACATGTAAAAACAATTTTAACAAGCATTTTTTTAAAAAACTGAGTTCAAAATTTTCTCTCTCCCTCTTGCCTAGACCCCTAATTGAGAAGAAAAGTAATTTGAAATAGATTATAGATGCATAGTCATGCAAAACATGTTTCCATGCCAGTCATGTTTTAAGAGAAAACACAGACCAATATAAAAACACAAGAAAAATAAATAAAGTTTAAATAGTACGGTTGATCTGTATTCAGGCACTATCAATTATTTCTCTTGGCATGGATAGCGTGTTTCATCCTAAGTCCTTCAGAGATCATTGCATTGCCGAGAATAGCTAAGCCATTTATAGTTGATCATGTTAAAATATTGTTACTACATACAGTGTTCTGATTGTTCTACTCATTTCTTTTTGCATTACTCCATAAGTAAAAAGGCTGATATTATCATAAATGAGGACAGAAAAGAATAGTTTGCCTGTCTGATTTATGAAGAATAGAAGAATACATGACCAAACAAAAGATAATGAATATTATGAAATGTAAAATGGATACTTTTGGTTACATTAAATTGAAAAGTGGTTTGCTTATTTTGTTTTGTTTTTCCACAAATGAACCAATGTAACCAAGATAAGAAGGGAAGCTGAAAACTAGGAAACAGTTTTTACAACCAGTGTCTCTGATAAAGTATGAATTGAATATGATAGGATTCCTGTTCTCTCTAGTGATTCTAATAGGCATGGGTGCTGCACTTTGCTAAAAACAAACAAACAGAAAACCCAAACTTTTTCTCCATTTATTGAGATAATCATATGATTTCTGTTAACTATGTATTGATGGGGTCAATTATGCTGAGAGTTTTCCTTATATTGTAACAGCCCTGCATTCCTGGTATAAATCCCACCTGGTCCTACTGTATTTTCCTCATGGTGAGTTGCTGTATTCTCTTGGCTCATATTTTATTTAAAATTTTGCATATGAACTCATTAGGAAAATTGGTCTACAAATTTCTTTCTCAGTTTTGTCTCTTACTGGTTTAGGCATCAGCATCAAATTTGTATTATTAAAAATCTATTTGGCAGAACTCCATCTATTCTTTTTTAGATAGTTTATATAATATTGTGATTAATTATTCTTTAAACATTTGGTAAAATTCACTTGTAAATCCATCTGACCCCGGAGATTTTTTTCTTATGGAGTTCGTTAATGGATTATTTTATTTCTTTTTCCAAAATTGGATTATTTAAGTATTTTATTTCCTCTTTTGTTAATCTGGGCAATGTACAATTTGGCAAATATTCATTTATTTAACTTTATTATCAGATTTTTTTGACCTACATTTGGTCAAAATAGTTTCTAACTATTGTTTCAATTTCCTCTTCAATAGTGGTGAATTCACCCTTTTGATTATTGATACTGATAATTTTGTTTTCTTCTTTTTCTTCTTTTTATCAAATTGGCCAAAGGTTTATCTATTGTGTTTTTTTTTCATGCATCCATCTCTAAGTTTTGTTAATTAGTTCAACAATTTTCTTGATTTCAATTTTACTGATTTCTCCTTTTGTTTTCCAAATTTTAATTTGGTTTTTAATTTGGAATTTTTATTTTTTATACCTTTTTTTTTAATTTCATGCCTAATTCATTGATCTCCTCTTTCTCTTTTTGATTCTTGTAAGCATTTTGAGATATAATATTTCCTCTAAGAACTGCTTTTGAATCATCCCATAAGTTTGGATATGTTATCTCATTATTATCATTCCCATAGATGATGTTATTGACTGTTTCTATGATTTGTTGCTTGCCCCACACATTCTTTAGGATTAAATTATTTAATTTATAATTAATTTTTAGTTTGTCTTTTCAGGGCCCTTTATTAAATGTCATTTTCATTGCATCATGATCTGAAAATAATTATTTAATATTTCTGCCTTTCAGCATTTAATTGCAAATATTTTATGCCTAATAACATGGTGAATTTTTGTGTGTCATGTACCACTGAGAAAAGATATTTTATACACACACACAAACAGACACACACACACACATATATCTTTTTATCACAATTAAATTTTCTCTAGAGTTCTATCATGCTTAACTTTTCTAAAATACCACTCATGTTCTTACCTTCTTTCTTCTTGTTTTGTGAATAGAGTGACCTAGTTCTGAGAGGAAGAAGCTGAAGTCCTGCACTAATATAGTTTTGCTTTGTATTTCTTCCTGGAACTTGCTTAAATTCTACTTTGAGAATTTGGATACTATACCACTTGATGCCTACATGTTTAGTATTGATATTACCTCAATGTCTTTGATTACCTTTTAGCAAGGTGTAGTTCCCTTCCTTATCACTTTTAATTAAGCCTATTTTTGTTTTTGTTTTATTTTAGGATTGCTATCCTTTTTTTTTATTTCAACTGAAACATAATGTTTTCTTCTCCAGCCTTTTACCTTTACCCTCTATGTATCTCTCTGCTTCAAATGTGTTTGTTATAAACAACATATTGTAGGATTTTGGTTTTTTTTTAACCCACTCTGCTATCTGATTTTTTTTTTATGGGAGAGTTCATTTCGTTCACATTCACAGTTATGATTACTAACTGTGTCATTCTTTCCATCCCATTTCCCTGGATGTTTAGAAATTTCTCTCTTCTTTCTTCTTTTCCCTCTTCATCACTGGTTTGCTTCTGATCACCATTTCCTTCAAGCTGCCCTCTCTTCTATCTTCCACCCTCTTTTTTCTTTCTCCTTTTCTCTACTCCTTCTTTCCTTCCTTCTACCCTCCCATCTATCTACCCCTTCCCTTTTCTTTCCCTTTCTCCTCCTACTTCCCTAAAACATAAGGCAGATTTCTATAACTAACTTAATATGTTTATTATTTCCTCTTTACACTTAATCCAAGGAATAGTAAGGTTCAAACAATGCTCACCCCTCTCCCTTTGTTTCGATCTATAGTAATAGATCTTTGTACCAGTTCATGTGATGTAATATACCTGATTCTGTCTCCCTCTTACCTCTTCTTCTAGCACAGTAGGTTTTTCCATCCCATAATTGTTTCTATCATCACATCAAAGTGAATTTATATACACATTCTCTGTCAATGTATACCCTTCTAAATAACTTAATAAAGATGTCCTTCTCAAGAGTTACAAGTATCATTTTCCCATGTACAGATGTAAATGATAACTTTATTGCATGACGTCTTTTTTTTCCTTTACAATTTACTTTTTTATATGTCCTTTGTGTCTTGTATATGAATATTAACTTTTCTGTTCAGATGTGTTTTGTGTTTTCTATTTTTCAAGAGAAATGAAAGTCTTTTATTTCACTGAGTACCCATCTGCTCCCCTGAAAGATTATGCTGAATTTTGCTGGGTAGTTGATTCTTGACTGCAATCCAAGCTTCTTTGATTTCCAGAATATCATATTTCAAGTACTCCAATCCTTTAATCTGGAAGCTGCTAAATCCTGCATGATTCTAACTATAGCTCCTTGATATTTAATTGTTTCCTCCTAAATACTTGCATTATTTTCTCCTTGACCCAATATTCTGGAATTTAGTTGTTATATTCCTTTGAATTTTCATTTTCAGATCTCTTTTAGGAGATGATTGATGGATTCTTTCAATAATTATTTTAACCTCCAGTTCTAGGAAATTGACAGAATTTACTTTGATAATTTCTTGAAAGATGCCCTACAGACTCATTATTTTATTTTATTTTATTTTTAGTCATGACTATCTGGTAGTCCAGTAATCCTTATATTTTCTCCCCAGAATCTATTTTCCAGGTCAATTGTATATTTTTTTCAATTAGTTATTTTTCATTTTCTTCTTTTTTTCATTATTTTGATTTTGTTTGACTGATTCTTGATGTTTCATAGTGTTATTAGCTTCCATTTGCCAAATTCTAATTTTTCAGGGACTATTTTATTCAATTAGCTTTTACTCCTTTTCATTTTGGGCAATTCTACTTTTAAAAATCATTTTTTTTTCATTTGGCCAACTGCATTTTTTTTTTGCAGGGGAAGAGGCAGGGCAATTGGAGGTAAGTGACTTGCCAAAGGTCACACAGCTAATACATCTTAAGTGTCTGAGGCCAGATTTTAACTCAGGTCCTCCTGACTCCAGGGCAGGTACTTTGTTCACTGCACCACCTAGCCAACCCCTAAATGTATTTTTAAAGGAATTATTTTCTTTAGTCAACCCTTGTCCTTCCTTTTCCAAACCATTGACTCTAATTTGTATACCCTCCATTTCTTTACCCAATTTCTTTTTTACCTGTCTTATTTGACTTTTAAGATCTTTTTTGAACTCTCCCAAGAAGCCTTTTTGAGGCTGAGGCAAATTCATATTTCCCTTTGAGGATTTCGTTGTTGGTGTATCAATAATGACTTCTTAGTTTGTCTTTTGATCCTCCCTGTCACCATAGTAACTTCCTGTGGGTAATGTCCATTTTTTGTTCTTTACTCTTTTTATTTTTATTTTATTTTATTTTATTTTTTTTACTATTTTAGGGCTTTTAATGTTGGCAAAGGGGTCACTGTCCCAGGCCTCTTTCACTGGGAGCCCAGAGGCCTGCTCAATAGTCTTGTGCACTGGGTCATCAGATGCTGGAAGCTAGGTGATGTAGGATTTTGGCTGCTTTCTTCATGCTGCCTGGGGTCCCAGTGGTGCTATCTGGCATGTACTCAGGCCATAAAGGGTTTTCAATGTTTCCTCAGTGCTACAATGAAGTTTGTTGAGGTCTGGCTATTCGAGGATGTCTGTCTGCCCAGGGATGTGTTAAAGTACATGCTGGTTCTCTAAGTTGCAGTCTACTAGTTGTCTTGGTTATGCTAATGCAAGTGTGGGGGGGAGGTTCTTGTACGGTGTTTACTTGTTCCATCACACTAGGGTGCAGCATCTATAATTGGCTTTCTGAGGTGGGGCTTGCCTAGATCCCTTTATGTGCTGGGTTGAACTTTTCTTTTATTAAAGTGAGATGGACCTTTCTTGCTGTTCCTCAAAGTCTATTGGGGTAATAGATTTTTCCTCCCCATCTTTCTGCTGGCTTCACTGTTCAAGTATTTGTTGAGGTGTGCTATTTTGTGATTTTTATGGAGGTGAGTATTTGAGAACTTTAGCAATTTACACCTTAGTCAACCATCTTGAATCCCAGAAGCAGCATGTGTGTCTTTTTTTTTTTAAGTTTTGTGCTTTGCTTGTTCTTTTCAAATCACAAAACTTTATAGGGTCTTGATAGAAGCAGTCATTCTCTCAGATATCTTACACAAATTCTTGTTTGCTCAAATTCAGAGATAATTCCTTGTTTCTAATTCAGTCAAATTGTCCTCAGTCACTGTTTTCTAAATGCCTTTTTCTAACACAGGCTGCCATTTTCAAGTGACTTCTTAAAGATACGTGTCTTAAAAAGATGTGGAAAGGGGGGCGGAGCCAAGATGGCGGTGTAGCAGCAGCAATATATCACAGCTCTCACATAGCCACCAGAAAAAACCCATGGAATAGGACTCTGGACCAACCTAGAACTTCAAAAACGCACACAGATACTTCCCACTAAAGTCAGCTCAGCTACGAGGAACCATATCAGCACTGGGAACCTAAACCAGCCTGGCCTGAAGCCACGGCTGTGCCCTGGGGGTGGCCGGGTGGGAGTTGCAGAGAAAGCTCTCAAAAGCTCTCAGGTGAGCAGAGGATTAGCACCAGCTGCGAGGAGGGGGGATTAGCAACAGCTACTCGAGGGGGGATTGTGAAAGAGGGAGATAAGCATCCAAAAGGTCTCCAGAGAGGAAAAGCGAAAGGCGGAGGTTTTGCACCCGCCTCCACGTTGTAGCTTCCCGCCCTCGGCCTGCAAAAAGCAGGGGGACTGAGCAATTGTTTTCAGACCAGGGCTCTCGCGTTGAGCGGCCTGGATCCGGATCGTCGTCTTGGGCCTCGGTCCTGGAGCCTT
>CM053587.1:193438256-193476918 GCA_028646515.1 Pseudochirops corinnae
GAGGGAGGAGGAGAAAGAACCTGGAATCTGGAGTTCCATAATCAAATGTTATGAATATGTATCTATCTTTCTATCTATATATGCAATTATTATTATTATTATTGACTACACCCAACTGGCACTTGAAATACACAGGCACTGTGGTTGGGAGATCCATCCTGCCCTACTGAGAAGTGACATAGGAGAGAATAGACTGGGGGAGGGGGGACACACTGGGATGGCTGTTTTGGGGTGGTGGGTGGGGGAAAGAGGGGGAGAAAATATGTAACTCAAAATCTTGTGGAAATGAATGATGCAAACTATAATAAAATTTAAAAAAAAATAAATAAAAATAAAATTGACACATCAAATTACTTAAAAAAAAAAAAAAGGAATTGATTTTAATCTACCTGAAACAGAGTATACTTTTATCTGAAATGTAATAGAATATTTGAATAGGGAAAGACTTCAGAAATTCAACCCCTTTGATTTACACATGAGGAAAATTATGAAGAACAGGTCATGATTTGCCCAGGGTTACATAAGTAGAAACAGAACTAAATAAATTCCAATCCAGTGTTCTTTCTAATGAAGTAAATTATTTAAATATAAATTCCCGTATACTTGATTTATTTTACTTTAAAAAAAAATTGTAATTGCATCTCAGAAAAAAAAAATTATACTTGGCTTCTATTGACTAAAATAACATCACTATGATCTTAGGAATGTTAACCAAACATTAGACCCAATAGGTAAAGTGCTCCATATTTGAAAACTATTGATTTTTAATACCAGTTAACACTGTAATTTTACTTAAATTTAATTATTTTTAATCAGCTTTGTATTATTTACCAAAGCATGTGGAAAAATAGTAACTATAGACTAGTCATAGGGATTAGTTTTTTTTAGAAAATAAACCAAAATAAATAAATTTAGCATATTATAGGAATTTTTTTAAAATTGATATTAGAAGATAATTACATGAAGTATTTTCACACTTCAATGTACTATTAAATATATTGTATTTTCATTATTATATTGGTATAAATGTATGCAGTGGCTTTTTATATGGCAGTCATAAATAAGACCGTGCCATTCCTTTTGTAATTTACTGAATTTACTAAAAAATTTACTAAAAATTTACTAAATTTACTAAAATGTACTAAAAATCAACTAAAAAAGCCTGAGAACTGCTACAAATTGTGAAGTACTATTTCAACAAATCACTCCAATGCTTGTTGTAGACAGGTATGGGATATATGTTTTGCTCCCTCCATCATAGTGAAATGTGGCTCTCTTCTTTCACATATCTTCCTTGGCTTCTCTTTTCAGCACTGATTCCATTTTTACTTAACCTCCCCTCCACAATCTCACTGTTTATGGCAGGGGAATTTTATTATGCTTTGCTCCCCATTACTCCTTTCAGACATTGCCTCTACCAAGCTCAGTTATTATTGGAGGCTATTTCAATTGATATTTGTCAAGAAGCTGGTAGTTCTTGTCTACTGACAGCAAGGATGCTCCCCTTTCTTTCTTAATGATCTTCCTACCTCACAGCTTTTCTCCTCTCTTCAACTTTTTCTGTCTATACACGTATTTTATTAATTTTATTTTGTCTTAATTGCATGTAAAATTATATATTTTTTTAAATTTAGACTTCCAAATTCTCTTGTTTTCCCTCCCTTCTCCACTCTTTAAAAAGGAAAACAATTTAATATAGATTATTAATATGAGGTCTTTCAAAATGTTTCCATATTTTTCATGTTACAAAAGAAAATGCAGACTAAAAAACAAAAAAAAAATACTAAGTTAAAAATATACTTCAGTATGCATTGAGACCCCATCAATCATTTCACAACCTGAAGCATTTTTCATCAATTCCTTTGAAATTATCTTGGATTATTGTATAGGTATTGCTCAGAGATATTGTACGTTGGTCTCAGACCACCATCACTACAAAGCAAGTATTACAAAAAGTGAGTCACATGAAATCTTTTGTTTCCCAATGCAGATAAAAGTTATCTTTCCACTATACTATACTTTTTAAGTGAGTAATATTATTACATCTAGGAAAACAGTGTGCATACTTTAATTAAAACAAATTTATTGCTAAAATTTGTTAAACATTATCTGAGTCTTCATTGGGTATTAATCTTTTAGCTGGTGGAAAGACTTGCCTCATTTCTGATGGCTGCCGACTCACCATAATGCTGGTTGCTTGGGGGTGCCTGTGGAAAATTCTTAAAATGAAACAATAATAAGGTTCTCCATATTGATAGACTTTCATTTCACTTGAACACTTAAAAGCCATTCTAAGATTATTAATTGGCCTAATTTCAATACAGGTACAGTGTCTCAGAGAATAGTGAGGTCTGAAGGGAGGGAAAAAGATGGGGGAGTGCCTACTCTGTACAGTAGTCAGAATATACACACAATTTATCAAGTTCCCTGTCTTATATGGGTACAGTTTGTGGCAACCCAAAACAATTATGATAGTCAAATCAGGTCTCACTGATAACAGATCACCTTAACAGATATAAAAATAAGGAAAAAAGTCTGAAACTATGGAAGAATAATCAAAATGTGACACACAGACTCAATGTGGGCACAAATTGTTGGGCAAATGGCCCTGTTTGATTTGTTTCAGGCATGATTGCCATAAACCTTTCATTTATACAAGATGCAGTGGCTGTAAAGTGTAATGAAATGAAGTGCAATTAAATAAGTGATGCTTATATTGCTGAAAATAGCTGTTATTCATAGTTGATCATTATACAATATTGCTGTTACTGTTTTGAATGATCACCTAGTTCTGCTCACTTCACTTTGGATGAGTTCATGTAAGTCTTTACAAGTTTTTTTGTTTTGTTTTGTTTTGTTTTGTTTGTATGAAACCAGTCTGCTCATCATTTCTTGTAACACAATAATATTCTATCACAATCATATACCATAACTTATTTAGTTTTGCCTCAATTGATGTACATCCTCTCTTCCAAATATTTGCCATCACTATAATAGTAATGGAATTTAAAGATCCCCCTGTATTGGCTTGGTTTTTGGGTTGAGTGTTAAAACCCAGAACTTGTGAATCCCTCTTGTGATATTGGACTTGTTGATGTGAAGAGAGAGGGCTGAACTGGGAGGCACCATGGATTTAGAGAGAAGCCCAAGCAGAGAGAAGGTGCAAGCAGAGAGAAGGCCCAAGAAGAGGAGGCCAGAAGGACTTTTGAAAACTGCCACCTGGAACTTCTGAGAACTGAGGAGGCATGGCTGTGATGTCAGTATTTTGTCTGTCTGTTTTGATGTTGTTTTGCCAGATTCACCTGTTGGTGAAGGACAGTGCTGTTGTTGTAGAGGTCCTGGAACCTTACTGTTGGTTCAGAAGCCCTGAAGGAGGATTTTCCTGTTATGTGTTTACAGAAATCCTGGAAGAGGGTCTTGCTGATGTTTTAAGGGGTTCTGGGACTGTTCTACAGGCAGAGAGTGACTTGATGAGGACACTGGCTATGGCTTTGTTGAGCCTTTTCTGCCAAGGAACTGAGATTGCTGAGGGCTTGTCTTGAGTGAAGAAGAAAGAAGGGCCTTTCCTTGGGTTTTCAATGCTGAGATGTATCTTAACCTTGTAACTTAAGAGTGGATGACCTTTTGTGCTCTCCTTTCCCTTTTGAGAAAGTGCTTGGTCTTAATGGATGATATTGTAACTCAGAGGTAGGAAGACTTTGAATTATTTGTGCTCTGTGATTGACCAAATGAATGTACTTTGTTTAGGATTGGAGACTAATCTCTATTTGAGAGGAGAGACTTTGTTGACTGACTAAATGTACTGCCCAGGAGTGGGCTACTTTGACTAATGTACTGGCCAGGGGTGGGATACTTGGACCTTGGTACTTTGCAACTGAATTGAGAACTTACTTCCTAAATGAAGGATTTACACTGTATTTTGACTTTCTCTGTTCAGTGAATGTTTGCTGAATAAATGGAGTTCAATATGCTGGTTATCTGAACCTTGGAAGTTTCCTTTGCTTGGCATTACACCCATTGTCCTTGTCTACAAGTAGTGGTGTATCTGCTTAGGTCAGGGGAGAGGAACCTGTGGCCCTGAGGCCACATGTGACTTGCTAGGTCCTTGAGTGCAAGTTTTTCACTGAGTTCAAGTTTAACAGAAAAAAAAATCCTTTTTTATTAAGGAGATTTGTTCAGTGAAATTTGGATTCAGTCAAAGGGCCAAACTTGAGGACCTTTAGAGCTATATGTGGCCTTGAGACTGCAGATTCTCCACTCCAGACTTAGAATGATCTGGGCTGGCAAAATGACCCATTGATTTATTTTTGGATTCACCAAACTTCACTACATCTAGTACTCTTCTTCAATCTTAGATTAATTTTGGGGCCAGTGGAGATTAAGTGTTTCCTCTTGCTCCATAATCTTTGCTTATCATGTTGTGTAGGATTTCTGTAGCTCCATCTTTAGTTCTGATGTCCCAAAGTCAGCTTCAGTCAACATATTTTACACTCTGTGCTTAATTTCTCCTAACTTTCCAATTAATACCACTAAAAGACTTTCTCCCTATCAAAAGCATGTCCCTCATGCCCTGCCCTGCTCCTACAAATCCACATCTGCTACTGGCTCCCTTGTCCTTATTAATAGTATAATTGTAACAGAATCATGAGCAGTAATGTGACACAGTGGATATAATACTGAGCTTAGAATTTGGAAGACTCATCTTGAGTTCAAATCTGGCCTTAGATATTTACTAGGTCTGTGACCCTCGTAAGACACTTAAGCCTATTGACCTCAGTTTCTCATCTGGAAAGTGAGTTGGAGAAGGAAATGCCAGTACCTCTGCAAAGGAAACCTGAAAAGGAGTGGTAGAGAGTCTGACATGTCTGTAAAACCACTTAACAACAACAACAAAATAAGCAGAGATTTCAGAAGAAAAAATAAGTGCCAGTCTGAGATGCTGTGAAATATTGCCAGAAGTTAGGCTTGATTAGACATGGAAATGTTTTGTGCTACGTTAGCTAAAAACAGACTGTGTTGATTTGTTATATGATATCTGTCAAACTCAAATAATCTAAACATTCTGGGAGTTATATAAACCCTGGCTCAAAAATAAAATGGGTCATTTCATTACATATAGGGCTTCTTTCAGTGCTTTACATTCATTAACTTAACTTTGATCTTGAAGTAATTACTATCAATACCTTTTGTTTGTTTATTTATTTGTTTATTTTTTATTTTTTGGTGTTAGATCTTTGGCTTCATTAGTTAAGATAACTCACAGTGTGGAGTCTCCCTGATGCAGCAGTCCAAGCAATCTCCAAAAACTTGAATTTCCTGTCACAGTGAAACTTTAAATGACTTGCCTATGGGCACACATCTAGTATATGTGAGAGGTAAAACTTGCATCCAGATCATCTTGACTCCAAGGTCGTGACTCTATCAACTACACCTGACTGATTGTCACTGTAACCTTATTACCCAAAGTCCTGTAGTCTAATTTTTATGCATAAACAAGACTACCTTTTCCATTTACAGAATTTTTCACCAGTCAGCATAGAGAAATACGCTGGGAAGTAAAGTCATTTATTTCAAAATTACTGACATTTGGAGATGAATATACATATTCCGTCAAGTAATCTTGAATATGGGTGTTGTCAACTGGGAACTAAAATACTGTAGGACAAAATACAGAGTAAAGACTCAAAGTATTGGTTCATGTAAAGTGATGAACATTTCTATAAATGTTTGAAAAGTGTTGAATCCAACAAAACTTAGTATCAACACATTCTTACTACTTTCTCTATCTCTATCTTGCTACTGATGCATCCTCTTTTCTCCATGCAGCATCAATATCCCCATGTTCTCATCTATCTAACCAAAGCCTCACCTTGATTCCTGTTATATTGTGCTTCATGCTTTCCACAGTAAATGCATTCATTTATCCAGCAGGACTTATGCTTATTCCACACTCTTGAAATCTCATTTTGGATTTATGAAGTAGGTTAAATTCAGTTCTGAGCATCACAATTTTTTAATTATTCTCCTATTACTTTGATAATTTCTTTTCCCCTGGCTTCCTTTAGTCATTGTCTATTTGTATCCCAAACCAACTTCCTATGTGTACTTTGAAGAAAGAATTTGATACTAATGATTTATATATTTGCACAAATTTAAGTCAGTGTGTGATCATTTGCAAAGTGCAAAGTTCAGATTGTTCTTTAACTGTTAAAGAAAGAAAAAAAAGATGGTTCCTTTATAAAGGGTTATTCATCATTAACTAGCACATGGGAAAAGAGACAGATTTTCTTGAGACCCTTTAATCATTCAATGTGATCAGGATTCAATTCTACTTAGTTAAAGACCCTGGGATACTTCTTGGAGATGGAATATATCATGGTCTTGACTAGCTAATATTTGTTGAAGCAGGGAAAAAATGTACTTTCTCACCAGGCAAGGGCAATATCACTTTATTCTTCTTGATAAAACCTCTTGGAAATGATGACTTGTATTAATAAATACTATTCTTTCAATATTGATTTGAAAATTCAGTGACATATGCTATGACAGTGAGTATTTGAAATAATTATCCTACAAAATGAGGTCAGAAGACAGAATCAGGAAGGGGGTGGAGAATCAAGATGATGGCATAGAAGCAGGAAAACCCCACAGCTCCCACATAACCACCTCAAATACCCATAAAATATGACTCTAAAGAAATTTTAGAGTTCTGGAACTCACAAAAGTACAGAAAAAACACAACTCCTGATGAAGGCAGCTTGGCAGGTGGGACAGGAAGGGCTCTTTGCAGTGTGTTGGTAGGCTTAACCATCCTGGCAGTGGCTTGGCCCAGGGGCCACCAGGATAAGCTGCAGCTGGAACCTTCAGGAGAGTGGATCAGCAGCAGCTGTGGAGATTTTCAGAATTATCAAGCCATGAGAAATAATGACTAAGTGAAAGTTTAGTGAAACTTGGCTAAATTTGGGGAAGAGGGTGCTGCTGAACTGACCCCAGGGCAAGGAAGCAACAGAAGCAGGGCAGCTACCTTCAAGTGGCTGCTTCAGAGTTCCCGGCCTACACATTGCAGGGGGGCCAAATGATCATTCAGAGGCTAAGTGCTCTTGCATTAATGGGTCTGGATCAGGATTGTGGTCTTGGGTGGTGGTCCTGAGGTGCATATTCAGGGAGCCAAAGCCGGTGGGGGCTGCAGTGGCCTCCTAATAGCTCTGCTAGATGCAAAAACCCCAATGATTTAGGACAGAGCTTTCCCCTCTGGAAGCAGAGTACCACAGAGCAAAAAAGTCAAGTAATTGACTGACAACATGAGCAGGCAAAGGAAGCAAAGTAAGAACAGCAATCCAACTTTAAATTCCTTTTTTGGGGAAAAAAAGGATCAAAGCATGGAATGGGAGGAAGACAACACAGTCAGAACTCCTGCACCAAAAGCTTCCAAGAAAAACATAAACTGGTTAGAGGCCATGGAGGAGCTCAAGAAGAATTTTGAAAATCAAGTAAGATAAGTGGAGGAAAAATTGGAAAGAGAAATGAGAATGATGCAAGAAAATCATGAAAAGAGAGTCAACAACTTGACTGAAGAACATAACACCTTAAAAAATAGATTAAATCAAATGGCGAAAGAGGCCCAAAAAGCCAATGAAGAGAAGAATGCCTTAAAAAGTTGAATTTGCCAGAAGGAAAAAGAATTTCAAAAGCTTTCTGAAGAGAATAATTCCTTCAGAATTAGAGTGGAGCAAATGGAAGCAAATGACTTTATGAGAAATCAAGATACAATTAAACAAAAGATGAAAAATAGAAGTCAATGTGATTTACCTCCTTAAAAAAACCACTGACCTGGAAAATAGATCCAGGGGAGACAATTTTAAAATTATTTGACCACCTGAGAGCGATGATCAAAAAAATAACCTAGAAAGCATCCTTCGAGAAATTCTCAAGGACAATTGCCCATATATTTTAGAACCAGAGGGCCAAATATATAACTTGAAAGAATTCACCGATCACCTCTTGAAAAAGATCCTGAAGAGCAAACTCCTAGTAATGTTATAGCCAGTTTCTGGAGTTCCCAGATCAAGGAGAAAATATTACAAGCTGCCAAGAAGAAACAATCTGAATACTGTGGAAACACAATTAAGATAACCCAGAATCTAGCAGCTTCCACATTAAGGGATCTATTGGCCTGGAATATGATATTCTGGAGATCAAGGGAGCTAGGAATAAACCAAGAATCACCTACCCAGCAAAATTGAGTATAATGTTCCAGGAGAAACTATGGTCATTCAACAACGTGGAGGACCTTCAAGCAGAATATGTCTCCAAAGGACATATTGTGAGACTGATTATATGTCCCTCCTTCCTATCCTGCCCCACCTTGTTCTATTCTCTCCCCTGTCCCTCTCCCTTTATAAAAGTGTGTGCTCCCAGCAACCCTCCCCCCCACCCTGACCAAACCTCCATCATGCCACCTCTCCTGCCCATCCCCCCTACTCTCTTGAGTGGCAAGATATCCAGTTTAGAGTTAATGTCATTCCTTCCCTAAGCCAATTTCAATGAGAGTAAGGTTGACCCTTTCCGTTTTGCCTTTTTGTTCTTCCTCTCTATTGTAACAGTTATCCCTTGCTTTTTCTATGTGAGATGATTAATCCCATTCTGTCTCTCCCTGTCCCCTCTCATTCTATTCCTCCCCCACCTCGGAATTTCACCTTTTAAAGTATTGTCCCTTCTTATTCAGTTGATCCTGTGCCCTCTATGTACACATATATATATGCATACTCAGATATGTATTCATATGCATATATGCCCTCCTTTATAGACATACGTGCATGTATATATATTTATACATTTGTATTCCCTTCACCTATCCTCATACTGAGAAAAGTTTTATAAGTCACAATTATTGTTTTTCCATGTAGTCATGTAAATAGTTCAACTTTGATAAGTTCCCTATATATATATATATATATATATATATATATATATATATATATATATGATTAATTTTAGTATTAACTACATGTAACTGGGAATTAAGATATACAGGCACTGGGGTAGGGAGATCCAACTTGCCCTACCAGAAAGTCAAAGGGATAATGGGGTAGGACATAAGAGAGAGCAGATTGGGGGAGGGGTTATATAGTGGGATGGCTGTTTTGGGGTGTTGGCTAAGGGAAAGATGAGGAGAAATTTGTAACTCAATATCTCATGGAAATGAACGATGTAAACAAGAAAATAAAAAAAAATGAATAAAAAAATGAAAGAAAAAAACAGAAAAAAACTAGGTCAGCAGTCTTAATATGAAGTTATTTGTATCAAGTACCCTCTTGTTTTTAAACTTAATAATGCTGACTTGCACCCACTTATTCATGTGCCCAAAACTACTATAGTACAAGAATAATTTTAAGGGAAAAAAATGTCATAAAATTTACAAAATTTGGAACTCTGAATTTATTTATTCCATGATTTTGTTGCCTCAAATGTCAAAAACATTGAAAGCTTTTATTAATGTTTTCTTATCCTTAACTACTTACAGAAGTCTCACATTTTTATAGCTCAGAGCTTAAAAGCAATCTCTAGATTCCTTTTCATTTTCTAGACACATTACAATGTATTTTGTTATTAAACAAAACTAAACAAAACCAAAGAACATAATGTTTTCCCAAATTAACTCTGTGGAATTCGTATGATTGTCGCTGCTCAAGTATGACAACAGAAACATAAAATCAAATCATATTTATGCATTTACTTGGAATCAGGATGTGTTAAATATATTTTTGAAAATAAATAATTTTATCCTTTTATTATCCTTTTAACAAAATGTATAGGCTATGATTTATTGAATTTACATGTCAGCAACTCTGATATATAAGCACAAGATTTAATTAAATTAGTTATTAATTAAATAATTATTATAATTAAAAAATCAATTCTAAGCTATTTATAATAATTTTGATATTATATTGCTTTAGTGGTATTAAAACAACAATAACTCCTATGTTCTCTATATGTATATAAGAAAATTTTTAGTGTATATTTTTGCTAATGAAATTATTTTATAGAATCTGTATGTAGATACATGTTCAAGTTGTACATAAATTACTGTTATTTGCAAGCAAACAGACCTACCATAACCTTGCAGAAACCACTGCAGTATCAGTCAGAAAATTGGCCATTTTAAAGTTTTTTCTCTAAAACTAATTGGCCTCAGAATGTCATTTTATCTAACGCCATGTTGTTTTTGCTTTGAGCCATTTGCCTATGTTAGGTTGTTTCTTGCTGTATTTATATATCTCCCCATCTTATAAAATCCCCATCTTTAAAATGCAAACTTATGTACTCAGTGAAAAAAAAAATCAGGATTCACATAAATCATGTTGCTGTGATTGGACTACTTCAAAAAACAAGGCAGGTACATTCTTATAATATAAACCATTATAAATTTCAAGACCAGTTAATGATATTTATGGACCGAAAAGTACCTAGAAGACAAGTTAACTTCCTTGACTATGAGACAGTCATTGTATTGCTTTACAGATAATTCAATTTTGCTGTATCTCTAGTGTTAAATCTACATTTCCATAAAGCTATAATCAATTGAGTTATCAAGTTCTTTGATACCTATAGTACAAATTACATACTATAAAACAGTAGAAAAGTTCTTTATTTACTCAGTGCCTAACACAGGACATTACATTTAATAAATATCCTTTGACAGATTGTTACTAGAGATTAAAAAAAAAATAACATGATGTATTTTGTTATTATAATGTATTCTGAGATGAGTCATATATTTTAATTCAAGATTATTGTGTTAAAAGCTGATGATGATATCAAGTCTACCTTACTAGCTTTATAATGTTCAGAAAGTTAAACTCTTAGAAGAGATCATAATATGTTTGTGATTTCTTCATTCTGTGAGAATATTAGGTATTTGGAAAGTAATCTTGCCTATTTCCTCCCACAAATATTTGTTCAGTCTTTCTCTTATTTCATGGTTGTTTCTCCAAGTACATTTGTTCTAATACCTTCTGACAGTCAGAATTGTAGTGATGTGACAGCAAAATGACCTCTATTGCTGGTTTGGAAATTGATTGTCATTTTGGTTGGTAAAACTAACCCAATACCAATGCCCCTTTTGAGACTTTGCCCAGAGCATCTGGCCTAGTTCTTATAATCCAGACTACTCTCCTGAGTCAATTCTTCCTATACTGGTAACAATATAGAATAAAGCAGGATCAAAAAGAAGGAAGAGAGAGAGAAGACAAAAAGTACAAGAGGAGAGAAGGACTGAGAAATGAGAAGAGGAAGGGCAATTGCCATTTATAAGATCTTAAATTAGTTTTGCCATGCTATTTGTTGTTAAAATGAGCAGGATTATTTATTCATTATAATCAGTTACAAAAGGACAATTACTATATAACCTTGGATTTGTGAAAAGCTTCTAATAAATTTGAATGTCATCTTTAACACAATGATGGAAGAATTCTCTTCAAATAAAAAAAATTGCTTTTTTATATAAAAGCAATTTATTTAAAAAATGTATTTCCAGATTCTTGACATTTTAAAAATTCAGCAATGTTTTCATTGCTATCTTGATAGTTATCACTAACTACCCTTCATGAAAGATAAAATTGTTTGCATCATTTCACTGATGATATTAAATCTGATTTGTCTGTCAAATACACAAAAGACCTTCACCATTTAGTAGTTAATAGGAAGGATTAGCATTTTAGAATGACCGAGGAATTGAAAACTGTAGTAATTAGACATCTACGTGAAAAAGCTTAGTTGGCAGAAGGCCAGTCTCCATATAGTAATGTAAATAGCTATTAAAGCGACTTTCTTTACTGCCTCTCTCATGAGATCCTGTAGAACAAATAATAAGGATGTGCCAACTGTTCTCAACTGGGTATATTCTCTTCCTACTAGCCAAAAAATTCACAAAACACTATTATCCCAATGTGAATTCTAACATGTAGATATCTTATTTTAGCAAAAATGCATTTAAAATGCTAGGAATCCCATTGAATAGCATGAGTCATATGAGTGATAAGTGTGTTATTTATTGGCCTTGCAATACAACAACAGAAGCCCAGGTATTGCGGCACCAAACCAATAAAAAGGCAAAGTGTCAGCTGACTAGAACAAGGGAAAAAAGAGTACATTGGATATTTAGCTATTTAAAATCTTTAAAAATATAATATATCCAAAATATTTCACTCTGCATCAGTAAGAAAGCATGAAATAGCATTTGTAACAAGTTCATTACCTTTTTGGGCATTAAGTGATAATGCCAATCTCTATTGTTTTGGGGGATATAAATTGTATGAACAGAAAATCTTGAAACTCATTCATTGCTGTGACTTTTCAGAGGTAATTGGCCTTATAGGATTCTTGATACTTTTAAGTTTCCCTTTTTGACCAAATTTACCACATTTATTGTCCTGGCAGAAATAGTCTGGTATGGGGACATTTCTGTTCATATATGATACAAATTGTCTAAAGGGAGTTTATAACCAAAATTGTGTCAATCATTTCACATCTACCATTAGACTTTCCAAAGAGTACTTTTGTTGATTTAGGAAGTAGCATAAGAACTACCTAAATTGTGTCATAAAGTTCAGAGTCTAATACGAGACTTCGAATTAGAATTTAACTTTACTTACTGTTTCCTGAATGTTCAAAGTCTTTATTTATGTCAGACATGGACTGGAAGAGGAAATTAAAGGATAAGTGGAAATTCTTAATATTATCTGTTAACAAGGGAAAACAGCATGATGAAAGGTCTCAAATCCAAAAGACTGGAGTCCATTGATGGAAATAGAAATGTTTAGTTTGATAAGATAATACTTGAGGAACAGGAGGGACTTGATAATTTTCTTTTTCTGGTTTTTGTTTTTTGGGAGGCAACTGGGGCTAAGTGACTTGCCCAAAGTCACATGGCTGGTAAGTATGTCAAGTGTGTGAGGCCGGATTTGAACCCAGTTCCTCCTGACTCCAGGGCCAGTGCTCTATTCACTGAGCCACCTAGCCGTGCCCAGGACTTGATAACTTTCTTCAATTATTTGTCATCTGGAAGAAGGATTAGGCTTATTTTCCTTTGCCTTAGAAAAAAGAAAAGTGGAGGTTATAAATTGAAGAGAAGATTTTGGCTTAATCTAATGGGAAAGAAAAATACCTATGTTCTGTCCAAAAGTGGGATATAATATCTCATTACATCATGCCCTCCTCATTCAAGCAAAGGTTCTTAAGCAAAAAATAGAAGATAAACCTACCTGAGGTGTTGTAGAGGACAATCTTAGTATGAAACAGGTGAAACTAAGTAGCTTCTATAATCCTCTCCAAATATGCAATTCTATCACTATGAACCAGAAGAAACCTTTGTGTAACCATTTCATTTAAAAATGAAAAATAGTATGTGTGTGTGTGTATGTGTCTAAGTGTGTACACACACATTTTAGTAATGAGAAAATAGGTAGGAAGGTTAGAGGGATTGTCTAGAGCCCCATACGCTGAAATAAGCGTAACTGGGAAGTGAACCTGGAACTCTGACTCAAAATTTCATGCTCAATATTACACAGTCCTCTCAGAAGACTTGTAGATCCACTATATTCAAAGAATTTTCAAAATATCCAAAAGTGGATTGGCTAGGTGAAATACATTGAATGTATTCTGAACTAACCACATCCCGTGATCACTCTCAGATAAACATTTTTATATTTTACTAATCATTCAGGTACTACTCTGTCCTATTTGGGTATAGGGAGGACTAGCACCACTGATCTGAGAGTTTACTTTTAGTGCTGCTCATCCACCTTTGGTGTCTACATGGTACTCAATTCTCAACTGTGACTCCAAGCAGCTATAGCATATACAGCCGTCACACCCTGGTAAACTCTCTCAGCAGATGGGCTAAACCAAGTTGAGGGTAGCCTAAGGGTCTCAAACTCATCAGTGAGATAAGCACATATTTACCCCAAGCTCCCCTGGTGGAACAGGCAGATGGGAACAATTTGTTCCAAAAGCCATAAGAGGGGCTAAAGCAGATTTAGAGTTTGGTCAGAAATTGAAGATGCCCAGGGCATCTATTTCATAGCAGGTCATCACTAGTCTTGCCAGTGGATTTCAATTGCTGAAAGACAGAATGAAACTGACAACATTGTGCAACTTTGCCTCACTTAAATCCAATTCATCTGCAAGTCATGACATCACCCCATGTCAATGGCCCTCTTTGAAAATGAAGAATGGACAGTAATGACAAAAATTCTGTCCTGTCTGATTTGGTCCATCCAGAAATCATTAGTACTGAAATTGCTTTACCAAAATGCAACCATTCTGTGTTTCAACATAAGATCATATAAAACTTGTAGTTGATAAATAAAGGAGAAAACTGTTAATTAATACTCTAAGCTTTGAGGGACAAACATATTACAGTCACAGTCTCCAATTTCCATTTCTATTTCAAATACCTATAAAGATGGTAAGAATAACACCTTGGACCAAAGTTATATTAGATATTTACTATCACATATATAATTTTGTATTTGGGAAAGGAATAATAGTAATAGTATGATAAATGCCAACATATTTTTTGAAAAGTAAGTGCAAAAATGAAAAAATACAAATGATTTAAACACTATGCCCAGGGGAAGGGAGAAGGGGGAATTCTCCTTAAAAGGAATATGCCAGATTTATAACCTAACAAAGGCCCTGAATAAATGATGTTGTATTCCCCAGCCCCCAATCCTGTGACCACACAGCTAGTTAGTACAAGAAACTGAATTTAAATCCAAATCTCCCTGAATCTATCCCTAGTATTCTATCTACTAGAATACATTACTTCTTTTTTGAATAGCATTTCCACACCAAAAGGTGTCTTAATCTTGAACGTCAAAAAACATTGCCAGACATATATAGGAGAAGGAAATTTAAAAGAAAATTCAAATTTCTGTCTCTCGAGTCCCATGATATAAAGATAAAAAATAATGGACAGGGTACCCATAAGACATTGGAAGAAGTCTAAGGCAATTTGAAATTGTAGATTTTTAGACTCAAAGTTTTCTTAGAAATTTGTTTCCACATTTTATTTTCACTTTGATGCCTTGAAATTCAATACAAAATATATTACATTTAATCATTTTTTGCCTACTTAAGATAAGTTAGAACAAGTTTATTTTTTAGGTGAGACAATTTTTTAAAATAAAATTAAAGAAAATTTGAAAAGATATATATATATGTGCAATTTATCAGATTTTTCTTCTCCTTGACAAATAACTTGTAAGTTATAAAATGATTCCAGCAAAAATATTTCACCTCATATTAAATTTGTTCTTAATTGTGGCTCAGGGATTTAACCAAGCCCTATAGCTGCTATCATCATTTGCATCATATAGAAAAATATCAGTGTCTTTCTAATTGGAGCATCAATATCTCATGGATATTTTTGTTAATTTGTTTGTTTATTTGTTTATCTTCTCTAGTCAGGAGCTCTAGTACTCATTTCCTTTATGAATAAAATAAGGTAACTAGATTAGATAATCTCTGAGTTCTCTTCTAGTTCCATCCAGTATCTATGATTCTGTCATATGTTTCAGCTTTATTTGTAACTCTTCAATCAGATTATTTTATGATAGGAGTGATTAGAAATAGTTTTAATTCCCTAACAGCTTTTACTAGTTGCATAGGACCATAATTCTAGAGTTAGTTATTATTCATCATCTAGCCTTCATTTTCCGAAAGGACTAATGACCTCATGAAGTGAGATCTTCACTTATTCACGAATTGGATTTAAGTAAGGCAGAATTTCTTGAAGTTATCATCCTCCATCTGTTTTACAGAGCCATCAAAGTTAACGGGAAAAACAAAAATTAAGACAACTGAGGATGAGCCAGGATGTAGTAGATGATTGATCTTGGCATCTTGAATGTCTTACCAAGCTCTAAGGATTCCACAGTGCTTCAATTGCCTTCATGGCTATTGGAAAAAAAAATGTTCTTATCCTCCCATTTCATCAGGGAAAGTCTTCACATAATTAAGGTAGACACTCCTAAATCACCAATGAGTTTGAAGCCTGTTTGCTACTGTCAACCTCCTTCTGACAACCTTTAAGACAATTTTACTGCATATGGCTGCTGCATCATGTTGCAGTTTCTTGGAGCCACAGGTGAGAGTTAGGTGACAAATGGACACCAAAGGAGGATGAGCAACAATGAAAAAAGTCAATGAGCCCTAACATACACACAACACCTTTCAGAACACTCAATATATTCTTAAAGGAACCTCAGAGGACATCAAGTGTAAACTCCTTATTTTACAGATAGCAGAAACTGAGAATAAATGACTTTGAATGCCTTGTCAAAGTCTTATATATAGTAATCATCCAAGGAAATATTTGAACCTAAGTCCAGTTGGTTCAGTGGAATCAATGTTTATTCTACTATACCACATATTTCTAGATTCTGTTTTCTAGTGAATAATAGATTACCAATCAAATTTGTTACTTAAATGTTCCTAGTGCTACAGATATGAGTAATGACATGTCTCCTCCTCCTCCTCCTCCTCCTCCTCCTCCTTCTCTTTCTTCTTCTTCTTCTTCTTCTTCTTCTTCTTCTTCCTACCTGTCCCTAATTTGAAGTTACGATCACAAAAAAGATATTTATATTTAAAGAACATGTGAATGTAAAAATTATAATAATTTTATATCAATGGGTATTGATAATCAGAAAATAAATGCAATTTTCAAAAGTGATAAAATGCATTAAAACTGTTTTAGCTTATACGAATTCTTTACAAGCTAAACATCTGGGAAAGAATGGCATTAGGGGATCATATTTTTCATTAGTATTCTTGGCATAAAGAAAATTTTATTTAAAAAAAATCTTTTTAAAAAATTAGAAATATTAATGCCAAAAAAACCCTGGAGTCAAGTGAAAATGAGCAGCTGTGAGCAGACAGATGGGATTTGGGGAAAAGAATTGCTGCCAAACATTTGGACAAAAAACAATAACTACATCTCTCTCTCTCTCTCTCTCTCTCTCTCTCTCTCTCTCTCTCTTCCTCCCTCTTTCTCTCTCTCTCTCTCCACAAGCATGGTTTAAGCTTTTGTGTGATTTTTTTTTCTAAATGCACCAAAGCAGGGAAGAGAAGAAATATGAGCATCATAGAAATTACTCTTACTTTTAGCTTCTTCTTACATTAGAAGCAGGGTAGAACTGGTAAAATTGGATGATGGTAATAAAATAAAATTAAAATCATGATTTAAATATTTTCATGACTGGAATAGAAAAATGGAAAGATTAGATAAAAAGGATATTGTAATGGAAGAAAAAGAGGAACCAGTATAAAGTTATCCAGAAAATGACATAGTGATTTGAATGTATATAAAATGTAATGCTAATTTTAAAGTATTTTTTCTCTTTTCTTCAATAAAAGTTAGCTCATTCAGTGTTCTATCAACTAGAAATCTCTATTAACTGGTATACTCTGTTTATAGCCAAAACAGCAGGTGGGAACAAACAGCAGGGGAGGATGAAAGTCTGAAGAGATGGGAAGAGCCAATATTTTGGCATCATCAAAGGACAAGTTCACTGAAGTGAAGAGGCCTCAAAGTCAATGTCTGTTGTATGAGGGATCAGTTAGGCTAGACTTGAGACAGTGACCAAGAGTACTGGGGAATGATAAAGAAATAAAAAATATTGTGTTGAATCCTAGAAAGCCCAAGTATGCTAATGAATACAGTGAACATATTTGCAAATGAGAAAGGCCAACAGTAAACTGGGAAAAAATATTTCAGCTTTTCACCACACAATTAAATTTATAGAAAATAATACTAATTATATTGAACATTACCATTTTTCTATTTATGAGAAATAGATGAGAATGAGAAAAGACTAAAAAAAAAGAAACTAAGAAAGAACAAAATTTTGTCATTTAAAATGATCATGCTTGACATTTTTCAAGTCAGCATAGATTTACATACACATATGGATATAAATACATATATATATGTATACACAAAACATATATATGCATACTAAATCTTGTACTATTGACGATAAAACAGAGTATAAGAAATTTTTGGAAAGTGTGAATATGATGAGAAACATCTACTGCAGAAACTGTGTTAGGATATATGGGTGCAAGAAATAAAGAATTAATAGCTAAGAGGAAATTTCTTTTTTGCATATCTTGAAAAATAGAGACAGGGAAGAAAAGAGAAATAGTGAAGAGAAATCAAAAGAAAAGCAAAAGACAAGAAAAAATGGGAAGAGAGGAATAATTGATATAAATATGACATATATCACATATGTGAGCATGTGTGTCTCTACATATATACACACATAAACACATATCTACACAGATATGTATGCATATAATAACCTGCCTCATATCTATAATGCAGATTTATAAACCAAGGTTCTGCATTTTGATATACATATATACATATATATATATACACATATATATATACACATTTATATGTGTGTATATGCATATCTATGTATGTATTCACACACACACACATATATATATACATATATATATATGAAATAAACATGGAAATAGACATATTACCACACATATACAGATTCATGTAGCTATATATATGTGCATATTACTTATATGTGTGTATTAAATTAATTATAGCCACATAGGCATAATCATACTTATTTCACAGATGAAGTCAGGCAAGTTAAATTAATTAACCCACCTCTCAAAGCTGTAAATTGTCAGAGGTAGAAACTCTGGGGTGAAAACAAGAAGAACTGTTATGTATACATGCATGCATGCCTGTATATGTGTGTTCTATTCAGATAACACATATTTATATATTTATATATATGTGTGTGTGTGTGTGTGTGTGTGTGTGTGTTCTAGAGATTCAAGGAGAAAAATCTAGACAGCCCTTGCTCTTTCCTAACTTGCATGTCAATTGGAGTAAAGAGTACATAATAGTTTAGGTGTAGGACAGATGGAAAATTCTGTCCAGGAGGAGAAACAGAAGTTAAGTTGGGAGTTCTAGTGGTATTCTCAATTTGGTTCAATAGTGTAATTTAGAAAATAAGATAGTTAAATTGCATTAATAAAGATATATCAACCATCTGAAATAAGGAAACAGTAACCAATCTGTTCTCTGCTTTTGTCAATATATCTATGGGGCAGTTACCTTTACATCTGTGTGTCATATTTTAACCAGAAAAATAATAAGCTGCAGAATATTCAACCAAGATGGTGATGGACCATTCCATTTGATAATTAATTGAAAGAATTAGATATTTACTCTGGGGAAGAGAAGACTTAGTAGAAATATCATAATTGGATTTCAATTCTTATAGAGGAGTTATGAGAATGAGAGATAATATTTGTTCTGTTTGGACCCAGAAGAGAAAAAAAAAAGGATCAATACACACAAATTAAACAGAAATAAATACATTTTTAAAGAAATATATATGAATGATTATTAGAGATTTTCTAAATTTTAATGAAGTAACTTAGAAGTTAGGGGGTGTCAGGGGTGGCCAGGTGCAACAATGAATAGAGCGCCAGCCCTAGAGTCAGAAGGACTTGAGTTCAAATCTGACCTTACACACTTGACACACTTACTAGCCATATGACTTTGGGCAGGTCACTTAACCCCAATTGCACTCCAAAAAGCAAAAAAAAAAAAAGTTAGGGGGTGTCTCTTCACATGAAGTTCTTAAATAAAGACATAGATTTTTTTTTTCAAATATGGATTAAAGTACATGAGCACTGAGGCTACCTTTGAACTGAAGCTCTATTGTCATTCAGGGCATCATGGCATCATTTTAAGTATGGTGGAGTGGATGAATCTTGCTACTTACTATTTTCATGACTTGAAAATCACTCCATCTGCTCTATGCCTCAGTTTCTTCATTTATAAAATGAGAGGGCCTGGTCAAATGCATATTAATATCAGCCACAGCTCTAAATCTCTGATGCTACATTCTGTTTAATTTTTTTTTGGAGGGGGGGAGGTAGGGCAATTGGGGTTAAGTGACATGCCCAAGATCACACTGCTAGTTTTTGTGTTAAGTGTCTGAGGTCAGATTTGAACTCAGGTCCTCCTGACTCCAGGGATGGTGCTCTATTCACTGCAACACAATGTGACCCTACATTCTAAGTTATTGTGAACCTTTAGATTTCTGTTCAGGTGAGGGGTAATTCACTAGTCAATATTATTATCTCCAGGGGATACAATTTTGTCTGATGTATTTCCTATTAACTTACTATAACCAATTGGCTTTTCACTTTTCTATCTGCCTTCCTTTACAAAATTCTACTGTTCATTTGCACCATTATTTCCAATTACTTCATCCCTCAATTGTCTTTCCAGTTATCACCCTTGAACCAGGCACTTTCTCCTCATATCCCCATCTTGATCATTTGTGAAACAATTAAATTCTGCACCATATTCATCTTTGTGTCCCTCTGCCCATTATTATATCAACAATTATGCCCTGACAAGCGTTAGCATAGGATCACTCCCATTATTCCTGGCCTTCATGTTACAGCTAAAGGAGAGTGGAGAAAACTAAGAAAGAGCTCAGACTGAGCCAACTACAACTGTATGTAATACAATATCAACTGCACCCTTATTGCTGGTGGCAATCCTACTATACCTTCATTATAATTCACTAACTCACTCTTCCAAAACCTTTTAGCCTTCCTTAAACCTTTCATGGCTCCCTCCCCAACCTCACCCTCTCAATTGAAATACCCATTTCATATTTTACATGCAAAGAAGGACTGTTACCTGGCAGCTCCTTCTTCTCCCTTCTTTTTCATCTCCTATTACTTGATATCATCTGCCACTATCTTTTTCTTCAACACTATCATATAAGATGAAGAGGGCATATACATTGCCAAGGTTAATTCCTCTACGTTTTCAGGTGATCACATTCCATCTCATCATTTACAACAAATTTCCCCGCTTTATCATTCCTACTCTATCACTTATTTCACTTTCATCTTGTTTATTGGATAATTTCTACTGTACACATACATACCTAGGTCTGTCTCAATCTAAAAACAAAAACAAAAAAAACTTACTAAAACTTCCATCCCCATGAACTATCTTCCAATATCTCTCTGCCCTTTGTAACTAAACTTCTTGAATAGGTCATTCACTAATCAAGATTAGAAGGGAAATAGAAAGCAGGGAAATACTTTTACAGGCAGTGTCCCTGATAAAGAGTTCATTTCTAAAATGTATAGAGAACTGAGTCAAATTTATAAGAATGCAAGTCATTCCCCAATTGATAAATTGTTAGAGCAGCGGTTCTCAACCTTTGGGTCAAGACCCCTTTGGGGGTCAAATGACCCTTTCACAGGGGTCACAGGGATTGTCTAAGACCATTGGAAAACACAGATTTCCAATGGTTTTAGGAACTGAGATGTCGCTTCTCTATCCATCTCCAGGTGGGTCCACTCACATACGAGTATTAAAGGGTCACGGCATTAGGAAGGTTGAGAACCACTGGATTAGAGGATATGAATAGGTACTTTTCAGATAAAGAAATTAAAGCTATCTATAATCATATGACAAAAATATTCTAAATCATTATTGATTAGAGAAATGCAAAGGAAAATAACTCTGAGATACCACATCACACCTATCAGATGGTCTAACACAACAAAACAGGAAAATGATAAATGTTGGGGATGTTGGAAAATTAGACCACTAATGCATTGTTGGTGGAATTGTGAAGTGATCCAACCATTCTGGAGAGCAATTTGTAAGTATGCCAAGAGGGCTATAAAACTGTGCATATTCTTGGAGACAACAATACCACTAATAGGTCTGTGTTGCAAACAAATCATGAAAAAGCAAAAGGACTTGTATGCACAAAAATATTTTTAGTAGCTCTTTTTTTGTGGTTGTAATTAATTGAAATCTGAAGTTTCCATCAATTAGGGAACTGCTGAACTAGTTATAATACATAAATGTAATGCAATACTGTTGTTTCTTAAGTAATGACAAGCATGCAGATTTCAGGAAAAAACCTGGAAAGAAAAAGAACTGATGCTGAATGAAGTGAGTAGAATGTAATAAGAGTAACATTGTGAGCTGACCAATTTTGATAGACATAGCTCTTCTCACCAATGCAATGATCTAAGACAATTCCAAAATGGTGGAAAGTGCTACAAACATTCAGAGAAAAAACTATGGAGTCTAAATGGATATCAAAACATGCTATTTTCTCTTTTTTTCTATCATTTGGTTTTTCCTTTTTGTTCTGATTCCTCATTCATAATATGACTAATGTGGAAATCCATTTAATAAGTATGTACATGTGTATCCTATATCATATTTTATGCCATCTTTGGTGGGGGGAGAAGTAAGGGGAAATATAGAACTCAAAATGTTATAAAAGCGAATGTTGAAAACAAAAAACAATTTTTTAAAAGACAAGACATTTTACAGTAGATGCTAATATTCCCTGTTAATTACGTATGTTTATGTGTTCATGTGTATGTATACACACATGTGTGTGTATGTATGTATGTACATGTATAGATGTGTATTTGCATGTTATCTCTCCCATTATAAGTTCCTTGAGGGCCAGGATTATATCTTGCTCCTTTCTATGCCCAGTGCTCATTACAGTGCCTGGTACACAGCAGGTATTTAAGAAATACTTGTTTATTGATTGTTAAATTGATTGCTATTTTTTTGTTTTGTTTTTACGTCTTAAAATACAGTGTGTCTTTAAATATATCTACTGATTATCTCTTTGGCTTTAAATAAATCACTTCATGTGTCTGGAAAGTGGGTTCTGGGGCAGCTAAGGGGTGCAGTGGATAAAGCACTGGCCCTGCAGTCAGAAGGACCTGAGTTCAAATGCAGCTTCAGACACTTACCACTTACTAGCTGTGTGACCTTGGGCAAGTCACTTAACCTCAATTGCCCTGCCTTCTCCCTCCCAAAATAAAGTGGATTCCATTTGGACATAGTGAGAGATAAATATAATAGTATGCTAATTAAAATATGAAAATTAATTTGGCAAATGTAGTTTCCAAAGTTTCAAATACTATTGGTAAAATTTCTAGAATATTTAAAAATTTCCCCATAAATAAAATAAGGTGGTTTGTCATGACAGAATGTGAAGTGAATTTTAATAATCGATGTACTTGGGGCAACTAGGTGGTGCAGTGAATAAAGCACCGACCGTGGATTCAGGAGTACCTGAGTTCAAATCTGGCCTCAGACACTTAACACTTAACTGGCCATGTTACCTTTGGCAAATCACTTAACCCTAATTGCCCTCCCTTCCCCCCTTGAAAAAGAAAAAAAAAACAACCCCAAAACCAATCATTGTACTTGTTTTCTGACTGTAACTTCATATGATTGGGTGATGAGGGTAAAAAGGGAGAAAACTAAAAAACGAGGGGGTAATATGATAGCCCTGGAGGAAAAATGATATACATGGAAAAATAGTTTAGCTACCTCCTCAAAATATATATCCTGAATAAAACATTTAGTGAAACTTTTACTTCAAGTATTTATGATTTAATCCACTGTGGGTGGAGAGGAGAGATTCATCCCATTAAGGAGAATATTAATTAATAATTTAGTGAATTACATTAATCTTCTAACATCATCATCTTGTAAATTAAAAAGTTTATGTTTTGTTGGCATGGGTTGTTTGGTTCTATTAATTACTTCCATATCATAATGATATTCCTAAAATATAGATTGTTTTCCCCACTCAACAACCTTCAGTAGTTCCTTATATCTTTTTAGGACAAAATGAAAAATTCTTCCTCCATTTTCTTACTCTCACATTTTTTTTTCATTTCATAATACTTCTCTGTATATATTTTTCTCATTCCATTCAAACTAGCCTTATGTTTGTTCAATTTAAAATGACATTCCAGTTGTGTATGAATGCCATTGTACAAGTAGACACCATACATATTTTTATATATACCTTTTCAGTCAAAACATAGCTCAGATGCCAATTCCTAGAGAACACCTTCCTTGAGCCTTTTAGCAGATAACACTCTCTCAGTCTTAGAACCGTTTGGTAGATAAAGAGAGATGATCAGGGGATTCCGTAAACAATTTTATAAATCGTCCCATTATTTTGATAAAATTATAGGGTGTTATCTTTTCTTGGAAGACCAGCATCCATGGGGATAAACCTATTCCCTATCTCTTAGGTAAGAAGACATAGTTCATCAAAATGACTCATCTTCAAAATGATTAGTGAAAGATATTCGAAAAGTATATAATCCTGCTGGTTGAATAATCCTATCCTTATGTCCTTTTCCCTTTCATGAAAATTTTATTTCTTTAAATTTCAGATGGATTTAAAATATGTGACTGGGAATTTTTCTACCCACCATGAATAAAATGCTGACTTGTGGAAGAAGCACATAGCTTGTGGCCAAATGCTTGCTCAGTTAATTTTGAGCACAGATTTACTGGGACCATAATTTCTTAATTCCCTTATAAACATACATATTTTCTATACATATGTGTGCATGCATAGATACAGAAATATAAACATATCAACATATATTAATATGTAGATAGATAAATACATCAACATCTATCTATATGTATATATTAATCTTTCTAGAAAAATACAGAAAAAGAGACACATAAACAGAGATTTTAGTTGTGTAGATGTCGTAGCTATCCAGTAAAATGAGTTCCTTAATGTTAGTACATTCTATTTATCTTCCTTTTTATTCAGAGTTCCCAGCACAGTGTTCTATTTTATTTTGTTTTGTTTTGTTTTGGTTTTGGTATAGTAGGTGTTTAACCAGTACTTTTGGAATTGGATTGATTGAAGCACCAGAATAATTCATTAGTGAAAGTAAAGTGAAAGTAAACCTGCTCTTTAATTTTGAAAATATATTTTATTTCATTTTACCTCATTTTTTAGTTAAGGATTTTAAAAAATAAACAACAAATTATGTAAATCATCATGAGTGAGAGGCATAATTTAGCATGACAAAACAATTCAACTAGAAGTAATTAGAAAAAATAATATTTCAATTTAATTAGCACAGATTAAAAAGTGTCCTAGGTTTTTAAAAAAAGGTAAAAAATAGAAACAAATAGTGGGTTTGTCTCACAAGAATTGAAAAAAAAAATTCTCTCAGCCATTATAAAAAACCCTAACTTTAGAAGTTCAATGTAAATAATGCATTTTATACAAATCTCAAATTTATGCCATGTCACTAAATCTCACTTAACAAAAATTCTACCATTTAGCCAGAACTTTTTCAGTATTATTTACTAAGTCTTAAAAATATGGATGCATTCACCCTACAATACCTTACAATGCCAATAATTTTATTCTTCAGGATGGAAAAAAAAATAGTATCATATCTCCAGGAGCATGATTAAAGAGATATAATCAGTAATAAGAATTTTAAATCAAATGTCATTTTTGCTTTGTTTCTGCCAGTCAATTAATCTCTTAGCAAACAATTATCGAAAAAGTCTTAGTATGTTCCTGGCATTGTTCTAGGTGCTAGAGAAACAACAACAACAAAAACAAAAAAGAAGTTAAGGAAGCTTACATTTTTCTGACAGGAAGAGTCACTAAGCACGTATTAAGGACCTACCATGTTCCAGGAATTGTTCTAAGCATTGAAAATACCAAGAAAAGCAAAAAAAGTCAACATTGCCCTCTTGAGGCTCACAATCTAAAGGAACAGACTGCAGGCAAATAAATATATACATAGAGCATAAACAGGAAATAATGAAGAGGTAAGTCATTGGAGTTAAGTTGGGTGAGGAAGGACTTCTGTAGAAAGAGCAATTTTAGCTATAACTTAAAGGAAGACAGTGAAAACAGAGGTGTGAGCATGAGCATTTTATATATGGAGTATAATCAAAGAAAATACCTGGATTGTATTATTCATGGAAGATCAAGTAGGCCATTGTCAATTGACTGAACAATGAGTGGAAGGATATAAAGTATTAGAAGACTGGAAAGACAAGATGGGGTTGGGTTATGAGGGGTTTTTTTATTGCAAATAGAACATTTTCCATTTGATATTAGAGGTAATAAGGATTTACTGGACTTTAATGAGTAAGTGTGTGACATGGCCAGATCAATGAAATAAGAAATCACTTTGGTGGCCAAATGAGAATCCACTGGGGAAGGGGGGAGGGGGATAGAGACAGGCAAACTACACTTCAGTATATCCCCAATTGTTCAGGAATATATCTTGTTACAAGGACATACACAATAAATACATAGGGAATCATGTAGCAATATTAATATCTGGGGACATTAAAAAAAAGAATTCTTCAAGACATTTATACTTGAACTAAGATTTGAAAGCATCTAGAGTTTGCAAGAGGAAGATGAAAAATGATAAATCCAAGCATGATAAATAGTGTAAAAAAGTACAAACATAAGAGATGGATGGTTTTGTCAGGCAGACAGCTGGCAGAACAACTTGGCTACGTCAAAAAGTTAGTGAGAACAAGTAATGTCTAATCTCCCTGGAACAAAATCCGAAATGGGGCTTTAAATTTCTTAGGATTATTTTAGGGGAAAAAAAACCATACTTTCATATGCACATACCCCCCCCCACACACACACATATGCATGTACATATACACACATGCATGCACTTGTGTGTGTGTAAAGAAAAAGAGATAGAGAAAGTTCCATTTTGGACATGTTGAATTTGATATACTTATATGATCTTGAGAAGATAACCAGCAAGCAATTGGATATGTAGATGTGGAAGTCATCTGTAAAGATCCAATAGTTACACTATTGGAGTATAGAGAAAGAAGACAAGTGAGAGTAGGATAATGACTGTACTGGAGTTTACTCATTTTAAAATGGGTGGGAAAGATGATTTACTTTCAAATAACACTAAAAGAATCTGATGGTTGATCAAAGACCAGCAGAGATACTGGGGATAGACAAGCCAGGAAAGGTTCAGGGTAAAGTGCAGAGGGGAGAGTCCATCCTCCTTCTTGTAAATCCAGTCACTAGAAACTCTCCAAAGGACTACTGCTGTGAATAATTTTGAAGACCTCATCTGATAGTATAGTGAACTCTCTATTTTTTTCAGCAATAAACTAAAGCATTAACATTCAAGAAACTAAAGCACAACATTTACAACAATATAACATAAAAATGTATTACTAAGGTGGCCACACAATCTTTAACAAAACATGTCATACTGTAAGTCATAATTTCATCAGTTAATATTGAGCACTCAAGTAAAGTCTTCTTTCACCTTGACTGGAGGCTGGCTTCCAATCATACTTAAGCCAATCATCCTAAAGGGGTAGCAAAAAATACAAATATTACCCACCTATAGGTCACAGTAAGTCACAAACTTATCAGTCAATATGGAGTATCCAAGTAGCATCTTCTTTCATCTTAACTTGACACTGACTTCCAAACCCCATGTCTCCTCCTTTTCCACATGCTGACTGGGCTTACTGGACTGACCAGACAGATGGCTCCCTACAGCTACAGAATCAGCTCTTGCCTAGCAGAATGAGGAGCCATGGTAGGTTTTCTGAGTCTAGCTATGGGAGAAAGATTATAGGCAAAATTTAGTTTAAGCAGCTCCTAAGGCCTTTGGTAGGGGATGAAAAGTGGACTGGGCTCTCATTCCAGCAGCAAGGGGAAAGAAACCCATGCAGAGTCCATAGCAGAAAGAGTCCCCAAGCCCTTTAACAAGAGGTATCCCTTAGTCAAATTGCAGAACCCAAGCAACCCTGGAGTTCATTTAAGAAAGGGCATGATCTATACTCAGCACACAACTTTTCTTGCCTATAATATTCAGCAATATTCAGTACAACCCTGGGTGTACTGAATTTAACACATGGTAAAAACTGATGTTACATACAACTGGGAAATGAGATGAACAGGCAATGGGGTATTGAAATCCATCTTGCCTTTCAACAAAGTAAGGGGGAAGGGGGCACGAAAGTGATGGGGCAGTACATGAGAAGCCAGACTGTGGGAAGGAGTAATCAGTATGCTTTCTGTCCTGGGGTGGGGGTAGGGAAGAGTTATGGAGAAAACTTGGAACTCAAAATTTTGAGAAAATGAATGTTGGATACTAAAAATAAATAAATAAGTTATTTTAAAAAAATGATAAAGCCAAAATGGGTAAATGATTTCAATATAAAGACTGATACTACAAGCAAAGTTGGAGAGCAAGGCAGAGTTTGTCAGATGTATGGAGAAGGGAAGAATATAATAACAACAAAAGATAGATAACTTTATGAAATACCAAATGGATCATTTTGATTACCTTAAATTGAAAAATTTTTGCACAAGCAAAGCAAATACAACCATGATTTGAAGGGAAGCAGCAACCTGGGAAATATTTTTACCATCAATGTCTCTGATCAAGGCCTTATTTCCAAAAATATGTAGAGAACTGAGTCAAATTGATAAAAATATAAGTCATCCCCCAATTGAAAAATGGTCAAAGGCAGCTTTCAGATGAAGAAACTAAAACTATCTATAGTCATGAAAATTTTGTAAATCACTATTGATTACAGAAATACAACTTAAAATAACTCTGAGGTAAGACATCACATCAATCAGACTCACCAACATGACAAAATGAGAAAATGATTAATGTTGGAGAAGATGTGGGAAAATTGGAGCATGAATGTATTGTTGGTGGACTTGTGAACCCACCCAACCATTGTGGAGAACAATTTGGCTAAAAGGCAACAAAATTGTGCATGCCTGTGATCCAGCAATACGACTACTAGGTCTGTATCCCAAAGAGATCATTAAAAAAGGAAAATGACCCACATATACAAAAGCATTTACAGTAGCTCTGTTTGTGGTGGTAAAGAATTTGCAACTGAGGAGATGCCCATCAATTAAGGAATGACAAAACAAGTTGTGGTATATAAATGTTATGGAATACTACTGCACTATAAAAAACAGTGAGCAGACAGACTTCAAAGAAACCTGGAAAGACTTACATGAAGTGATGCTGAGTGAAGCAAGCAGATCCAGGAGAACATTGTACTCTATAAAAGCAAAATTGTGCCGTGATTAACTTTGATAGACTTTGCTTTTCTCAGCAATAGAATTATCTAAGACAATTCCAAAAGACTCATGATGGAAAATGCTGAGCACATCCAGAAAAAGTACAATAAGGTTTTAATACAGATCAGATCATACTATTTGCTGTTCTTTGTTTTGTTTGGGGTTTCTTTTTTTTCCTTTCTTTCCTGTGCTATCTCCCATTGATTCTAATTCTTCTTTAGAACATGACTAATGTGAAAATGTGTGTAACGTATAAATAGAGCCTGGATCAGATTGCATACTGTCTTGGGGAGAGAGGAGAGGAGGAAGGGGGAAAAATTAGAATTCAAAATCTAATGAAAGTGAATGGTGACAGTGAAAAATAAATAGATTAATTAATTAATTAAAAGGAGGAAAAAGAAGATGTAAAGGAAAAAAAGCATTTTAAGAAAAAGCTGAGGCAGCTAGGTGGCACAGTGAATAGAGAACCAGCCCTAGAGTAAGGAAGACCTGATTTCAAATCCAGCCCCAGACACTTAACACTAGCCACGTGACCTTGGGCAAGTCACTTAACCCTGATTGCCCTGTCTTCCCCCACTCCAAAAAAAAAGACAAAAGCATTTTTAAAATTATGAAACACACATTCAATCAGCCAATCAGTATTTGTTAAGAATCAATTATGTATCAGCACTGTAATAAATGCTAGAACATTTCTTAAAAGTCAAAGAATAGAGTGGAAATAACAGATAAATCTGGAGTGGGACTTAGGGCTGTCAATAGGGTTGAAGTTAAAAGGAATAAAAACAGCCTTTTGGAGAGGGGGAATGGAGTTTTATATTAACATATGTAGGTGGTGTCATATAGAAAAATTGAGACACATAGTTTCTGGGTAATTAACCATTTTATTAATTACTGCTAGTTGATAATTAATAAAAAGGTCATTTGGTCATCTCTCCTAAACCAAAGCAGCAACATGGTAACTTCTTGATGCTTTTAGGCCCTTGGAAGAGTAGGTAGTCCTGACAGGCAGCAATCATTTATGGTCAACAATTAATAATAATGAATATTATAGTGATAGGTAGACCTATTCTAGACTGTCTCAAGCCAGATCACCCCCAGACAAAAACAATCTAGACAAAGGACCTTCTCCCCTATCCATGCCAGAATAGAACACGAGACCCAAATTCATCCTAGATTAAGTTCTTTGTATGTTTCTCCAGTTATGCAAGGTCTCCCACCCTGAATTGAAAAGCATCTACACCAGAGATTTGGGTAATCTCATCTATCAACAGTACTCTTCAGAGAATGAACGATCTATAGATTTCTTATTCTTAAATGAGGAAATTAAAAGGGAAAACTACAATCTTAATTTAATTAATTGATTATTAATATGAGAGAAATAATCACTTCTCTCAAGGTTCAGAATCATTGCAAAGAGTATGAGGAGGGTGAGGGGAAATAGCTTAATCATTGAAGAATCTCTTCAGTGTCTATGGTTGGAGAGGGGTCTGCTGAGAAAGGCAAATGAGTTAACATTAATGTTAAACATCCTCACTTGAGATTCAACCCTGTTGCACATGGTAATGGCCAGAAGTCACACTTTGCAGCAGGTAGGAACAGATGAAGGTGTGAGCTGGGTGAGTTGGACAAAGTATCAGAAAGTAGCAGTGAGAAGTGGGTCTGATTTACGAATGGTCTCTGTGATATAGGAGAATTTCTTGAGGTGAAAACCATAAATCTGCCCAATGCAGTATTTGCTGGAAATTCCCTACAGGGAAAATAAAGGCCAGCAGGTAAAGTAACTAAATTGGAATTATCCATCCTAAAATCACTAAGTACACTGACAAAAAAAAAAAATTGCCAAATCCACTAAACCTACTGACATGAAGACCATAAAATTAATTGGATAGCAAATGGTCACATAGCTATTAAGCATTTGAGGAGAGAGTTGAACTCAGGTCTTTCTTGCTTCAAGTCTTTCTATCCACTGTGCTTCTCAATTGCCTGATGCCCTCCTCCTTTTTGTCTGCCTTCATATTAAAGTTAGGAAATAACAAAATATCTACTGATCTGCCTTATGTAATGTCATGCTCTTCATAGAACTATCTTAAATTTTCATTCTTTAAAAGAGATAATAGAACAAAATCTGTAATATTACTTATGTATTTTTATTGTCTGTGTTCATCTTGAGAACTGTGAGACAAAATAATTATTCCACAAAGTGATCACACCAACTCTGGCAATTTATTTATTTTAATTTTCTCCAAAAAGCATTTCAGAGGAATTTTTTCCACTCATCTCTTACAGATTTTCTCTATGACATCACTAATTGTGAGAATATCAATATTACTTATGTCAAGATTTTTGTAATTTGTTGAAAACCTTTGACTCTTGGAAAAATTTCTCAAATTTATATTATCAGTGAATTTAAAGCTGTCTCATTCACCCAATTTCTTTGAATTTACTACAGTCTTTGTGAGAAAAAAAATGTCACCCAAGACTAAAGATGTTAATTTTTTTCTTCATTTCACAAAATGCCATAAACAAAGTCTTCATCAGCTGGTTGTTGACTTCCTTATTATGAAGCTCTTGGTGCTGTTGAATTGTTTCTGTTGTATCAAATTCTCCATGATCTGATTTGGGGTTTTTTGACAAAGATGCTAGAAGGTTTTCCATTTCCTTCTCCAGCTCATTTTACAGATGAGGAATTGTGGTAAACTGGGTAAAGTGACTTTGCCAGGATCACAAACATAGTAAGTTTCTGAGGTCATATTTAGACTTAGTTACTCCTAACTCTAAGCTCAGCATTCTATCAACTGCACCTCCTAGTTGCACTTTAATGCTTATCTAATTTAGGTTTCAGTCAGCAACTCACTCAATTAACAGTACCATATTTAAAACTTTCCTGTTTGATAGAAGTGCACAAATGTTCTGTGCTCCTGGCACATTTCTTGAGAACATAGGGTTTACCCCATATCAGGAGGAGCCATTGAAGAAGGACTTTAGTGTATGTATCCTTGGGAAATTATTACAAAATTGGAGTGGAGTAAAATGAGACGGTTAAAGAAAATAGATTATTCTATCATGCATATAGCTGAAGATATTAATAAAGATATCATTCAAGGAATAACTTCTTTCAGTTCCTTCTCACTTCTTAACACTCAATGACTCCACAATATATCTCAAATAACACATAAAACATAACCTATAAATATACTCCTTTATACCTCAAGGAACAGCATATATATATTTAAATTGACATTTAAATAATGCTTTCAATATTGCAAAGTGTTTTATATACATTATCTCATTTGCTCTTAGCAATACATTTTGTGAGATAAATTTTGAAGATAGTAATACAAATGAACTGAGTATGAAAAATGTTAAATGATTTGCCCAGGATATAAACTTGGTAAGTGCCTGAAGAGTATAATTAAACTGAGGTCTTCATGACTGTGAATCCAATATTCTGTTTACTCTCTTCTTTTTTACATATATTTTCAATTCTAGCATTTTATAGAATGATTGGTATGTAGTAAAGTTTTTTTGTTGTTTTCCATTCCATTCTAAAACTCTGCCTCTCCAATTAAGTTATTGGAAACCCTCACCACACTCATGTAAATAATAGCCACCTTTCAAAGTCGAGTTTAAAATCTGTCTCCTCATCATTGTTGATCCATTGACCTTGAGTGTAGACCAAGTAATTATGCTACTGCACTCAACCCAACATCCTCCTTTACTCTTGGTTTATTTTAAATAAAGTCACTCATCTAGGGACACAGTTGAATTATGGGTTTCATGACTAAAGTCTCAATGATAAATATTTAGCCAAATTATGTATGTGAATTATAATCTCTATCTTCATTTATCTCTTACATAAACTATGTACATTTTGTGTCCAGGGTTTAACTTGACTGATTCCCGTCATTTAATGAAGGATCTGAATGAGCATATTTCCTGTGTATATTCCCTTTACTAAAGTCATATTCCTGTGTTCTATTTGGCCAAGCCAGCTGTTTGTTTAGTGTATTAAAAGACAGAAAAGAAATTAACTTAGTATTAAATCAGTGCTCCAATTTCAAGAAAAGGTATAACCTCTAGAGAATGTCCTGATCTATATTCTGTACTTTCAGATGCATGTCTAGGATAGTGCTTCTGAACAACACATCTTTGAAGAAGTTGTTGGGTTATTTTAAGCAATCTGATAACTATATTTTTTAAAATAAGTGGTTTCCTTTCCAATGTTACACATTTTATTTTATTCATTTTAAAATATATTTCTGATAAGGGGGCCTTAGGATTCAGCGGGTTATCAAAGGGACCTACTGCAAATAAAAATAGGTTAAGGAATCCTGTCATAAGAGCTATTAGCAACATTAGCATAATAATGCTTGCCTTCCTGAACCTTTATTTCACTATCTTTAACCCCAATGTACTCATCTACTCTGAATTCCTATTATATATGAAATTTCTAACTAAATGTTTGGTTTTGTTTGAAAGTTAACCTTTAAATACTAATTATCTTATAATGTTTTTGATGGTTCACTATGAATTATGATTTTCTTGTATCTAAAACATTCCTTAATAGTTTAGGACCCATAATAGACATTTAAATGTGATCATTTAAATGATCTTTTGTCAAAACTGAAACAAGAACCCATTTCTACTGAAAATCTTCACAATGACCATTCCATTAGACTTTTTTCAAGCCAAGAATAAAACTTATTCTATTTTTTTCATGACTACAATTTCAGTAAAATTTTTTGTGATATTAAATAAAACAATTATAACGGATTAGCCCAGCTTTACAAAGATCCTTCTGTAATTGATAGCTACCTTTAATTAAGGTTCTTTATGTTGGTCATAGAAGAGAACATGTGAAGGCTCTCTCATCCCAAATTTCTACATTATCTCAGTAACTGTTGGACATTTTTCATCTATTCATCCTTAAAAATGTTAATTTATTCATACTTTTAAAAAATATTTAGAAGAAAAATATGAGATTTTCTCCCACATTGACTATCCCCATTTCTTAAGCTTTATTATTATTAATGTATATATTTGTTTATTCATCTCTCTCTTTCTCTCTCTCTTTCTTTCTCTCTCTCTCTTTCTCTCTCTCTCCCTCTGTCTGTCTCTCTCTCTCTCCTTCTCTCTCTCTCCTTCAAGTGAAGTATAGAACAGTTTGCAAAACTTTGCAAGAAAACTTTTTTTTTTCTTCCTTTACTTTCTTAATATCCCCATAATCAAAGTAAGGAATTAAGTAATAAAGGGCAACATCAGAGAATTCATAGAAAATTCAGGACATGCAAGATTTAAAAGAATAATGACTCTGTTCATCTGCATCCAACTGGTATTGTCCTCTTCCCATATATCAGGAAATTAATTACCAGAAGCTGCAGTCTTTTGGTTGAACAAACAGTAGATAACTATAGTCATTGACTACTTTGTCCTAAGTACCTATTCTATTCCTCAACCAGCACCAAGTAGTATTGATGACTGAAACTATATAACACAGTTAAAAATCTGATATGGCTAGAAAAGCTTCTCAAACATTTCTTTCCATTAATTCCCTTGATATTCTGTACTTTTGTTCTCCCAGATCAATTGGGTCACTATGTTTTCTAGCTCTATAAAAGATTTTTTTGGAAGTTTGATTGGTATGGAACTTAATAGGTAAATTCATTGAGGTAAAATTGTCATTTTGTTATATTATCTCAGACTTATCATAAGCAACTGATGTTCTTCCAATTATTTAAATCTGACTTTATTTTTGTGAAAAGTGTTTTATAATTGTATTTACATAGTTCCTGGGTTTGTTTTGGCAGGTAGATTCCCAAATATCTTTTAATTTCTATAGTAACTTTAAATGGGATGTATCTTTCAATTTCTTGCTTTTGGACTTCATTAGAAATATATAAGGGGGGGGCAGGTTCAAAATTGCGGCATAGATGCAGGACGGCTCTGTGAGCTCCCCCCAAAAGCAACTCAAACACCTAGAAAATATGATTCTAAACAAATTTAAGAGCTCCAGAACACAAAAAGTGACAAAGAAACAAATCTCCCCCTGAAGGCAATCTTACAGGCAGACAGGAGGGGTTAATCACACCCCGCTGGGAGCTGAGACCAGCCCCATGTGGATTTAGCCCCAGGGTGGCCCAAACAGCCTGCCTGGAGCATTCAGGAGAGAGAATAACTGGCAACTGTGTCAATTTCCAGAATTATCAACCCATAAATGCCAAATACAAAGTGAAAGGTCAGTAAAACTCAGCTGAATTTGGCTGGGACAGAGGAGCGAGTCCAACTTGTGCTCCCAGAGCCAGAAGCAGAGGAAGCAGTGGCCCAGAAGCCATCTCCATGTGGCTGCTTCAGAGCTCCCAGCCTGCAGTTTGCAGGGGAGAAAAGCAAACATTAAGAAGCTAAGTTCTCTTGCCTTAAACTGCCTGAATCAGGATCATGATCTTGGGTGGTAGTCCTGAGGTGTGTGACCAATAAGCCAAATCTGGTGGGGCCTGTAGAGAGGGTACACTCCAAATACCTCCAGCAGCTGTGAAAACCCCAGTGATTTGGGACAAAGTCCTCTCTGGAAGCAGAGTTCCACTGACACACAGAGTTCAAAAGTCAAGTAATTGATTAGCAACATGAGCAGGCAAAGGAAGCAAAGCAAGCTCAGCAATCCAACTTTAGATTTCCTTTTTTGAGGAAACAAAAAGGATCAAAGCATGGAAAGGGAGGTAGACAACACAGTTAGACCTCCTGCACCAAAAGCTTCCAAGAAAAATATGAACTGGTTGCAAGACATACAAGAGCTTAAGAAGGATTTTAAAAACCAAATAAGAAAACTGGAGGAAAAATTGGAAATAGAAATGAGAATGATGCAAGAAAATCATGAAAAAGGAAGCAACAACCTGACAGAAGAAAATAATGCCTTAAAAAATAGACTAACTCAAATGGCAAAAGAGGTCCAAAAAGCCAATGAAGAATGCTTTAAAAAGCCAGATTTGCCAGATAGAAAAATAATTTCAAAAGCTAACTGAAGAGAAAAATGGCTTCACAATTAGAGTGAAGCAAATGGAAGCTAATGATTTTATGAGGAATCAAGATACTATGAAACAGATACAAACAGATGAAAAAAATAGAAGGCAAGGTGAAATATCTCATTGAAAAAAAAAACACTGACCTTAAAAATAGATCTAGGAGAGAGATAATTTAAAAATTATTGGACTATCTGAAAACCATGATCAAAAAAAGAACCTAGAAATCATTCTTCAAGAAATTCTCAAGGAAAATTGCCATGATATCTTAGAAGCAGAGGGCAAAATAGAAATTGAAAGAATTCACCAATCACCTATTGAAAAAGATTAATAAAACTCCTAGGAATGTTATGAACAAGTTCCAGAGTTCCTATAACAAGGAGAATATATTATAAGCTGCCAAGAAAAAAAAAATTCAAATATTGTGGAAACACAATCAAGATAACACAGGATCTAGCATCTTCTACATTAAGTGATTGAAGGGCCTGGAATATGATAGTCAGGGATCAAAGGAGCTAGTACCAAAACAAAGAAACACCTATCCAGCAATACCTGAGCATAATGTTTCAGGGGAAAATATGGTCATTCAATAAGGTGGAGGATTTTCTAGCATTTTTGATGAATAAAAACAGAGCTGAATAGAATGTTTGACATTCAAATACAAGAATCCTGAGAAGATATACAGAGAAAAGAAATCATAAGAAACTTATCAAATTCAGTCTATTTACATGCCTACATGGAAAAACAATAATTGTAACTTATGAAACTTTTCTCAGTATGACAATAGATGAAGGGAATATAAATGTATATATGTATATATATGTTTATGTGTATATATATGTATATATATATATATGTATGTATACATACACACATGTCTATGTAGGAGGGTATATATGTATTTGAATACATATATGAGTATGTATATATGCGTACAGGTATACATAGCCAGAGGGCACAGAATCAATTGAACAGGAAGAGATGATATTTAAAAGATGAAATTGAGAGGTGGGAGAGGAATAGAATGAGAGGAGAAAGGGAGAGACACAATGGGGCTAATTATCTCATATAGAAGAGGCAAGGGATAACTGTTACAATGGAGGGGAAGAAAGGAAAGGCAAAAGGGAATGGGTCAACTTTACTCTCATTGAATTTGGCTTAGGGAGGAAATGACATGCACTCTAAATTGGGTATCTTGCCCTACAGAAGGGTAGGGGGGAAGAGCATGAGACGAGGGGATGATGGAGGGGAGGGCAGGTTTGCAAGGGAAGGATTGTTAGAAGCAAACTCTTTTGTAATGAGACAGGGACAAAATAGACAATAGAACAATTGAGGGGAGGGATATGATGGAGGGAAATATAGTCAGTCTTTCATGTCATGTGTATTGTGGAGATGTTTCGTGTAACTACATATATACGGCTTGTATTGAATTGTTTTTCCTCTCAGTGGGGGCGGGAAGGGAAGGAGGAATGGAAAGAATCTAGAATTTAAAGTTTTAAAATCAAATGTTTAAAAAATATGTTATATATATCATATTTATTATATATTATTGTTATTATTATTATGTACATGCAACTGAGAAATAAGATATACAGGCACTGGGGTAGGCAGATCCATCTTGCCCTGATGAAAAATCAGAGGGGTGATGGGGAAGGATATAGGAGAGAGTATATCGGGGAAGGAGCATACAGTAGGATCGCTGTTTTGGGGTCGTTGGTAGGGGAAAGGCAGGAAGAAAATTTGTAACTCAAAATCTTGTGGAAATGAATGATGCAAACTAAAAATAAACAAAAGTTATTTTTTTTAAAAAGAAAGAAATATATAAGCAAGCTGAGTATCTATGTGAGTTAATTTTATGTCATGAAACTTTGTTAAATTTATTTATATCCCAACTATCGTTTTACTTGTTTCTTTGGGATTCTCTAAGTATATCATCATATCATCTGCAAAGACTGGCAGCTTAGTTTCTTCTTTGCCTGATCTAATTCCTTCAATTTCTTTTTCTTTTCTTATTGCTACTGCTTACATTCCTACTACCAAATTGAATTTAAGGGTCATATCAGACATCACTATTTCATGCCCCCATCTTATTGGAAATACTTCTTGCTAATTATCATTACATATAAGATTTGTTGATGGTTTTAGATGAATGCTACTTATTATTTTATGGAAGACTCCATTTATTCCTATGCTTTGTAGTGTTTTTAATAGGAATGTGTGTTTATTTTGTCAAAAGTTAATTTTTTTTCCTGTGTCCATTGAGATAATCATATGGTTTCTACTAGTTTTGTTGTTGCTATGATTGATTAGGCTGATAGTTGTCCTAATACAGAAACATCTTTGCATTTCTACCTAATCAAAGTGTATTGTTCTCCTGATAAGTTGCCATAATCTATTTTCTAATAGTTTATTTAAAATTTTTACATATATATTCATGAGAGAAATTGGTCTGTAATTTTCTTTCTCTACTTTTTCTCTTCCCAATTTAGGTATTAATACCATATTAGTATCATACCAATAATTTGGAAGGACTCCTTCTTTTCCAATTTTCCTAAATAGTCTATAAAGTATTGAAATTAATCCTTCATTAAATGTTTGATATAATTTGCTCATAAAGATTTCTTT
>CM053587.1:193477418-193502533 GCA_028646515.1 Pseudochirops corinnae
ATGCAATTTCTTTTTCTGACATGGTGCTATTTAAGAATTTTACTTCCTCTTCTGTTTATCTGGGCAATTAGTATTTTTGTCAATATTAAACTATTTCAGTAAGATAGTCAAATTAATGGGCATAAAATTGGACAAAATATTTCTTAATTATTAATTTAATCTCCAGTTCATTGGACGTAAGTCCATCCATTTTATTTTTGATACTGGTATTTTGGTTTTCTTGTTTCTGTCTTTAAATCAAGTTGACTAAAAGTTTCACAATTTTATTTTATATTTTTTCATAAAACCAACAGCTATTTTTATTTATTAGTTCAATAGTTTACTTAATTTCAATTTTATTAACACCTGTTTAGGTTTTCAGAATTTCTATTTTAGTATTTAATTGGGGATTTTCTTATTTATTTATCTATTCATTCATTCATTCATTTGTTTTTTCATTCATTCATTCATTTGTTTTTTCATTCATTCGTTCGTTTGTTTGTTTGTTTGTTTACTTACTTACTTACTTTACAAGTATACTTATAAGTATATAGTTTTCAATGTTCATTTCCACAGATTTTTATTGCAGATTTTCTCCCCAGGTCTCCCCTATCTACCATGCCAGGATAGTGATCCTACTGAATACCCCTTTCCCCAATCTGTTTTCTCTTATATCCTCCTGAATGTCCTCTTCTACTTTCTAGTAGGGCAGGATGCATTTCTATACCCCAGTGCCTATATATCTTATTTTCTAGTTGCATGTAAAAAAGCAATTTTTTTTTACAATTGTTTTTAAAACTCTGATTTCCATATTCTTTTCCTTCTTCCTTCCTTTTCCACCACCACTGTAAAGACAAGCAATTCAATATAGGTTGTACATTCATAGTTACACAAAACATTTCTATAGTAGTTATATTGTAAAAGACTATTTTTCCCTCCATGCTATCCTTCACCCCACTTATTCTATTTTTTTAATTTGACCCTATCCCTTTGCAAAAGTGTTTCCCTCTAACTACCTTCTCCCCCCAATCTGCCCTCCCTTCTATCATCCTCTCTCTTATCCTCTTCCTCTATTGAGTGTACATGTTATTCCCTCCTTAAGCCAAAATCATTGGGAGTAAGGTTAACCCTTTCAACTTGCTGATCTTCCCCTCCATTCTAAGAGTTTTATTTTGCCTCTTTAATATGAGATAATTTACCTTATTCTCTCTCTCTCTCTTTTTCTCTCTCTCTTTCTATCTTTCTCTCTTCTCTCTCTCTCTTTCTTCCCAATATATTCCTCTATAACCTTTGTATTTTAGTTTTTTAGATATAATCTTCACATATTCAACTCATCCTGTGCCCACTATGTATATATACATGTACAGATATGTACATACACTCACATATATATTTATAGACACATACACCTTCCTATACACAAATATACATGTGTGTGTGTATATATACATATATACACACACATATATATACAAATATATATACATATACATACACACACATATATACATACACATACACACACATATTCTCTTTAATTATCCTCATACTAAGAAAACTCTAAAGTTATAATTATCATTTCTCCATGTTGAAATATAAATAGTTCATCTTTAATAAGTTCCTTATGATTGATTTTCCCTGTTTACCTTCTTATGTTTCTCCTGCTTCTTGTATTTGAAAGTCAAATTTTCTGTTCAGCTCTGGTCTTTTCATCAAGAATGCTTAAAAGTCCTCTATTTCATTAAGTGTTCATATTTTCCAGTGAATTATTTAACACAGTTTTACTGGGCAGGTGATTCTTGGTTTTACTCCTAGCTCCTTTGACCTCCAGAATATCATATTTCAAGCCCTTTGATCCCTCAATGTAGAAGCTGCTAGGTCTTGTGTTATCTTGATTCTGTTTCCACAATACTCAAATTATTTCTTCCTGACTGCTTGTAATATTTTCTCCTTGACCTGGGAATGTTGGAATTTGGTTAAAATATTCCTAGGACTTTTATTTTTTGAATTTTTTTTTTTATAGAGATGTGTTCAGTGAATACTTTCATTTTTTTTTTTTTTGGCCTCTGTTTCTAGAATGTCAGGACAATTTTTTTTTTTAGGAAACCAATTCAAACCTTTTTATCATAATTGTTATTTTTTGTTTAGGAAAAAGTAATCTGAAATATAATGCACCATTTCTCAATACAAACATGTAGGTACATGGCATATACATATCAGACAAAAAAAAAGATTTAAAAAAACCCTCTAAATAGCTACATTTTAAGCCAGGAAACAATATAATGCAGAGCATACAAAGCTTCTTGGTTAAATAGACTGTACATTTGAGGAATCCATCTTTATTACATAAATGAAAAATATTCCTCTCAAAACTTATTCTGATTCATCCAAAAACTCTTTCTAACCATACTTGGCTTTTTTTTTTAATGATACATTTCAAAGATATATTTAGTTATGCAGAAATGTTCCTTTTGATCTGGTTTGCAGCTGTTTTTACAGAATCTCTGAGGTCTTTCTAAAAAGAAGTATCACTCTGTAAAATCTAATAATGGTAATATATCACGACACAACAAAAGGTAAGAATAATTCTCAAAATTCCAACTTTTCCTTTTCTAACTTGGAAATCTCTTCTTGCTCTTCCTTTTGTTGTTTTCATATCTTCTTGTCAGTAGTGACAGTGACATATGTTATTATATTTTAATGGAATGGCTAAGTTGAACAATGGATAGAATGCCAAGCCTGGAGTAAGAAAGACCCGAGTTCCAATTTGGCCTCAGACTCGTATTGCCTGTTTGACTCTGGGCAAGTCACCTAACATGTTTGCTTCACTGTTTCTACATTTTTAAAATGGTGATAATAATAGTAGCTACCTCCCAGAGATGTTGTGAGAATCAAAAGAGATATTTGTAAAGCACTCACTAAACTGCTTGGCACATAGGAAGAGCTATATAAATGCCAGCTATTGTTACTATTAGCTTTATTTTATTTCTATACCTCCTTTGTCTTGCAATTTTTTTCTGTTTTTTAAAAAATAAATTAATTTATTTATTTTCTTGTTTACATCATTCATTTCCATGAGATTTTGAGTTACAAATTTTCTCCCAATCTTTCCCCTACCCAAAACCTCAAAACAGTCATCCCACTGTATAACCCTTCCCCCAATCTGCTCTCTCCTATGTCCTCCCCCTCACCCCTCTGACTTTCCAGTAGGGCAGGATGGATCTCCTTATCACAGTGCCTGTATATCATAATTCCCAGTTGGATGTAGTTAATAATAATTATTATTATTATAATTATACACACACACACATATATCTTTAACATTTGATTGTAGAACTTTAAGTTCTTGGTTCTTTCCCTTCCTCCCTCATCACCAACCCCCACTGGAAGGACCAACAATTAAATATAGGCTGTTCATGTGTAATTATGCAGAACATCTCCACAGTGGGCATATTGTGAGAGACTGATTATATGTCCCTTCTTCCTATCCCACCCCCCCTTGTTCTATTCTCTACCCTGTCCCTGTCCCTTTACAGAAGTGTGTACTTCCAGCAACCCTCCTCCCCACCTTGCCCTCACCTCCTTCATCCCACCTCTCATTCCCATCCCCCCTACTCTCCTGTGTGGCTAGAAACCTAGTTTAGAGTTTATTCATTTCTTGAAAGACTATTTCTAGGTTCTTTTTTTGATCATGGCTTTCAGGTTGTCCCATAATTTTTAAATTATCTCCCCTGGATCTCTTTTCCAAGTCAGTGGATATTTCTCATTGCCTTCTTTTTTTTTTTCTTCTGTTTGGATTTGTTTACTAGTTTCTAGATTTCTCATAAACTCATTAGCTTACATTTGCACTAATCTAATTTTGAGGGAATTATTCTCTTCAGTGAGTTTTTGAAATTCCTTTTCAATCTTGCCAATTCAGCTTTTTAAGGCATTCTTCTCATGACTTTTTGGGCCTCTTTTGCCATTTGAGTTAGTTTATTTTTAAGGTGTTACTTTCTTCAGTATTTTGGGGGGTCTCCTTTAACAGGTTGTTGACTCACTTTTCATGATTTTCCTTCATCATTCTCATTTCTCTTCCCAATTCTTCCTCCACTTTTCTTACTTGATTTTCCAATTCCTTCTTGACCTCCTCCATGGCCTGCAACAAGTTCACTTTTTTTGCAGGCGTTTGATGCAGGAATTTGATTTTGTTGTCTTTTTTGGGGGGGTTCTATGGTTTGATTCTCTTTCCTCCCTCCCCCCAAAAAAGGATACTCTAGTCTGATTTTACTTCCTCTCTTTGCTCCTCTTGCCAGCCAATTTCTTGACTTTTTGAGCTCCTTGCCATGGTAGATCTTTGCTTCCAGAATGGAGAGTGCTGTATCCCAAATTTCTGTGATTTTCCTCAGCCATTGTGGGAATTTTTATTTTCTAGGCACCTCCCTCAGAAATTAAAGGAAGACTTTCTCTCTCCAACCTCAACAAGCTCTACCATACCAGTGCTCCTCATAACAGGACTGCCACCCAAGACTGTAACCCATATGCAAGGAGGGTAAAGCAAGAGAAACCTACCTTAGTGCCAACAGAGAGATTTCTGAAAATTCCCTCTGGACAGTCACTTGATCCCCCTCTGATCTGTATGCCTAGAGCCAGAAGCTGTGGCAACAGCAGCAGATGCAGCCTCTCTTTCCTCTGTGGCCCCTGGGGCAGGGCCTAGAATGGGTTGTTCTCTCACACAGGATCAGCAAAGATTCTCCACTGACATTTTACCTTCTCTTTGGCATTTATGGGTTGAGACGTGTGGAAATGCCAGCAATTCACTCTCCTGAATCCTGCTCTGGCTGGTTTGGGCCATAGGTTTTTCCTCATGTGGCTCATGTAGGACTATGCTCCTCTCCAAGCTTGATGTGGTAGACACTTCCTTTTGGCCTGCTAGGCTGCATTCAGCAGGATATTTGTTTCTCTCTGTCATTTGTAGGTTCCATAGCTCTAAAATTTGTTTAGAGTCATATTTTACAGTTATTGGAAGTAGTTGGATTAGGAGCTCAACCAATTTCCAGCTTTTACTCCACCATGCTGAGGAGAAAAAAAAATGGAATTCAAAATTTCACAAAATGAAAGTTGAAAACTAGTAAAAAAATATCACCTCATTTTCCTTTTCTCAGTCTGTTTTCTTCTGTAATATATTCTATAACATGATCTATAACATTCTATTTTTCTTCTGTAATATGAAACTATATTTTATGTGATTGCACATGCACAATCTATACTGAATTGATTGTCTTCTCAAAAATAGGAGAGAGGCAAAAGGGAGGCAGAAAAATTTTAACTCAATATTTTTTTAAAAAAAATTTACATGTATTTGGCAAATGTTTAATGAAATGAAATATGTTTTTAGTGCACTTTATAGGACATATATTTTTACCTCCCTGTTTTACATGAGCAAACAGAGACCCACTGTGTCCAAGGTCACACAGGTAGTTTCAGTGGAAGGCTTTGTACCCAGATGCCCTGACTCCAAAGTCAGTGATCTTGTCACTTATATCATGCTGCCTCCTAGATGAGACCTTTGTGTTTTCTGTGGTCAATTCCAATATTTTCTCTGGGATTGCGGAAAACATTATTCTCACCCACCCCACCATCTTCCCTTCATCTACTACCCATTTATTTCTCTCAGTACCCCCTTAGAGCCCAAGTGACTATGTTTTCATGATTACCTTAGACATGCTGCAAAAATTCACTTAACCAGTCATACCCTTACTTTGGGGTATCCCATTATTCACTCCATTAGTACAAATTGCCTCCAAACACTGAGTCTTTGCAGTTTTTTCTCATATTTACCTCCCTCCACAAGTTTGCCAGTGTGTCATTTTTGTCAATATAGATACCTGCTAGGGGAAAGAAAACACAAGCATTCCCATACTAAAGGAAAGAGAACTCACTTTGAGGTTAAGTTACTTTAGGATTATATCATGCTACAGAAGATATAAACTAGGCTATGAAGAATATTGAAGGAGCTGTGTGAATAGAGTAGAATATGAAGGTATTAGATATAGTACTGTGTAATTCTACCCAAAGATAGAAATAATAAAAGTTTCAACAATTATCACATGCTGATGTTATATGAAGGAGAAAAAGCCAGGTACTTTTGTACTATATCTACTGGAAAATACAATAGAAACGTTTCAAATAAACAGGTTAGACTCATGTAGAATGCTAAAATGATTTCTATAGTTTTCTTTCTCTGATAATAATTGGAGGGAAATTCAGATTCTCATCTGATATTTTTATCTGATGTACATCATTTACTAGGTTCTAACTGTGAAAGCTTTCTAACTGTGAGAGAATTCAGACCAATAGCAAGTTTCTTCGCTCAGACTTTTATTTCTATTGGTGCTATTTTTAACTCTGTCAGCAATTTCAGGATCAATATGGTAGCAAGAATCTTCAGGGTGACTTCCATTTGTTTGGTAAGTTCTGAAGTTTTCAGGGTAGACAATCAGTTGAAACAACTATAAAGATATTTGAAAATTTAATAATGGATGAATCATATGGAGCATCACTTGAATCTTGGACTAATTTAAATGTGTATACCCATATGCATGCACACATACATGCATACACACATGCATACATGTGGCATTTACATGTGTGTATATGTAAACATATATCATTGTATACAAACATATGTATGTAAATATGCATATATGCCTATATACACATATAGATACACAGGCAGATGTAGATAAATGTGAATATGCATATATGCATGAGTGTATATGTGTATGTATGCATACACATGTGTGTACACATGAAGAAACACATATGCAGCTCGGTGGCACAGTTCAAATTCAGTCTCAGATACTTACTAGCTGTGTGAACCTAGGCAAGGAATTTAACCATGTTTGTCTCAGTTTCTGCATCTATAAAATGAGCTAGAGAAGAAAGTATCAAACCACTTCATTATCTTTGCCAAAAAAAGTAAAAATTGGGTCATGAAGAGTTGAATATTACTAAAAAAATGAATAAACAACAAGAAATAACTGTGTGTATATTCACCATCTATCTACCTATCTATCTATCTATCTATCTATCTATCTATCTATCTGTCTGTCTGTCTGTCTTATTATCTATAGTGTCTGAATAAAGGTGCAAAATCAGTTCCACTGATGAAGTAATGTCCCACCATTGTTTTCTGTGGGGTAAAATATGATTTGAGAATTGCTTTTATACTATATTATCATGGAATATTTTATGCTATCTGTCTATCTATATCTATCTATCTACTATATAATATAGTTATCCCTTCTACATTGTAACTTTCCCTATCATGTTTTCAATAAATTGTTGGTCAGCATAAAAATAAATAAACAGGAAATTTTGTGTAGTTTTGTGGAAGCTGCAAACAATACATCAAGGCTAGCATACGACAATGAAAAATTTTGGAAGCTCAGAAATGCATAAAGTATATATAGATAGTATTATATATTATCAAAACAAATTTTGCAATAAGGTACTATAAAAATCCAATAGAAGAAAAAGAAAAAAAAAGCAGCATTATCTGCTATCAAGGATGGGCCAAAAAATTTTACATAGATTTTCCACATCATGGGACACTCTTTATCCTCACTATATGGAAAGGATAACTACACGGTATAATGTATTATATATAATGGGACAATATTTAAAGTATTTTTTCTCTTTAGTGAAAAAATCTTTTTTTGTTGTTTTAATAATTTCACTTAACTCATGCTGAAATCTAGCCAGGTTACATGAACTATATGTATCTTCTTTCCCACTCCTAGACCAATGTGGCATTGTTGAGTTATTGCATTACATTTTATAATGCAGAAATAATCCTCCCACTATGCAATTACATTTTACATTTAGGGAGTGTTGCTTATGTGGTTATATGGTAAGTATGAGATTATGATGACCAGATAAACAGTTCATTATTTCCACATCTTAACACTAGCAAAAATGGTTAAGTACATGTAATTTCTCCTTGCCATCACTTGTGAAACCAGGAACACAAAATTGCTTTGTGTGCATAGCATATAGTATATGATTTAGAAACATTATTATTGTATTTAAACTGCATTTAGAGAGTCCATTTAAATATTGTTTTTATTAAAGAAAATAATGTGATTTTCCATTCAATTCTTATTATGGGGTTTATGTTGAAAATCATCCCAACGGAGGACAGAAGAAAGAAAATTGGGAAATAATTCTTACTACCATTATCTCTGATAAAGGCCTCATTTCTAAAATATGCAGAACTGAGTCTAATTTATAAGAATACAACTCATTCCCCAAATGATAAATTGAAAAATGTTATGAATAGGCAGTTTTCAATGAAGAAATTAAGCTTATCTATAGTCATACAAAAAATACTCTAAATCACTATTGATTAGAGAAATGCAAATCAAAACAACACTGAGATAGCACATCAAACCTATCAGTTTTGCAAACATGACAAAACAGGAAAATGATAAATGTCACAATATTGAAAATTTTCTTCTTGGCTGCTTGTAATATTTTCTCTTTGGTCTGGCTACTCTGGAACCTGGCTATAATGTTCCTAGGAGTTTTCTTTTGGGGATCTTTTTCAAGAGGTGATTGCAAATTCTTTCAATTTCTATTTTGCCTCTGATTCTAAAATATCAGGACAATTTTCCTTGAGAATTTCCTGAAGGATGATTTCTAACTTCTTTTATAGATCATGGCTTTCAGGTAGTCCAATAACTTTTTATATTGTCACTCCTGGATCTATTTTTCTGGTCAGTGTTTTTTCCAATGCAATATTTCACATTGCCTTCTATTTTTTCATTTGTTTGGATCTGTCTAATAGTATCTTGATTTCTCATAAAGTCATTAGCTTCCATTTTCCCCACTCTAATTCTGAAGGAATTTTTTACTTCACTGAGCTTTTGAAATTATTTTTCCATATTGCATATTTGGCTTTTTAAGGCATTCTTCTCATTGGATTTTTGGGACTCTTTTGCCATTTGAGTTAGTCTGTTTTTTAAGGTGTTATTTTCTTCATTCAGGTTGTTGACTCTCTTTTCATGATTTTATTGCATCATTCTCATTTCTCTTCCCAATTTTTCCTCCACTTCTCTTAATTGATTTTCAAAATCCTTCTTGAGCTCCTTCATGGCCTCTAATCAGTTTATGTTTTTCTTGGAAGCTTTTGGTGCAGGAGTTCTGACTGTGTTGACTTCCTCCTAGTCCATGGTTTGATCCTTTTTTTCCCCAAAAAAAGGAATCTAAAGTTGGATTGCTGTTCCTTTCCTGCTCATGTTGCCAATCAATTACTTGACTTTTGAACTCTGTGTGGACGTGGATCTCTGCTTCCAGAGGGGAGGGCTTTGTTCCAGATTGCTGGGGTTTTCACAGCTGCCAGAGCTCTTAGGAGGGTGTCGTCTCCACGGCCCCCACCAGCTCTGACTCACTGGTCACACATCTCAGTACTACCACCCAAGACGTGGATCCCAATCCAGAGAAAGAGCACAAGTTTTAAGGCAAGAGCACTTAGCCTTGGTCCCCCTAAATCTGCAGGCTGGGGTCTCTGAAGCAACCATGTGGAGGTAGCTACAGGGCTGCTGCTTCTGCTGCTTCTTGCTCCAGGGTCTCAGGCCAGAATGTACTCTGTTCCCCACAGATTTAGCAGAGTTCCACGGTCCTTTCATGTTGTCTTTGGCATTTATGGATTGATAATTCTGGAAACTGTCATGGCTGCTAGTGATTCACTCCTCCAAATGCTTCAGCAGCATCTGGTCTGGGCTGCTCTTGGACTAAAACCACAGGCTCACATGGAGCTGGACTTGCCTCCCAGCTAGCTGCAATGAACACTTCCAGGCTGCCTGCCAGGCTCCCTCGAGGAGGAGATTTGTTTTTCTGTGTCACTTTGTGGGTTCTGTAACTCTAAAATTTGTTTAGAGTCATATTTTATAGGCATATGAGGTGGTTATGGGGGGAGCCAAAGAGTTTTCTTGCTTCTACGCCACCATCTTGACTCAGCCCCCATTAAAACATTGTTAGTGGAATTATGAACTGATCCAATTATTTTGAAGAGCAATTTGGAACTATGTCCAAAGGGCCCTAAAAGTGTACATACCTTTTGACCCAGCAATATCACTTCAAGGACTGTATCCTAAAGAGATCAAAAGAATGGGAAAAGGACCCTAATGACAGAAGTATTTATAGCAGCTCTTTTTGTACTGGCAAAGAATTGGAAATTGAGGGGATGCTTCTCAGTTATGGAATGGCTGAACAAGTTGTGATACATGAATGAATTGGAATACTATTGTGCTATAAGAAATGGCGAGCAGATGAATTTCAGAAAGACCTGGAAAAACCTATATGAACTGATTCTGAGGGAGGTGAACAGATCCAGGAGAAAATTGTACACAGTTATAGTCACATTATGTGATGACTGACTTTTACATACATAGCTCTTCTCAGAGAGCAAGGTTCTAAGACTACTCCAAAAAGCTCATGATAGAAAATGCTATCCATATGCAGAGAAATAACTATGAAGTCTGAATGCAGATTGAAGCATACAGTTTACTCTGTGTGTGTGTGTGTGTGTGTTTCTCTGTCTCTCTCACACTTTTTGTTTCGTTTCTTCTTTCTCCTGGTTAATACCATTGAATATAACATGACTAATAAGTAAATATATTTAATATCAATGTTTATGTAGATCCTATATCAGATTTCATGCCTTCTTGGGGAAGGGACAAGGGAAGGAGACACAGAAAAAGTAAAACTCAAAAACTTGTGAAACTGAGTGTTGAAAACTAAAAATAAATGAATTAATTTTTTAAAATGGTCCTAATTGATCTTTTTAGAGCATATCATTAAAAGAAGAATGTAAAATATTCAGTTGGTGGTGGTACCAATGAAATACCTTTTGTTTGATGTTATTTACCAGCCAATTAAAACAGTTATAAGTTGATCAGTTTACAGAATCTTAACCAATCAGAGGCAAATCACATATATTCAAACCTCCTGGACTATCTTTCCCGTCAGTTTTTTTTTCCAGTTGTGCCTGACTCTTCCCTACTCAATTTGTTTTTTTTTTTTTTAAGCATAGGTACTAGAATGCTTTGCCATTTCCTTCTCCAGTTCATTTTGCAGATGAGCAAATGGTGGCAAATAGGTTTGAGTGACTTGCCCAGAGTTACACGTGAGTAACTGTCTAAGCCCAGATATGAACTTAGGAAAATGGATCTTCTTTGCTTCAGGTCCAACACTCTCTCTATTGCACCACCTTGTTATCCAACCATTTCAGTTGTGTCTGACTCTTTGGGGTTTTCCCTCATACTATGATTTCTTAGTAAAGATGTGGGAGTGGTTTTCCATTTCATTCTCCAACTCATTTTACAAATAAGGAAACTGATGAGACAAGGTTAAGTGACTCACATAGGGTCAAACAGTAAGCATGTGAGGCCATTTTTGAATTCAGGTCTTCCTGACTCCAGAGCTAGCTCTTTATGCACCATTACATCTAACTGACATCTAGAATAGTTAGGAGATTTTATTTGGACCATAGATTTGATTACAAAAGAATGTCTTTGAAGAATGTATAGGGTCAGAAACCATGAATGGAGTGTGAGATATATAATAAATCATTCAAAGTGTGTTTTTTTTTGTTTGTTCACAAAGTAATACACACACACACACACACAACTTCTAGTTTCTAAAAAGGGTTTGTAAAAATGTGTAGGGTAATGAAGACCCAATGGCTTCCTTGTAAGTCATGTGAAGGAATCCCTAGTAAGCTGTTCTCATCAGTAGTTATACTAAGAGGACGCTAGAACATTAATGTCTTGCAGAGTTGAAGAAACTGGAAGGATACAGTTACATATTTGGTAGGGGATGGTGAAGGGAAGGACAGAGAGAAAGAGAGAGAAAGAGAGAGAGAGAGAGAGAGAGAGAGAGAGAGTTAGGCAGATAAAAAGACTAAGGAGCTCTTAAGTATAGAAAAAAATGATTACTGGGGAGCTAAGATTAGAAGAATTCTAATCATGAAAATAAGGATAAATCACACAGTAAAGATTAAGAGGACCACAAGACAGCTGATGCCACAATATATAAATTTCAAAAGGGGAAATAAACTTAAGGCAACCTAGATGAAGAATTGAAGCCCAATGACAAAATTACTTTGGATCAGTTACCATCTTATTTAAAAAAATAGTACTTTAAGGTTTACAAAGTACTTTACATACCTAATTTCATTTGAGATTCATAATAACCCAAAAAGGTTAGAAATGTGTATATTATCATCCCCATTTATAGCATGGGTGGCTAAGTCTCAGGAACATTAAGCACCTTCTTTGTACTAAATATTAGAAATGAAATGAAATCCAATTTTTCATGATTTCAAGCCCAATAACTTATTTTCCCTGCTATGTTATCTATCTTCATATTAATTCCAAATTTAGCCATGAAAAATCAGAGTCTATCACACAACTTCTGGTTACTAATACATTGTGTGGTGGTATGCTTGGAAGATGGCACAAACAAATAAATAAGCCTTTTTTAGAACATAAGCAGAGTGACATTTACATAATAACAAAATTTTGAGACTAGGAAGCAAGCTGAGTGGCCAGAAAGGAATACCCCCTACATCATAAAGACACATGTTTAGTCTAGATTTGAAGACATTCAAGGAAAGGAAATGTAACCTCTAAAAAAAGGTCGTTACACTTTTGGGCAGCTTTAACTCTAGTGAAGTTTCTTTTTGTTTTTTTTTGACAGCAAACCAAAATCTATCTCCTTCTTATTGCCATTCATTATTTCTGAATTTATCCATTGGGGCTAAAAAGAACAACTCTAATCCTCTATCTGAAGAAGTCTTCAAATAATTCAACATTTCTGTCATGATTTAAGAACTTTTCTTCTATAACTTAAATGATGCTAATTCTTTTTATCAAGATTTATAAGACATGAACTCAAGGCCTTTATCATTCTGATTATCCTTCTCTATTTTATAAATTAATCTATGAATTAAAAGTTTATTAAGTTCTACTATAGCCAGGAACTGTGTTAAGAGTGTGAATACAAATAAAAGCAGCCCCTGCTCTCAAGGGGTTTATATTTCTAATAAGAGGACATAATACATATGAGAGAGTTCACTGGTAGGGAAGGTGGTAAGCCTTGGTTGTATGGAGGATTCAGTGGTAGAAAAGTGTATTATATATGGTTATATTATATTATATTATGTCAAATTATACCATATCATACTACATTGTATCATACTATTTTGTAGGATATTTCATGTTACATGTTATATTGAGACCGATAACCAGTCAACAAACATTAAGTGCCTACTGCTTGTCACATACTATGTTGAACTCTGGGTATAAAAACAATAAAGCTACAGTTAATTAATCCCTTTATTCAGTGAGAATACACACACAATGTGATTTCTTGGTGTAAAGAATTCTTGATGATAAAGTAAAGATCATAACCTATTTTTATAGTCCTAGAAAGATTCCTTTGGGTACTTAGAAGTTTGGTAACTTGCTCTGTGTTACAGTCAGTATGTATCAGAGAAAGGTTTGAACACAGTTATTCTTGAATTCAAAATTGACTCTCAATATGAGGTTTCCTTTCACATTTTGTGTTGAGTTCTCACAGATTTAACAAGTAGTGGGAGGGGAAAACAAAGGATTAATTGGACAATTTAAAAAATATATACATTTTGATATGGTGCTTTACAACCAGGATAGAAATTTTACCAAATCCATATCATTTTGAAGTGATAATTGTGATTATTGCAATGTTCACATTTTAAATTCTATATTTAAAATGTTAGTAATATTGAATCACATAATTTAAATTATTCTTAAGGAAAAGACAATGTGTTAATATTATATATCATATCAAGATCTTATAATTCAGAAAAAAAAGACCCAGCTTTGTAGATGTAAACAAGTTTAGGAGAATCAAGGTTATGTGTCCTTGATGCTGCAGTATTAGAAATCAAATTATTTAAATGAAAGAATTAATCTACACACTAAGCTATAAAAGACATAAATTGTTCAGTTTAATTTGTGTCTCCACTCTGAAAGTGCTATTTTTTTCCTTTAAAATGAATTTGAAGCATAGAGCACAGAAATGTATAATTTTATACTTTAGTAATTATATTAATTCTTGGTTTTATTGTATTAATTTATTGCTAGACCAAACATTGCTCATGATTTTTACAAGATTGCCCATCTTCTTTCCAATTACCAATTTTGTTTGAATAATTGTTTACAAAAAGTGTAATAATGTTTATTACTTTTAATGGGAAATTAAAAAGAACACTGAAACATGAACAACTGAGATCCACTGTAGAAAACATTAGAAATTACAATTTATCACCTGATGTTCATTCCCATTGGCTTTTTAAAGGTATCAGCATGCTGAGTGTATATACTGTATAGCAATACTTTACAATGCCTTACTATTATGACTGACATAAAAAGTCTGCCTTTACAATTTTAGAGATGATCAGGTATGGGAATAAGATATTTCAATGTAACGTTCACAGAAATTTTTATTATTAAAAATAGGTAGCTCTGAAAATGAATTCCGTGGTGTCACTCACACTCCAGGGTCTAGAAGATTAAATTTGCCAACCTAGAGATCCAAAAATAACAGGATTTCCTTCAAGAAAAAGGAAAATGAATAAAACACCATAAAATCACCTTAACACTAGAAAATAGAGCACCAAAAGGTAAACTAGTTCAGATTAAATGTCTATTCACATATAACACACACACACACACACACACACACACACACACACACACACACACACCACACTTCATTGTCAAAAATCCTTCATTGTCATTTTTCTTCTCTTTCTATTTCTCTTGAAGATAAACAAAATCTCTTTTTTTAGGAACTAGAGCATGTGATCACACTTCAACATGACTTTATGACTTTTCTACCATTATCTATGTATATGAGTATTGCAGATGGGGAATAGGATGAGAAAGAGGAAACAGGAGGGAGGAGAAAAGAAAAGAAATACAGAGAGAGACAGAGAGAGAGACAGAGAGAGAGAGAGACAGAGACAGAGAGAGACCGAGAGACAGAGAGAGACAGAGACAGAAAGAGACAGAGAGATTTAGTTCTTAATATTGAGGTTCATAACATCTTAAAATACAATAAAAAAAATAGTGTATGTAAGGGTAAAGGTTCTCACATTCTCACAACCTTTGGAGTCCAGAGCTACAATTTTACCTGGGGAAAATTCAGTTGTAGGTGGAGGTAGTGGGGAGTGTAGGCTAGTGGTCTAATGTATGACTGAAATAAACAAGAGGCAGATGTCACAGGGTTTAAGGAGGTTCTCAAGCTGTGAGACCATATGTTTGAAGAGAAGAAGTCCCTGAGTCATATATTGAACTTAATGAGAAGCAGGATCAGTGACTTAGAAGGCCATAAATTGCAGTAACAAAGATTTGGACAGGATGGTGTAAACTTCACTATCACTCAGAAACTTTTCTCCCTCAATTCTAGTTTCCTTGTTGCCTTACTTCTGTGCTTTCCTTTGCTAGCAGACATAAAATTCAGAAGGTTGTAGAATTATAGATGCAAGAGGTTTTAAGAAGAGATTCAATTTAAACCTTTTATTTTATAGATGAGGAACTAGGGCCAAAAGAAGGCAAGCTGTTTGCCTATGGTGACTTAGTAGTAAGTTGAAGATCCTAGATTTGAACCCAAGTCCTCTAATTCCCATTCCAGTACTCCTTCAAACACACACATCACCTTTTACAATGGTGCAATGGTATTCTATATAGCCTTGAATTATAATTCATTGTATCATAATAGGAATGAGTTATTAAGGGACAGGTTAGATTCTCTTTTCTTGATTTTTTTTAAATTTAAGGAAACACCTTTCTGAATGTGCCATGCTTTGACACAAGATAATAGAAAACAAATTCTAGAGGGGCTATCTCCTAGAATTCAAGGATTTTAAATTGGAGATTTCTTTTAATCATCATTATTCACATAAATAAAGCATTTACAGCTCTATGTGTCTGACTTAATCCTTTATTCTGATAACAAAGAAATTTCTAGGTCACATCCTTGATGTAATGGAGCATTATAGTAGGACTTTAATGTAGAACCATTATGATGGGCTAGGTATAGTCATCTGATTAACAGGCTAGTTAAGCTTAAAAACCATCACCACCAGGTTGTTTATAAGTTGACAATTATTATTGTGGGGGGGGGAAATATATAACTCTCAAAGATCGTTAAATGAGTGGCATAGGGATTACAGTCAAAGTTATCTACAGGAACATCTTCATTAAGGAAAACAAAGATACTTAAGGTAAAATGTAAATATACTGATAAGCCTGTAACATCTATTATTCATTGACATATTTATTGACATGTGTAAACTTTTGTCTCATAACCTAGTGTCTTAGTTTTAAACGTGTTTTTTAAGATATTGAAACAAAAAGAAGAGTAAAAACAGAATTACATCCAAAAGAATTGTGATAAACTCTAAATTAGAAGCTAAATGTGTAATGAGTTACTGCTTTAGGGGGATTTGTATTAGAGACAGAAGTAAAGAATCACTAGTTCTATTCTACTCAAAGCCAAAAATGTCCCATAACAACAGATTACATCTCTTCCAATATTTCTCTTGATGATGGTGGAAGAAAATCCTTATTTCTGAATTTTATTATTTAGGCTTTTAAAAAAGTGATCAATTTGAACAATATTTGATTATGCAAGTGTCTTCATTCATCAATTATTTATAAAGTATCTATTTTAAATAAAGTTCTATTCCTGTGTATAACTCAGCAGGAAAGATGGCATGTACAAAAACAACCAGACATAAGATAATTGAAAGTGGTAATCCACAACCACATTAGTTTAGGACAAAGATAATTAAGACTCTGACAAAAACTCCAGAGGACCTTACAATAGCAGGCCTGTGATGGATGATCTAAATCTTGCCTAATGCCTAACAATATGTCCTGAATCCAAGGTGGATCAGCAAGCACCCTAGAACACCCAGGATGGCTGCTAGCACAGGTTCTTAGATCTGCTTTTCTAATGGAAAGCAACTCAAAATGCATTAACAGTCTGACTTTAATCAATCAAACATATATTATTTACCTAGTTCAGGAGAAAAATTCAGCACCCTGAACTTCAGAGAATGCAAACACAATACAAACACAAGTTACAAGCAGACAAAGAAACAGATCATCAGATGGGCTTCCAACCATCTGACCATTACATCCATACCTATTCAGTTATGAGAGAGGGAAGCACCAACATCTTGGTTTTTGAAAGCCGGGGGGCTCAACAGCTTCCCAGAGTCTTATCTGGTCAAATCACACAACTCTTTCCAAAGTGAGCCCCAAAGCAAAACCTCACATCAGGGTGCATATATAGCCTTCTCCTGGATCAGAGTATGTTACAGCCCTCTTGACCCACTGCTCAATCACAAAGCAACAAGATGTGGGCATTCCTGAATAACAAGCCTCCCACCACAAGCTCCACGTGACCACATTCAGCCTATTAGGGGGCAGAGTATACTTTTAAATCAGGGAAGGTTCTCAGAGTCACTTAAGCCACTTAAGCAAAGAGTCTAGGGGCAGGGAAGATCTTCAGATTCCCATAACACAAGGTAAAATTAAATGTTATATGACCACTTAGAGCCTCAGTTTCTTCACCTTTTAAATGAATGAATGAGCTATACCATCCATATATAAACTATAAAAAAATTTACTCTCATTTATGATATGAGGCCATACTTTTCTTTCAGTTGTTGTTCAGTAATTTTTCAGTCATATCCAATTCTTCTTGACCCCTTTTGGAGTTTTCTTGGCAAAGATACTGGAATGTTTTTTTTTGTTTCCTTCTATAGCTCATTTTAGAAATGAGAAACTAATGTAAACAGAATGAAATGATTTGCTCAGGGTTACACAGCTATTAAGCGTATGAAGCCAGATTTGTATGCAAGAAGATGAGTCTTCTTGCCTCCAAGCTTGGCACTCTATCCACTGCACCAAATAATTGCCCTAAAAATACAATGCTGTTGTCTTTGTTAAGTCATTTCATTTCTCTATGATTTTGTGACTCCATTTGGGATTTTATTGGCAAAGATACTAGGATGGTTTACCATTTACTATTCCAGTTAATTTTATGGAGAAGGAATTTAAGTCACTACCCAGGGTCAGTCACTATTGACACCTGGAAACTGTCTGAATCCAGATTTGAATTCAATGAGAAGAGTCTTCCTTTTTTCCAATTCCTGTATTCTATACATTAAACCACCTAGATTCCTCTCTATTTTTCATATATTATATTGCTGTGCCATTTGTAATGTGCCTAAAAACTGCAATGGGATGTTGTTATTGTTTTTTCCACTCAAGGATATAATGAACTCACTCTTGATCATATCCCCTTCTAGCTCTATTATTCAATATTACCCTTAATACACTCAGCCAAACTGAATTTCTTGCTGTTCTGCATACATTACTTTACATCTCTTATTTTGATGCCTTTCAGGTCCTTGTGCATGAGATACATTCTCTTCTTCCCTCCTAGACTCCCTAGTTTCCATCAAAACTTAACTAAAATATTATGTCCTACGCGATGCCTTCCCTGAACTCCCAAGTCCCCACTGTCAACTACCTTTACTTCTCTTGTAAATATTTTGCATATACTAATATGAGTAAATGTTGTCTCCCTGATAGAATGTAAACAAACAAGCAATTTTTCATGTCATTATTTATATTCTAAGTATCTAACAAAGTGACTAGCTCATAGTGTTTCAAAGCTGTTCATTAAGTGATGGTTTAATGACATGTTAAACTCAAATTTGCATAATGCTTCATAATTCATGAAGCCTTCTCTTACCACTCTGTGGTGAGCATTATTCTCTCTACAATGCAAATGAGTTTACTGGGGTAGGGCTAAGAGTGGGATTCTGGGCCTTAGTTTCCAATCCTTCCCAATCCCTTAACCTCCAAAAACACACACTTATCCTGACTCCTAAACCCAAGGATAGCCCAAGTCTCTCTGATCCTTAAATCAATGAGAATGACTGAGAAGCTGAAGCTTTGATAATACTTGTAAAAAAGTTTAACTCTTAGTTCTCTGTCAACTCTAGTCAGTCAATCAACAAGCATTTATTAAGGACCTACCATGTTCTAGGCATTGTGCCAAGTCCTAGGGTTACAAAGAAAAGGAGGAAAAAAAAACATTCCTTGCCCTTGAGAATCTCACAGTTTAATGGGGGCAGTAACAGCCAAATATGTACTAAAATGATACATATGGGATGTATAGAAAATAATTCATAGAGGGAAAACACTAGAAAAAGAGAGATTGGGAAAAGGTTCCTGTACAAAATGGAATTTTATCTAGGTCTTGAAAGAAGTCAGGAAATTCAGTAGGCATAGATGAGGAGGGAGAGTATTCCAGGCATGGGGCATAGGCAGAGAAAATTCAAGAGATGAAGTGTCTTATTTGGGGAAAGCAACAAGGAAGCCCATGTCATTGGATCAAAGAAAACTTAAAGCATAAGAAAAGTAAAAAAAAAAAAAAAAGATAATGGGTAGTTGGGGGTAAGTTATGAAGGTCTTTGAATGTCTAGGAGGATTATATATTTGATCCTATGCATCATGGGAGTCCTTCCATCGTTTCTTTTTTCCTTCCATTTTTCCTTTCTTCCTTCTTTCCTTCCTCCTTCCATTCTTTCCTTCATTCTTCCCTTCCTCTCTCCCTGCAACTTTGCCTCCTCTCCTCCTTCTTTCTCTTTCCTTCTCTCTCTTTTCTGCCTTATTTCCTTGTTTTCAGGGGGTGAATAGACAGTGAAGGTCTGATATAAAGGGGCTTGGCTATTGAGCAACTCCAAAATGGCTTTCCTTTCTTTCCAGGTCATCTGTGAGGATATAAGTAAGGACTCAGGTAAGAAACCCCTCCTGTAAAAGATTGCTAGACCAACAGATTCCAAATTACTATGACTGAATTGATTAATCCTAAAATGTTGCTTGAAGTACCTAAAGGTAAAATCCAGAATCACCCAGCTACTGTAATTGGTCCTGATTTGAAGCCTTGTTCTTTATCCATTACACCAAGCAGATGCTATGTGATACTGATAGGAACATTCCAAGAATTATGGAATAACGTTGTTTTAGCAAATGCCCTACCCGTGGTTATGCATGGATTACCTTAAAAACACAAAAGTCACAACAAGGATCATTTAAATCTGATAGAATTTCTCATTGAGGAATGCTTAAGAGCTTTAAGGATAGGCACAAGTAAGGGAGAAGAAATTGTAGCTATATCACCAGATGCTTTAAATGTTGCCACCTTGAGTATCAACTGCCACTTTTAATATAATACAGCAAACATCCATATCAGACTAAGATGCTAATGCTATATTTCTAACAATTTGAAACCCTATATTCCTGTAACTAAAGCATCTAGATACACTCTGGTATGCTTCAGGCTTATGGCCAAGACATTAACCTAAAAGTCTTAACTAATAAAATGAAGTCCTATTTCTTGTGGGCATTCAGAGCATCACTTTGAAATCTCAGCAGAAAGATGGTACTTCTATTTATTAAGCAACCACAGTGGGATAATATGAATATGGTTGAAAAAATTTAACAAACCCAAACAAACAAAAACAATATAAGGGCTGAAAACACACATGACATACAGCTCAGGCTCCTAGTTCATTTATTCTTCTACACAAAAAAAAAAAAGACTCACTTTAAGCCAATGTGATTTGGTATTTGTTTATAGAGACAAATGTGCTCTATAGTAATTATTCCAGAATGAGACTGACTAGATCTCCATCTCAAGGCTTTAGACATTTACTCATTCAGAATGAGCCTGGCTATATCTCTTCCCCACAGTTTTAAGATCTCTGAATGGTTAAGGCTGTCTCTCATCTACTATCATTCACGGGCTCATATATATTTTCTCCCTCTCTGTCAGCTACCAGTGACTAGCACCTTAGTTGCATTTAACCTAACATCAATCAGCTTTTATAAAAGGAAATTTTCTTCAAAGAAATAACAAGAGCAAAAGTAGAAAAGTTTCCTCTGAACTCCTCAAGGTCACATTCTACCACTTTTTCTGGATAAAGTCAGTTCAAAGCTAGTTCAGTTCCTACATAGCATTGGTGCTACTAAGTCCAGATGCAGTGTTTGATTCCTATCACAGCTATCATGTGACTGGGGACCAAAAGTGTCTCCATAAAATCACTTCTTGCTCCTCTTGATGCTAAACTTGTTAACAACCTTTGAAGGTTGCTGGGTTTCTGAGAACAATCATAAGTTTACTCTCCTGACCTTTTGAAACTCATAGGACCTGAAACTCTAGATTAACCTTCTCCTATAATGAAATCACAAATATTGAGGAAAGCAAAGGGCTGAAGTTCAATTTTATGGGCCACATATGCATTTCATCAAGGATAAGGCCCAGGAATTCTCCTTGATAGCTTTACGTCTAACTAGAAGCTATCACTGAAGGAATCCAAGAGTGATTAGTCAAAGATAAAAAAGACCAAAGCTCTAGCTGCTAATGCTTTTTTTTTTAAAGATTCTGCAATCTCTCAAAGAATTTCCTATTTAACATGCATTTAGTTGACCAGAACCAATTACAAAGTCTCTGTGCATCCAGGATACTTCTATGATTCTCTCAGAAGCAAGCTCCTAACCTCTCCCACATGGGGAGACAACAATTCCTTGAGGAGCTCTACCATCTGTTTCTTTCACTGTTATATTTATTTGCTTGAAGAAACTAAAGGGAAACTTTAATCCACATGAGATTGCTACAGAAAATATTGATTTTTTTGGAGTTGATCAACAAAGAAGATTCAATCTATTAAAGCAAAGGAAAAATATCATATTTGCATCTTTCATGTTTCCTCAGGAAATTTGGTTCCCAGTATAATAAACATTCATGGCATAAAGTACATCATACCAGGTAAAAAACTTGAGTCAAGGTTCTTTACAATATCATAGTAACATAGAAATGAAACAATTAGATCTTTTACTGAATCCCTTCCAAACAAATAATTCATGTGTCTACTTTCATCTTGAAAATTGTAAATATCAGAAATAATATGTATTTAAAATTATCATCTCAGGGTATTGGGTTACTCATGATATAACTGAATCCCACGTCTTCATTGTTATTTTGTTTTAGAAATTCCATATTTGACTTTTAAATTAAAAGACTTAAGATGAGTAGCTTAAATTGTCATCTTTCACAGTGGGAATACAGAGGATACTCAATATGTGAAGAGATGTGCCCCAGGGATTGTAACTAAAAAGAACTGTATGCTCCAATTAGCCCCCCATAAATCAGTGACATGATCTCAGTTAAGAGGCCTGGAAATAAACAATGGAATCTGCCAATCAATATTTTGTAGCTTGTGTGTGACAAACAGGATGTAAGGAAACTTTAGGTGCTCTTAGCAAACTCCTTGCTAGGATGTAATTTGAGAAAATAACCTGCAGTGACTGTATTATATGTCTTCAGGCTTAGATCACCTAGACCAACCTCTTCATTTTACAGGCAAGAAAATGGAAGTCAGAGAGTTGCCTGATACTATATTATTTCTGGAATTTCAAACCACATCCTTGACACCAAGTAAATTGGTCTCTCCACATACTACACTGCCATGAGCTCAGGGATCCTTAAAGTCACCCCTTTTGAAACATCACTTAATTTCTTTCTCCATGCAGAACTGGACAATGTGGCAAGTATTTAATGTTATATGATTGAAGTTATATTGGGAAAGGCCCCGACTTCAATTTATTTTATGTATAAGTTTATAAACTCTTTAAGGGGTAGCTATCATATGCTAATAATCTATTGAATGTGTCTAGTACAGTGTCTTATAATATAATAACCTTTAAATAAATACTTATTGATGTCAATGTTGGTAACACATTGTCTCTTGTCATATTGCCTGGAAATTTCAGGAATTAATTTTGTTCACATCACTGTCCTTTTTAAAAGGTTAATAGCTCAGAAATATTTGAGGAATTCATTATGTGAATTAGTTTAATCATACTGCCATCTTCCTAATACTGGACTGATATAAGAGTAGGGGAATTTTGATTGGGGGAAAAAAAGGAAAAATTGAGGTCCTGAGCAGAAATATTAGCTTTGTAGGGATGTTGAGGAAGAGGTACTACATACAGGCAGCCATTGCTTAGTTTTTAGACACTGAACATCTACCTAAATTCATAGGACAATAAGAGGTGGGAAAAAATGTACAAAAAGGGAACTGGGATGAATTTATATATTTTGACCTGGCATATTTCTACTCTGTGCTGTAGTTAAGGTGAAAGGTGTGGTTCTTCTCAATTCTGAATGGCAGGGGAAAAAAATGCAGCCTACTGTCTGATTCATTTGGGCTTGATTCATCCCAAGAGGCTCAGGTGTATGGAACATTGAAAATGCATTCTGCAGACATTTGATAAAGTCCCAAATCTAAGCCATACAAGATTAGTTTTTTTGCTTGTTTTTTTTTTTTAAAGCAGATATATTTATCCTGAAGAAGAAAAGTCCTTAGGGGACCTTGAAAATCATCTTTAAGAATCTAAAAGGCTAGCAAATGGAAGAGGGATTTATATTTCTCCACTTGGCTCCAGGAGGGTACAACTAGCAACAATTTATGGAAATCATAACCATTTCTTTTGGATATAAGGGGGAACCCTTCCTACTAGAACTACAGAAAAAAATGAAGTAAAATGCCTCATAATATTGTAAGCCCTTGTCACTAGAGCTTTCTAAGTGGAGCTATGTGATCACATGATCATAGATTTATTGATGGAAGGTATCATGTAAGTCCATATCCACTCCTCTTACTTTAAAGAGGAGGATGCAGAGACACAAAGTGTTTGTCTAGTCACATGGTTAGTAAGTATATGAAGTGGTATTTTAACCCATGTGTTCCTGATTTCACTTTATGGAATAATGAGACAGGGGACTCTTCGGCTCTAAAAAATCTATAATGCTAGCCTTGAATTCCTTCAGTTTCCATCACTGTTTCAGAGTTCTGTCACTATATCTTTTCCCTTAGGGACATTGAAAATAATTTCTGGTACATTAGAAGTGTCACTGATACATAGTCAGTAAACCTGAATTCAAGTTCCAAATCTGCCAATAAGAAGTTAAGTGATTTTGAGCAAAATTAACTTCACTAGGCTGAGGTTTCCTCATTTACAAAATTATCTGGCAGAAGGAAAGATAGATTGGATAATTTCTAAAGTCATTTCAGGATCTATCTTTAATGAAACATATCTATTCATATATTTATTGAGTGGCATGCATATACTTCAGTGTTTCCATAGTCAAAGATCCATGGCATTATAACAGAAAACTCCTGTTATATCTTTGAGAACCTAGTGTTATTTGGATACAGCAGCAAACTTCAGTTGGAATTTATTTAAGGAACTTGCAATATAATACTCAAATGCATGTATTTGTTTTTTAAAGCATTCCAACTTTTTAGAAGTCATTGATTAACAAAACATGATACAACTAAAGTAGCGCAATGTATATTTAAATTTCTAGGAATTTTATCCAAATTATTCCTTAAAATTAGACAGAAAGCTAAATTTTAAGGAATGATCACCACTTTCTTTTTCTTAATATGGCTAATTTCGAAGTGTATATGGGAATAGCAGACATGGTTTATTATACTTTGTCATTCTAAAGTCTTTTTAAGTCAAATATTCTTAACATTTGAAGCACATTTACATGAATACCTCAATGTAGAAAATGAAAAAAATGCTGAATGATTCTCTTGCAGGACCATTTACTAGCCTTTAAACATTTCTGCTTTTTTCAGTCATGACATGTGATATGTGATATCACACACATTATGTGATATATATATATATATATATATACATACATATATATATATATATATATACATGAAGACAAAGTATAAGAAAGAATATTTATTGTTCATTTTTCCGTTTAAAAAATGTCTATAATGGGGCTGCTAGGTGGTGCAGTGAATAGAGCACTAGCCCAAGAGTCAGGAGGACCTGACTTTAAATCTGACCTCAGATACTTTTTTTTCAATTAACTTTTTTTTATTTTTAGTTTACATCATTCATTTTCACAAGATTTTGAGTTACAAATTTTCTCCCCAT
>CM053587.1:193503033-193518418 GCA_028646515.1 Pseudochirops corinnae
TATGTAAAGTAAAATAAGGAAATAATCCCATAATAGAGTCAGGATCTTATGAAAAATTTAGGCAGATATGTAGGAAAGTGAATGAATGGAATGATGGATAGATAGGAAGGAAGGAAGGTAGGTAGGTAGGTAGATAGATAGATAGATAGATAGATAGATAGATAGATAGATAGAATTTAGAGGTTTTTATTAAGCACATATATGTCATGACACTGTTTAGTGAGGGGAGGAATAGCTAGGACATAGGGTTTGTATTGCTTCGAATGTTGCCCAGAAAGTGATGAGTGGCCAGGTTCCTAGGAAAGTAAAAAGAAAATTCACTTGTCACCCAAATCTTAGATGCATAATCCAAAGTTCTAGGGAGTGAAGGAGAAAGTAAGAAGAGAATGATGCCTGGAGTGCAGGAGGTATATGTAGAAATGGAAGCCAAGAAGAATACAGAATATCTTTGATGAAACAGTATGCATGTAAATATGTTCAACTTATATTTCTTTTTTCCTTTTTAAAATATTGTATAATGAGCAAATGACAAGGTAACACCCTGGTATCTCTCTACATGCATATCCTTTTTCTCCAGCATATCATTCCCAAAACGGAGCACAATACTACAGAGAGAGATTTATGAGGGTAGATTACAATAGCTCTATCACATCCTTATTCTTGGAAGTTATTAGTCTCTTAACACAACCTAAGTTACCCATTGTCTTCTTGTCTGCTGGATACTACTGACTGATGTTGAACTTTTATTTTATAAAAGCCTCTTGTTCATTTTCCATTTCTGCTCTTTCATTTTTTTACAACAACTACTGGCTAAACATGCCTCGCTATCTTATACCTCTATTGTTGATTTTGTGTCAATGTAACAACAATGCAATATTCACAATGCATGGTGGTTATGAATATGCTGGTACAGTTGTGAATCACAAAATGTAACAGGCTTTCCACATGGAGGACAGAACCAAAGCCTTTATTTGAATACCAAAAAACCAAGTCCCAAAACTAGAAAGCCAATGACATTACATTAACCACAAAGTTGGTGCACATGGTCAATGCAGTGAACACCCACATTCCCAAACCTTCACAACTGAACAGGCTCCCTCAAGCAGGGACCCTCCTCTCTCACTCATGGTAGCTCCTCAGCCCAGTTCTTGGAAGTTCTCAGCAGAAATTCCCAGCAGAAAGTTATCCCCAGAAGCAAGGTCTCAGCAGAGGCTCCAGACTCCAGGCACTCACTGAGAGGAATTCCCAGGCAGCTTATGTCAGGAAAATCTTTCTGTCCAGCTTGTTTTCTTCCTTTTATATGGTATAACTTCTCCCTATTCTTCCCCCTTCCTGTTACATCAGCAACTTCCTCCCAAGGTCTTAACTACTTCTGTGTTAATCAAATAGCTTAAACAAGGTGTTAACTTGAAACAAGGTGCTAAGTACCTGCTTACTTGCCAATACAAAGGGGCATGGAAGATCTTCAGAGTTCATTAATAATACAATCCCCAAGTCTAAGATTTTACATTTTCTTTTTCTGATTTCATCTTGATGGATGTAAGCCTCATTTTGGACCCTGCCTCCATAATCTACTGTGCTAGCTATGCCTAATAGCTGTATATCAAATGAGCAAAGCATCTATGCTTATTTTCAAGTCACTGAAAAAAAAATGGTTAAATAGCACAGCCAATCACAGATATACTGGAGACATCCTGCCCTGTTAATACTAAATCACTAAAATTACTCTTTGAATCCAGGCATGAAAAAGTTAATAATTCAGTTGATTATATTGTTATCTAATTCATATCTCTTCATATTCTCCACAATAACTACATAAGATATTTAATCAAAATCTGCTAAATTTGAGGCAAATTTAACACAAAACATTTTTCTAATCTACTGGTTTTATAATCATGTCAAAAATGTAAATAAGTACTGTGGTATGACTTATTGATAAAGTCATTCTGGCTTTTTTTTTTGTAAGTATTTCTTACTTTCTAGGTATTCACTAACTCTTTCTTTAATAAAACTTTTTTGCAATTTTTCCTAATCAACAATAAGCTCACTTACCCATGATACACACACACAGAAGAAGAAGAAGAAGAAGAAGAAGAAGAAGAAGAAGAAGAACAAGAACAAGAACAAGAACAAGAACAAGAAGAAGAACAAGAAGAAGAACAAGAAGTTCTTGAAGATATATACACAAGTGAAATTTCCTAACATCACATCTGACTCTGTACCAGACTGGAAATTTCATTCTTTAGTTTCCTCCTATCTCCATAGTGTGTAACTTATCAATGACAAACTCACTTGTCTTACTCTCCTTTGATTTTCATCCAAATTCTCATCATCATGCTTTTTCATGCTATGTTCTTATTGTCTCTTATTAATGTATGTTATAAATGTGGAATGATACTTCCCCCATTTCATTTATCTTTTTGTTAATGTAATTCCCATTGAAAATCATTATCCAGTCACGAGTTTCATTTAAATCACTAAACTTCTCTGCACCTCTATCTCTTTACTTATAAAGTATAAATGGCAGACTAGATAATGTTTAAGGTTCCCATCTTGCTCTAAATTGATTGTCATACTAACCTGGATTCTGAGAAGTTGAAAGGCCCAAGGGTGCATGGTACCACATGGCCTCTTCCTGTGTGGTTCCTGAGAGAAACTCTTTCTGGATGTACAATTCCCTCCTGTGAACCCACTCTTGCTGGTTTATTGCCTGAAATTCACAGGTATATATGACTTTAATCCCCTCCCTTACTTTGACTCAGTGCCTTTACAGAAGTGTGTGCTTCTAACTACCCTCCCCTCCAATCTTCCCTCCTTTTTATCATCCACCCTCTTATCCCCTTCCCCTCTACTTTCCTGTGGTTGAAGTGTGTGTGATATTCCCGCCTTAAGCCCAATCCAATGAGAGTAAGGTTGGCCCATTCCCTTTTGCATTCCTACTCTTCCCTTCCATTATAACATTTTTTCTCTTGCCTCTTTTATATGAGGTAACTTACCCTATTCTATTTCTCCCTATCTCCTATCATGATATCCCTCTCTCGCCTCTTAATTTTATTTTTTAGATATCATCCCTTCCTATTCAACTGATCTTTTGCCTTCTATGTATACTTGTACACACATATATACATACTCATGTGTGTGTATTGTATTTATACACACATACAATCCTATATAAACATGTATATGTATGTCTGTGTGTCTGTGTGTAAGTGTATTCCCTTCAACTATTCTCATAGTGAGAAAAGCCTTATGAGTTAAAATTACCATTTTGCCATGTAGCGATGCAAGTAGCTCAATTTTAATAAGTTTCTTATGATTTCTTTTCCCTCTTTACCTTCTCATGCTTCTCTTGCTTCTTGCATATGAAAGGCGAATTTTCTATTCAACTCTGTTTTTTTCATCAAAAATACTTGAAAGTCCTCTACTTCATTGAATGTCCATATTTTCCCTAGAAACATTATGCTCAATTTTGCTGGGTAGTTGATTCATGATTTTAATGCTAGCTCCTTTGACTTCTGGAATATCATATTCCAATCCCGTCAGTCCCTTAATGTAAAAGTTGCTAGGTCTTGTGTTACCCTGATTTTGTTTCCACAATACTCAAACTGTTTCTTCCTGGCTGCTTGTAATACTTTCTCCTTGACCTGGGAACTCTGGAATTTGGCTATAATATTCCTAAGAGTTTTCTTTTTGGAATCTTTTCAAGAGGTGATCAGTTAATTCTTTCAATTTCTATTTAGCCCTCTGTTTCTAAAATATCAGTGTAATTTTCCTTGATAATTCCTTGAAGAATGATTTCTAGGTTCTTTTTTTGATTATGGCTTTCAGGTAGCCAATTATTTATAAATTATCTTTCCTGGATCTATTTTCCAGGTCAGTGGTTTTTCCAAACAGATATTTCACATTGCCTTTCATTTTTTCATTTGTTTGGATCTGTTTAATAGTATCTTGATTTCTCATAAAGTCATTTGTTTCCATTTGCTCCACTCTAATTCTGAAGGAATTATTCTTGTCAGCGAGCTTTTGAGGTTCTTTTTTCATCTGGCAAATTTGACTTTTTAAGGCTTTCTTCTCCTCATTGGCTTTTTGGACCTCCTTTGCTATTTGAGTTAGTCTACTTTTTAAGGCGTTATTTTTTCAGTCAGGTTGTTGACTCTTTTATCATGATTTTCTTGCATCATTCTCATTTTCTCCCCAATTTTTTCCTCCACTTCTCTTATTTGGTTTTCAAAATCCTTTTTAAGCTCCTCTATGTCCTCCATCCAGTTCACATTTTTCTTGGAAGCTTTTGATGTGGGAGTTCTGACTATGTTGTCTTCCTCCCATTCCATGCTTTGGTGCTTTTTGTCCCCAAAAAAGGAATCTAATGTTGCATTACTGGGTTTTCTTGGCTCCCTTTGCCTACTCATTATGCCAGTCAATTACTTGACTTTTAGGTTCAGTAGAACTCTGCATTCAGAGGGGAGAACCCTATTTCAAATAACGAGGTTTTCACAACTTTGTCCTTGGCTCTTGTGGGTTGGTGACTCTGGAAATTGCCATAGCTGCTGATGATCCACTCTCCTGAATGCTATAGCCATGGCTTCTCTTGGAGGCGCTGGGGCTGAAACCACATAGGGCTAGGCTCTGCTTGCAGCACTGTGATGACCACCTGCTGGGCTGCCTTCAGTGGGAGTTTTGTTACTCTGCCACATTTGTGGAGTCTGGGTTTCTAAATTTTTTTTAGAGTCATATTTTACAGGTATTTCAGGTGGTATTGGGGGGAGCTCACAGAGTTCTCCTGTTTCTATGCCACCATCTTGACTCTGCCCCCAAAGTTAGTCTCTTTTTAAAGGAGCTATTTTCTTCAGTATATTTTTGGGTTTCCTTTAGCAGGCTGTTATAACACCATGCACAAGCAGCTCTCAAAAGAATGCTACTTTGAATAGCTTTTAAGGTTCTCGTTACACAGTATAGTGAGCACTTCATTTTTCCATTACAAATTAAGGCAAATTTTCACAATAAATGACAATATAATATTCACAACATTACATCTTATCATAGAAAATCACAATATAGTGTTCACAACAGGTTAACGTTAGAATGGCCACATAGTTTCCACCAATGTGGTCCAAGTATTTAGAACAAAGAACAAAAGAACAATCATCTGGTTTCCCTGAGGGGGGAACCCTCCTTACTTAATCATTCAATCATTTCACAATATGTCAGTCTTCCACTGGGTGGAGTATGGGTGTAAAAGTAATCAATTTAGTGGACACTTAGGCCTTAGTAACTTAGGGCTAAGTATGGAAGGTGTGAGCTCTGCCTCTTGTTGAGAGGGCATGAACTTCTCTGTTGCTGATGTGGCAGAAGGGATTTGGCTGAGACAGCAGGCCAGTGTGTGTATATAAGAAGAGTTCTAGAGACAAAGAGACAGAATTGGGAATCTTCCTCCTCGTGGCTCCTGTTGGAGGAAGCTGGATTGTCCCAGCATCTGGGAGTTGGACTGCTGCACTGAAGAACTGAGGTGGAGTTTTCGTGAGAGAGATTCTCTCCCAGCATCTGGAAGCTGACTGAGAACTGAGTTGGAGTTTTCCTGAAACCAGAATCTGGTGAAGACTTCCTGGAAGGCCTCCTGGAATTCTGACATTTCTCCTGGGTCCTAGGGCCAGCTGAACCACTGGAAGACTGAAGAAGCATGACCTGGATACACCTTTGTTGGTTCATGGCTTGGCTGGTCTTTGAGTTCCCAGCAACAGAAGTGGTGAAGGATTAGAGTTGTGCTAGACCCTATGAACTTTGGTGTGTACCAGGGACTGCCCAGAAGACTGGACAAGGACTTGAGAGCTGTCTACTTCTGAGCACTGGATGAGGACCTGGGAGCTGTCCGTCCCTGAATTCAGGTGACTGTTTGTTGGATTCAGGAAGGAGCTAGGACCATGGAAGTGGATCCAGGGAATCAGAGAGACCACACTGAGTCAAGATGAAGAAAAGGCCTCCCCTTGGATGAAACTGAGGTTTTCTGGATACCAAAGGGTGGAAGGTTTGTATGGTTTTCTAATGATCATATTTAGTGACTGATTGTTAGATAAGTGACTGATTAAGTTAATGTATGATTGCCCCCTGAGTGGAAGATTGATTATTGTAGTGTAAATTTATTGAATGATTGAGAAGGGTTTCCCCCTTAGGGAAACCAGATGATTATTCTTCTGTTTCTTATTCTAAATGTTGTGGCCACTGTAGTGAAAACTGTGTAGCCATTCTAATGTTAAGCTGTTATGAAGACTATATTGTGATTTTCTGTGTTAAGATGTAATGTTGTGAATATTATATTATGATTTGTCATGAATGTTTGCCTTGATTTGTAATGGAATAAATGGAGTGTTCACTGTACTGTGTAATCAGAACCTTAAAAGCTGTTCACAGTAGCATTCTTTTGGGAATCTGCTTGTCCATGGTGTTACAATGGGACAGTCATAGGTTAACTTAATCAGTCCCATCCAGATTCACATTAATCACTAAATACAATCATTAGAAAATTACACAAACCTTCTGCCCCTTGGTCTCTAGTAAACTTCAATTTCATGATACATTCAATATCCAAGGGGAGACCTTGTCTTCATCTTGACTCAGGGTGGTCTCTCAGATTCCCTGGATCCCCTTCCATTGTCCCAGCTCCTTCCTGAATCCACCAAACAGTCACCTGGATTCAGAGGCAGACAGTTTCCAGATTCTTGTCCAGTCCACCGGGTTGTTCTGGCTAGACAATGAAATTCACAGGGTCCAGCACATCTGAAAACATTCACAACTTCTGTTGCTGGGAACTCAAGGATCAACCAAGCCACAAACAAACAAGGTCTTCCCCTGGTCATGCTTCTTCAGTCCTCCAGCAGTTCAGCTGGCCCTAGGACCCAGAAGAAATCTCAGCCTTCCAGGAGGCAGCAGCCACTTTGGCCTTCCAGGCAACTTCAGCCTTCACCAGATCTCTCAGCAGAACAGCTTCTTCCACCAGGAATAAAAGTTCTTTGTTCTGACTGTCTCTTCTCTGGGCTCTTTTTAAACACACACACACACACACACAAACACACACACGCTTCCTGTCTCAGCCAACCCCTTCCTGTTTTGTCAGCAACAGGACACATAGTTCATATCTTCTTAGTTATTAAGGGCTAAGTACCTGCTACATTAATTACCATTACAGCTGTCGACTTGCTTTTCATGATTTTTCTTGCATCATTCTCATTTCTCTTCCCAGTTTTTCTTCCACTTCTCTTACTTGATTTTCAAAATCCTTCTTGACCTCTTCCACGGTTGTAACCAATTCATATTTTTTCTTTGAAGCTTTTGGTGCTGGAGTTCTGACTTTGTTGTCTTCCTCCCATTCCATGCTTTGATCCTTTTTGTCCCCCAAAACAGATTCTATGGTCTATTCGTGCTTCCTCTGTTTACTCATATTGCCAGCCAATTACTTGATTTTGAGCTCTTTACCATGGTAGAACTCTGCTTCCAGAGAAGATAGCTTTGTCCTAAATTGTTGGGATTTTTGCAAATGTTGTCAGCTATCTGAGGAGAGCACCATCTCTATAGACATCACACAGGCAAACTGGTGTTTCTCACCCCAGGACCACCACCCAAGAAAGTGACCAAGATCTGAGCATGTAAAAGTAAGAGTGACTTCCTTCTGAATGGTTGATTGGTCCCTTCACAATTTGTAAGCCTGGGTCTCCTGAGGCAGCCATGTGGCTGTAGCTGTACCCTCTGTGCCTCTGCCACCTCTTGTCCTAGGGACAGGGGCCAGACCACACCCCTCCTATTCAACAGAGTTCCCCACTGATCTTTTACTTACTTTTTGGCATTTATGGGTTGAAAATTGTGGGAACCATCACAGCTGTTGGTGAGTGACTCTCCTGAATTCTGGTCTAGCCACTGCTGCCTCCCTTGGGCCCAAAATACATAGCTCACATGGGACTGCACTCAGCTCCCAGCACACTGCAATGAACACTTCCTGTTGGCCTGCCAGGCTGCTTTCAGTGGGAGATGTGTTTCTCTCTGTCACTTTGTGTGTTCTATAGCTCTCAAATTTGTTTAGAGTCATATTTTATAGGTATTTCAAGTGATTACAGGGGGAGATCATGGAATTTCCTGCTTCTCCTGCACCATCTTGGCTCTGCCCCTCCTCCCTGTATTTTTCTCCAAAAAGTTATATAGTATTAAGTGAATTCATCTGACCATGGAGATTTTTTTCTTAGGGAGAACTTGTTCAATTTCGTTTTTGCCTGAAATGGGTTGAGTATGCTATTTCTTCTTCAGTAAACCTGGAAAACTCATATTGCTTTTTTTATAAGTATTTATTCATTTCACTTATATTGTCACATAATTGGCATAAAGTTGGGCAAAATAGGTCCTAATTATTGTTGTAATTTCCTCTTCATTAGTGGTGAATTTTACTTTTTCATTTTCTATACTAGTAATTTGGTTTTCTTTATTTATTTTTTAGTCAAATTAACCCAAGGCTTGAATATTTTGTTGTTATTTCTGCTTTTCACAAAACCAGATCATATGTTCATTTATTACTTCAATAGTTTTCTTAATTTCCATTTTATAAATCACTCCTTTGACAATTTCTAACTAGTTATTTATTCTGGGATTTTAATTTGTTGTTTTCTATCTTTTCAAGTTGTATAACCAATTTATTGATGTCTACTTTCTCTGTTTAATTCATGTAAACATTGAGGGACATGTAATACCCCCTTGGTCCCCCAAAAAATGCTTTGGCTACATCCCTTAATTTGTTTTGATACTTTTTTTCATTATTGTCATTTTTGTTCTGTTGTGCAGAGAATAAGAGTGAGCTGAGACCTGGGTGCAAGGTAAATTTAGATGTGGACTTATTGAGCAACTGTGTGACTATCAGAGTGTTCACTCAATTAGGTAGTAATCCATTGGGGGTACCACTTTGGTTATAAAGGCTAAAACCACAAAAACTGCAATCGGGGGGGGGGGGAGCTAGCAGAAGCCATGATGTACAGAAGGAAAGAACAGCCATTGGTTAGATCTATAGCTCAAGGAAAATTTGGGAATATGGCGCAAGGGTACAAGGGTGTAACCTTCCTGTGACATGGCGGTCCCTCCTAGAACAGGGTGGACGATTGTAGTCAGCATTTTCCAGAACAGGGTGGAGGGTCATGGGGTAAGGAGGACTGGAGTTCCCCAGAACTAGCTGGGATCATGTTCTGGGCAAAGGGTGTGGGAACCCTGCTTGGTCAGTGGAACAGGACAGGGTGGTCTCTACATTACACCATAACCTGAGCTGAACCTTAGACATTTATGTTGGTTCAAGGACAATATACAGAATACTAATTTGAGGAAGGAGGGGGAAGGGAACTATGCCTTGAGCAATGCCCAGATATGCCTTAAGCCATTTCAAGCTATAACAGGGTGTTGGATATGGACAGAGACAAAAATATAAAGGGGCTTACTGGTGGGTCACAAATCAGGTGGTGTATAGTGACCTGGGATTTGGGGTTAGGTACAACAGCTCGTGAACTTATCGGTTGCTTCCATGATATATTATTTGACCCACTCATTCTTTAGGATTAGATAATTTAGTTTCCAATTAATTTTTAGTCTATCTTTTCAAGGTCCTTTATTGCATGCAATTTTATTGAATCATTACCTGAAAAAGATGTTTTTAATATTTCTGTCTTTCAGCATTAGATTGTGAGGATTTTTACACCCTAGTATATGGTCAATTTTTGTGTAGCTACCATATACCACTGAGAGTAAGGTATATCCTGTTTTATTCCCATTCAAATTTCTACAGAATTCTACCATACCTAATTTTACTAAAATTGTGTTCACCTTTTGAACTTCTTCTTTTTGTATTTAGTGGTGAGATTTATCTAGTTCTGAAAGGAGGAGGTTGAGGTACCCCACTAGTGTAGTTTTGTTGTCTATTTTTCCTTGTAATTTCCTTGTAATTCACTTAACTTCTCTTCTAAGAATTTGGATGCTATACCACTCAGCGCATATATGTTTAGTAATGATATTACTTCATTGTCTATAGTACGTTTTATAAAGATGTGCTTTCCTTCCTTATCACTCTTGATTAGATCAATCTAGTTTTGCTTCACTCTCTTTGAGATCAGGATTGCTACCCCTGCTTTTTTATTTCTATTTTATTTCATTTTGTTTTTACTTCAGTTGAAGCATAATATATTCTGCTCCAGCCTTTAACATTTATTTTGTGTGTATCTCTCCACTTCAAATATGTTTCTTCTAAACAACATATTGTAGGATTTCTGTTTTTAATCCACTCTGGTATTAAAATCTATTGTATGGGAGAGTCCATTCCATTCACCTTCACATTTATGATTACTATCTGTGACTTTTCCTCCTTGTTTTCTATGCATTCATATATTTCTCTCTCTTTTCATGCTTTCCCTCCTCAGTGGTGCTTTGCTTTAGACCCCCTCCTTTCCTTCCCTTTTCTCCTACTACTACTTCCCTCCCTTCTGCTTTCCTACTTCCCTATAGAGAAGTGATTTTCAAACTGTGAGTTGCAACTCCTTTGTGGGTCAAATAATCCTTTCACGGGGGGTGCCTAAGAGCAAAGGAAAATACGTATTTCTGATGGTCTTAGGAACCAAGACACCACTCCTCTATCCATCTCCAGGCAGGTCTGCCCACATGCAGATACGCCCACATACGCGTATTAAAGGGTCACCGCATTAGGAAGGTTGATAACCACTGCTATAGAGTAAGATATATTTCTATGATCAACAAATTATGAGTTTTTCTCTCTTTGAAAGAAATCTGATGAAAGTAATGTTCAAACAATATTCATTTCCCTCTCTTCCTTCTACCTAAACAGGTTTTGCACATCTTCAAGTGACATAATTTACCCTATTTTGCCTCCCTCTTTCCTCTTCTCCTAAACAATCTTTTTTTATTCGTTTTTTTTTACATCATCACATCAATATCACCTTACACTCATATCCTCTGTCTATGTATATTCCTTCTAACTGCCCTAATAAACATACATTTCTCAAGAGTTATAAGTATCATCTTACCTTATGGGGATGTAAACAGTTTCACTTTATTGAAAAACAAGGTTTTTTTTGTTTTCTTTTTCTTTCCAGTTTACCTTTTCATACTTCTCTTAAGTCTTATATATGAAGATCAAATTTTTCTATTCAGCTCTGTTGATTGTTTTTAATCACAAATGACTGAAATTTCTTTATTTCATCAAATCTTCATGTTTTACACTAAAAAAAATGTGGTCAGTTTTTCTGGGTAGTTCATTCTTGCTTGTAATTCAAGCTCCTTTGCTTTGCAGAATATCATATTCTAAGTTCCCTGATCCTTTAGTATGGAAACTGCTAAGTCCTGCATAATTCTGACTGTGGTTACATGATATTTAAATTGTTTCCTTCTGGCTGCTTATATTTTCTCCTTCACCTGATAATTCTGGAATCAAGCTAAAATACTCCTTGGAGTTTTCATTTTGGAATACCTTTTTGAAGATGATAAATAGATTCTTTCAGTGATTATGTTTCCATCTAGATATAGGGCATCAGGGCAATTTTCCTGGATAATTTCTTGAAAGATTATATCTGGGATCTTTTTTTTTTTTATCATGACTTTCCAATAGTTATTAAATTATCCCCCTGCATCTATTTTCCAGTTGTTTTATGTTTTTTTCTCTTTTTTTAATATGTCAAAACTTTTATTGCTAACAAAATGTACAAAAATACTGAATTTTAAATTCACATTTTGAGTAAACTGCTGTATCATTGTAGCACAGAGACTGATTAACTGTAAATGTTGATCAAAATCATTAGGCAGGCATTTGTCTACTAATGCAAATTTCTCTGTGATAGTGAATTTCTGCTTAACACTGAGGTCATCTTTTTTTTTCTTTTTTCACCACCATATAATGGAGTTAGTATATAAACTGAGTTGATGCATGGCCATCATCAATTAAATACTTAATAACAGCTTCCAGTTTTTCAAAAGACTCTCTCTGACAGGCGGAGAATATTAATGATATAATTATTTCTGTAGGTACCACCCTAGCAATCTCTGCGATCACCTTCTTTCTGATTTCTTGCCCACCTGTCAATTGAGTGACACTATTAAGAAATGTGATGGCTTTTCATAGGTCTCCTTCTGACACTTTCACAAGGTAAGATATTCTCTCATTACTGATTTTCATGTTTTCCTGCTAAGAGATGGCTAGTAATCTTTTATGTTGAATTTAATCTGATAAAGGTTTGAAATAGTATTTGGAACATTGAGAGCTTAAGAGCTCAATTACCCTACTAGTGCAATTGCAGATGAGGCAGACTTGAGTTGTTTTAGACTCTTCCTCCATTTTCTGTCTTAAAGTATCTTGGACTTCAGAGGTCATAGGGTCAGATTTGTTCTTCAGGATTACAGTCTTAAAAGGATGATGCAGCTCTCCATCTGATCAACTTCCTGACACAGTTAGTTGAATATCTTTACTTTCTCCCAAATAACTTGTATTCCATATACATTGACGCATTTAGTTCAGAAAATCTTTGTTGGGAAAAGCTCAAATCCATAAAGTTTCCTTGTAGTTACCAGAATGGTGGAGGTTTTTCCAGTTCCAATTTTTCTATAGAACAAAAGGTTGGGGAGGTCTGCTATTTATGTCTTTTATCATTTCTTAATTTCTCATAAATTCATTAGTTTTCATTTGCTCTATTTTAATTTTTAAGGCATTATTTTATTGAGTAAATTTATGGATGTCGTTATCCATTTGGCCAATTCTGCTTTTTATGGCATTCTTCTGTTCATTGACATTGACTTTTTGGACCTCTTTTGCAATTTGGATTAGTCTGTTTCAAGGTGTTATGTTCTTCAGCATTTTTTGAGCCTCCTTTAGCAAACTTTTGACTCAAATTTCATTATTTTCTTTCATCACTCTCATTTCTATTTTTCTCTTACTTGATTTTGGCAATCTTTTCTGAGCTCTTCCATGGCCAGCAACCTTCTTGGAGGCTTCAGATAGAGAAGTTTTGACTTTGTTGTCTTCTTCTGTTTTTCTTAATCTTCCCGGCCACCAAAGTAAGATTCTATAGTCAATACCCCTCCCCCCAACCATGCTGCTATTTGTTTATTTTTCCAGCCATTACTTGACTTTTTTGTTAAGGTAGCACTCTGCTTCCAGAGTGGAGACTGCACTGTCCTAGGTTACAGGGGTTTTGTGCATCTGTTTTCAGAGACATTTCTTGAGACCTGTAAATTTTAGTTCTTCTGAGGTTGTATGATCAAAGGAGAGGTGTTTACTCTTCTCCTGGTCTGTTCTCTGGTCTGTGAGTGACCACAAGCACTCTTTTCTCTCTTGGAACTGTGAATAGGAGTCCCTCTCTATTATCACCAAAAGCTCCACCACATCAATGATTCTCTTTTATCCCAGGACAGCCACCCAATACTGCAACTCAGATGAAAGCAAAGACAAAGCAAGAAAATCCTGCTTCAGCACCAGTTGAGATCCCTACCAGAGATCACTACAATCCCAGCTATAACCATATACTTGATCCCCCACCATCTGTGGACTGAGAGCTCAGGAAGTTGCTGCTCCTGCTTCTGCTCCAGCTGCCATCACCCTGGATTTGGGGCTAGGACTGAGACCACATTACTCTCTCACTCAGGTCCCATAGATGTTTTCTATTAACCTTCTAAGATTCCTTTAGGAGTTTGTGAGTTGAGGAGTCTGGAAAATTCCATTGTTAGCAATGATTGCATTCCTTGAGACCTATTCAGGGTGTTGCTGGGGTGAAGACTGTGCTTACACTGGACTGTGCTCCTCCCCAAACCTGGTGCCTTAGACCTTTCCTGTCAACCTTGCTGGGTGTCTTGGACTAGAAATGTGCTTCACTCTGTCATTTTGTGGGTTCTGTTGCTCTAGGATTTGTTAAGTCATTTTTACAAGTATTTGAATGGGTTTGGGGGAGAGCATAAGGAACCCATTGCTATCACCCTGCCATATTACTCCACCACCAGTCTGCTCCTTCTAAAGATATTTTTTTTCAACAATGCAACTATTGCTTCCTGAAAAGTAACTTCACTCACACGTTTGAGATGGTATTTCTCCACTCACAGCATAGAATCTTCCCTTTGGTTTGTGGAGCTGTTGCCCCCAAAGGATGTGGATCTTCTGTCTTTTGTGAGCAGTGGCTTGGTGCTGATAAAGGCTGACCCTTTGAGGAAGGCCTTCATGGTCACTTGACTTCTTAGGCATAGCAACAACTAGTTCCCACCAATGAACTGTCTGCCAAGAGCTGGACGTATCATTTCCAGTTCACTTGTTTTTTTTGAATGAGGTATTTTACTGCATTATTTTTTCTCAAAATGGTATGCATTATGTGTTTAAAACCAAGAGAAAGAATAATTTATAATGCTGACAAACTTAAAGACTTCCCAAAAAGATCAGGGTTGAATTAATAATGTTCATTATCCCCACTGTTATTCAATATTGTACTAGAAATGTTAGCTAAAGCAGAAAGAAAAGAATACCAATAGGCAATGAAGAAAAAAACTATCAATTTTTATGAAAGATATATTGGTATATATTGAGAATTCTTAAGAATCAAATGAAAACTGGTTGAAACACATAACTTTAGCAATGTTATGGGATATAAAATAAATTCATATAAATCATCAGCCTTTCTGTATATCACCAACATAACCCTGTAGCAAGAGAAAGAAAAAAAATCCAATGAAAATAACTGAAGACAAAATAAAAGACTTGGGAGGCTCAATGCCAAGATAAAACCAAGGAATATGTAGGCAAAATTAGAAAAATATTTTTTTTCACACCAATAAATATAGATCTAAAAAACTGGAGGAACAGGAATTGCTTATGGGTGGGTTGAGCCAATATTTTTTTTAAATTATAATTTTACCTAAGTAACTTTACTTATTCAATGCCATGGTGATCAAACTACCAAAGAATTATTTATAGAACTAGGAAAAAAAAACCTAATAAAAGTCATCTGGAACAATACAGGTTCAAGAATATGAAGGGAATCAATGAAAAAAATGTGAAAGAAGGCACCGTAGCAGAAACATGTTTCAAACAACATCACAAAGTAGTAATCACTAAAATAATATGGCACTGGCTAAACATGAAGAAGCAGTAGAATACATTAGGTACACAATGTGCAGTGGAAAATGAACACAATAATCTAGTGTTTGAAAAACTCAAAGATCCAAATTTTGGGGAGATGACTCAAAATTTGACAAGAAAATGTCATAGAAAACAAGAAAGCAATTTGACCAAGATAAGGTGAAAATGGTTACATTATTTATACATAAAAGGTGATGTGACAAATAAACTAAGAATAAAATGGGATAACGTACCTATCAGATGTATGGA
>CM053587.1:193518518-193533698 GCA_028646515.1 Pseudochirops corinnae
TATATATATATATATATATATATATATATATATATATATATATATATATATATATATAAATGTTTCTCTCCTTAAAATTTTATTTCTAAAATATGACAGGAAATGGAACCAAATTTATAAAAATAAGAACCATCCCTCAACTGATATATGGTTTAAGGATATGAAGAGGCAATTTTCAGAAAAAAAAAAATTAAAGCTATCAATAGTCACATTAAAAAATGTCATAAGTCACTACTGATTACAGAAATGCAAATTAAACCAACTCCAAAGTACCACTTCATATCAATATTAGCTTGGTTAATATCATAGAAAAGGAAAGTAACAAATGCTTATGTTGATGTGGAAAGATAGGAACACTAAAGAACTCTTATGAAATTGGAAACTAGTCCAAACATTCTGGAGAAGAATTTGGAATTATGTACAAAGAGGTATAATAGTATGCATATCCTTTGACCCAGAAATACCACTACTTTGTCTGCATCGCAAATGGATCAAAGAAAATGGAAAGGGATTTATGTGTACAAAAATATTTATAGCAGTATTGGCAGAACCAAAATGGCAGAGTAAAAGGAAGAATTTTCTTGAGCTCTCCCCCAAACCCCTCCAAAATCTGAAAAAATGACTTTAAATAAATTCTAAAGCACCAGATTACACAGAGTGAAACAAATTTCCAGCCCAAGACAACCTGGGGGGCAAACAGGACCGTTCTAATGTACCAGTCTGAGAGAATAACACAGTCCAGAGTGGGTCATGCAGGCATAGATTGGGCTTTGGCAAACTTCCGGCAGGTCTTTGTTGACTGAATTGGAGGCAGCTGCAGTAGTTTCCAGACTTCTCAAGCCATATCCTTCAAAGACAGCTTAGAAGGTCAGTGGGAAGGTCTCTTGGACCTGGCTGAGAAAGGAGCTCAATCCATCCCTAGTCCTAGGGCAGCAGTAGTGGCACCAGCAGTAGCAGTGGCTGCTTTTGGAGTCCTCATTCTACAGCCAGTGGTGGGATCAACCAGGTGATGAGAGAGGGATTGCAGAAATCTCTTTGTTGCCACTGAAGCAGGATTCTCTTGCTTTGCCCACTCCTGAAAATGAGTTACAAGCCTAGGTGGCAGTCCTGGGGTAAGAGGGAGTACTGTTGTGTTACAGTTTGTGGTGACAGTGGAGAAGGAATTCTCCTCAAAGTCCCAAGGAAGAAAAAAGTGGTTGTGGTCACTCACAGACCAGAGCACAGATCAGGAGAGGAGTAAACAACTCTCTTTTGATAATAGTATCTAGGAAGAACTGAAAATGTACATTTTCAAGAAATGTCTCTGAAAAGAATTGCATAAAACACCTAAAGCTTATATCAGGACACCCTCCTCACTGAAAGCAGAGTCATATCCTAGTTTCAAAAAGTCAAGTAATTGTCTGGGAAAATGAGCAAACAGTAGAAAAAAAATTAGACTGTAAAATCTTACTTTGTGACAAGGAAGATCAAAATATAGAACCAGAAGAAGATAACAAAATCAAAAGTCCTTATCCAAAGTGTCCAAGAAAAAAAATGAAATGACCACAAGTCATGGAAGAGCTCAAAAAGGATTTTGAAAAGTAAGTAAGAAAAGTGAAAGAAATTTTAGGAGGAAATAAGAATGATGCAAGAAAATCTTGAAAATATGAGTCAACAGCTTGTTAAAGGGTACTCTCAAAATACTAATGAAAATAACATCTTTAAAAATTGACTAACCCAAATGGCAAAAAAGGTCCAAAAAGTCAATGAGGAGAAGACCTTAAAAGCAGAATTGGCTAAATGGAAAAAGAGGTCCAAAAACTTACTAAAGAAAATAATTCCTTAAAATTAAAATGGAGCAAATGGAAGTCACTGACTCTATGAGAAATTAAGAAATTATAAAACAAATCCAAAATAATGAAAAAAATAGAAGACAATGTGAAATGTCTCATTGGAAAAGCACCTGACCTGGAATATAAGTCCAGGAGAGATAATTTTAAAAATTATTGGTCTACCTGAAATCCATGATAAAAAAAAGATCCTAGAAATCATCTTTCAAGAAATTATCAAGGAAAACCTGCCCTGATACCAGAACCAGAGGACAAAAAAGAAATTGAAAGAATACAGTGATCATCTCCTGAAAGAGATTCCAAAAGGAAATATCCTAGAAATATTGTAGCCACATTCCAAGTTCCCAGATGAAGGAGAAAATATTGTAAGTAGCCAGAGAGAAATAATTCAAGCATTTTTGAAGCACTATCAGAATAACACAAGATTTAACAATTTCTACATTAATGGACTAGAAAGCTTGAAATATGATATTCTGGAAGTCAAAGGAGCTGGGACTAAAACCAAGCATCACCCATACATGCAAAAATGAGTTTAATACTTTAGGAGAAAAATGGATATCCAATGAAAGAGAGGACTTTAAAGTATTCCTGATGAAAAGACCAGAGCTGAATAGAAAATTTGACTTTCAAATACAAGACTCAAGAGAAGCATGGACAGGTAAACAGAAAAGAAAAAAATCATAAGGGATTTATTAGTGTTGCATTGTTTACATTCCCACATGGAAAGATGACATTTGTAATTCATGAGACTTTTCTCAGTATTTGTGTAGTTGGAGGGAATACATACATACATAGATGCATACATAAATACATGCATATATACATACATACACACATATACCCATATATGTAATATAAATATATACACAGGGGGCACAGAGTGAGTTGAATATGAAAGGATGATATCTAAACAATAAAATCAAGGGGTGAGAAAGGAATGTACTCAGAGAAGGAGAAGCAATAGTTTTTATAGTGAAGAAGAAGAGGGAAGTGAGAGGTAAGAAATGAAGCTTACCCTCATCATATTTGGTTTAAGGAGGAAATCACATACACAGTCAGTTGGGTGTGGAAATATATCTTACTCTACAAGAAAGTATCAGGGAAGGGAGTAATAGGTGGCAAATGGTGGGAGGGGGTAATCAGAAGCAAACACTGTAGCAAACATTAGCTCAAGTGAATAACCAGTAGGAAAAATATGTGTCTCAGCTTTATTACCTCTATTTACTTCAGATGTACATGTCAAATAACTAGGTATATCTCTAATGTTAATGTTTATTATGTAAATTTTAGCTTTATCCCTGTTTACTAATTTATAATTTAAACTGATCTATATTAACTTCTGTTATCTATTCTTTGATGTTTAAATCTTTACCTTTTTCTTCTTCCCTTTGTAAAATTCTATTGTATCCATACTGTCTGCTGCAAGTAAGACTTATCTATGTAAGGTTGTTGAAAATGGCTGATTGTGGATAAACAATTGTTCTGTATATTCTCTGGATATAACAAAGTTTTTATTAACAGTTTTCCTGTGTTGATAAGTATTAGTGGTATCAGTAACTATAAAGTTTTGTTGTGTTCCTATCCACAATCTGGATTTTGACCTCATCATTCAGTTGAAACTGTTTTTCATAAGTGTAACAACAATAATTGCAAAAATGTAATGGAAATTTTTTCCAAAACTTATCCTTCTTGACCTCCCTGTAATGGTCCACACTGGAAATCATTTTCCTTTCATTGATATCTTCCTTTCTCTAGGTTACTGTGCCTCCACTTTCCTTTGATTCCAGTCCTACTTCTCTGACCACTTCTGTTTCCTTTGAAGCTCTTCATCCACGTAATGTCTCCTAAAAATGTCTCTCCCTCAGTGTTATATCTTGTGTCCTATCTATTTCTCTTTACTTTTTTCACTTAGATATTAGTTCCCATGATTTCAGTTGTCATTTTTACGTTGATGATTCTGAAATGTAGCTACAGCACCTCTTTTAAACTCATGACTTGCATACATCATTTGTCTATTAGATATCTCAAACTATTTTTTCGTAGATAGCTTAAACTTCACATGTGCAAAACTGAAGACATTTCTTCCTCAAAACTTTTCCTTCCTTTCTACTATACTCTAATTCAGAAATATCAAAATTCCAGGCAAAATTGACCCACACAATTTCCTAATACAAAGAAACAATACTAAAATATAAATGGCAAACGTCAAAATACATTGAAAAATACAATACAGTGTAGATAGTATTAATATGCAGTTTTTAATATGCAGTCAACAAGTCTGTGTACACCTATTTTTTGTGAGTTTGATTCCAGTAGAGCATAGCATTTGCTTTACATATTCTAATGTTGTCTCCCCTTTTAGACTGTGAGCTCCTTGGGAGCAGAGAGATTATCTTTTGCTTTTATTTGTACCCCATTGTTAGCACAGAGCCTGACAGATATTAAATATGTACTGACTGATGCACTTTCTTTTCCTTAAACTCATGTCATAGTTTTTCTTGGTTTTCCTTTCATTTAGTATCTACAGCAATATTACTCTAGTGTTTTATTTTTACTATCCTCTGTCCTTCTCCAACTCCTTTCAGTGAGTAGCTCATAATCAATCACTAATTTTTAAGTGTGTCACCAGTACCACCACCCCAGGTTGAGTATGATTTCTTGATCTTTGCAAAATTCCATCAGAATTTTCTGTAAGAATTGACTATACTTGCTGTAAAGCTGATAAGTCAGAGCTATGCTTGGATAATAAAAGCATAATACTGTAAAAAAAAAAAGTGAGAAGAAAACCAAGGATGTTGGATATCTTCTACTTGTCATGGAAATTCCTCCATGGCATTTATACTTGCCATTTTGTGATTTATCTATTTTGGAAGGCTACCTTTAAGAAATGTATCAAGGAAAGGCAAACAGCTATTTTAAGATTTAAATTGCTTCCTAGGACACTGAGAAATTAAGTGATGTGTTCCTACAGCTTGGTAGGGGAGTGAATTGAGCCCTGCACCTAGAATTAAGAAAAAAAGTTCAAATAAATCTTCAGTTACTTATTAGCTATGTAATGTTTACCAATTCACTTAAACTCTGTAAGTTTCAGTTTCCTCGCTTGTAAAATTGAATAATAATAATAATACCTAACTGCCAGAGTGGTTGTGGGGAGAAAATATGATAATATTTGTGAAATACTGTACAAGTCTGTTGTTACTGTTGTTCAGTACTTTTTATCAATCACGTCTGACTCTTCATGACGCCATCTGGAGTTTCTTTGGCAAAGATACTGGGCTTGCCCAGGGTCACAGAGCTAGTAAGTGTCCGTGGCCATACTTGAACTCAAATAATTCTTCCTGACTCTAGGCCAGGCGCTGTATCCTCTGCACCACCTGGGTGCCCACTTATAAACCAATCATTATATCAAAATTAGCTATCTTCTTCTTCCACATTTTCATGACCATTACTTGTGGAGAAAAAGACATGAGCACCAATCTTTCTGATTCCGAGTCTGACCTCCTCTCTAGAATTTAACAGTTTTTTTTCCTTTAAAAAATCAGATGAAGTAACTACTTTCTTAAGAAAAATAAAATAATAAGAGTATACTTCTCCAAAGTATCATATGATTACATTTTACAACTGCCTTACAGAAATAGCAATACTGGTAGATAATCTGAAATTTCATTTAAATGTGTACGCATTAACTTTTCCAGTTATGTTACCAAAGAAATAACAAGTACTTCCCTTATGGAAAAGAAAAGGAAAATACACATAAATTTTGGCATTGTTGAAGTTGAAGCAAAAATAGTCCCCAAACTAAGCTTCCTAAATACTGCAAAGAATAGTTACCTTTTCTTTAAAGCAAGCATTAGAAACTGAAATCCAAATGAGATACATTTGTGGTCAGGGCTGCATGTTAATTCCAATGGTCTAAAATTAGATTCTCTAGGTCTATTGATTTTTCCATTTGTTCCTGCAAAAATAGCAAGCACAGTTAGCTTTTCTTAACATCCTGAATTTCATTAAGGTGTGATACATATATGCTGTATGCACTGTATTGTCCTTCTTTTAATGCAGGAAAATATGGTTTTATATTTCACACTGAAGGAATGAAAAATAAATACTGCAAACATCAATATGGCATACTTTTCTAAGAATGAGTAGATAAATGAATAGGAGAATGAAAGAAAATAAATTTAACTCTACTTGTGAGGCATTGAGTGCTAAGCACTCAGGATGAAAATGCTACCATGAGATAAATGCAGTCCTCAAGGAGCTTTCATTTTACATTATCTATTATAGAGAATACAGTGAATTGAAGACTGTTTTATACTATGTATTCGAAGGGATCAAGAGAAGAAAAACTGGGTAGCTGACTTATAAGGCCTTTCTAGAAGAAAGAGTAATAATGTGATATATCTTTACATGTACCATAACACTTACTATATCTTTTGTAAGGTCTTCATTTATTACTCAAGTCAACAAACATTTGCAGGCTCTCACTATTCATTTTCTCAAAAAATACTTAAGAATCTACTATGTTCTGGGCACTGTGCTAAGCTTTAAAGATACAAATAAAGGCAAAGACCTTGTAATCTAATGCAGAGGACAACAAGGAAACAAAAAGGTTTAACCAGGAAAATTGCGAAATAGTGAATAGAAGAATGGTACTGGAATTAAGAGTGATTGGGAAAACCATGTACTAAATAAGATTTCAGTTGGGACTCAATCAATGTTGGAGAAGGAGAGCATTTTAGGCCCAAGAAAATACCTAGAACTTAGAAATAAAGTGTCTTGTTTTGGCTAATGTCACTGGATGTAAGGCTATATGGTTGGTGGGGTGGCGTTATAAATTTCAAGAAGACTAGAAGACACTTGAGGTGGCTAAGTTACTAAGGGCTTTAAGCATAAAACAGGATTTTTTTTTCTATTCAATATCCAAGGTGAAAGGGAGCCAATGGAGTTTCCTGAGATGACATTGTGGGACCTTCAGTATTTACTACTTTTTACTTCGTGCCAGGAGTACAGGGGTAGGGATACAACAAAGGGCAAACATTTTCCCCATTCTCAAAGAACTCCTGGTTTAAAGGTAGAGACAAAATGCAAATAATTACTGGCATACACTATACACACACACATACACACATATGTATATATGTGTATATATATATATATATATATATATGTTTGTGCATATATGTGTATGTATGCATGTATGAGCATGTGTGCATATATGTGTGTATGCATGCATGTATGTATATGAGGTAAATTGGAGGTAATCTATTAGAAAAGGCATAAAAGGGAACCAGGAAGGGTTCTTTGCAAAAGATCTGATTTTAGCTAAGACTTAAAGGAAACTAGGAAACCAAGAAGTAGGTGTGAGTCAGAAAAACAATTGAGGAATGAAGGACAGAGAGTGCAAAAAAGATAGAGTGTCATATGCAAAAAAATGTCAGAATCACTTTATATTAGATGACTTGAAGGATAGTCAGATCTGATAAGACTGGAAAAGTAGGCATAATCTAGGTTGCAATCAGGTTCAAGAAAAATCTCATTGCTCCCAAAATGACATGGAAAAGGAGGAAGGGGCTTACTCAATGTGCGGCATATAAGGAAGACAGATAGGGAGAAGGATGTTTGGGAATTTAGAACCTGGTTAGTATAGAGGGCAGTTGATACAAGCATATACTGACCAAGACAGAACTATTCTAAGGCAGTAAATAGTTTAGCTTAGTTGGGGCATTTCCTCAAAGTAGAATCAACATGTCTAGGTAGAACCAGAAGGCTGAAATAGTGAGGGCTTCCCTATGAGATAGAATCAGAATAGAAAACAGACTTTAGAGCCTTGTCTTTATTTACACAACCTTGCAGTTTGCATTTCTTTGATCCTTAAGACTGCTATTTCTGGGAAGATGTTTCCCTAAAACTTACAGTGAAGATGATTTGTTCATTTTCTCTACACACCCTCTGAAGAATGGTCTCTGAGGACTGACTGGTTAGGTACAACAGCAGCAACACCACCAATATTACATGGTGTAATTACAAGCAAAGAAGTACTATTAATGTCTTGTTTCAGCTATTTAGTTGACACCTTATTTCAGTTCAAGTTTCTTTTGAAACTTGCTTATGATTGTATCAAGTCTGTGTTAAGAAACAGAATTTGTGAACCCCACAACTTGTGAACCTTAGAACTTGTGAACTCCTGTTGCACATGCAACAGGAAGGGGAGGAGCTAATGACAATATATATAAGGAGAGGAACATGCTGTAGAGAGCAGAACTGAGAGGAGAACTCTTGTGGTGGCAGAGAGGAAAAGGAGAAAACTTGTTGTATCCCAGCACTCTGTATTTGTCTGTTCTGTCTGTGTTGATGTTTGTTTGTGATACTTTGTACAAAAGCCCTGAGACTTTACTAGAAGTCCTGAAAGAGGATTTTCTGGTTGTCTCTTTACAGAAGTCCTGGAGGAGGGCTTCAGACGTCCTTGGACTTTACTAATGATTTGTGTGGACCTTTTGGACCTTGTTTGAAGGTCTCTGTTGATTTCACAGGCAGATAGTGAATTGACGATGGTATCAGCAATGTGTATAAATATTATTGTGGCTCTGTAAAGCTGTGTCTTCCCAGAAACAGGAGAAGACTTGAGGTAGACAGGATATTGTGAGCTTCATTATGGAATGGAACTGGATGAGGAACTGGACAAAGCACTGGAAAAGGGGCTAGAAAAAGATCTTAGAGCTGCCTGCCTTTGAATCCAGGTGACAGTTGGGTAGGTTTGTCAGGAGCTAGGCCCATGAAAGAGAAATCATGGGAGCTGAGAGCCAGACTCAAGTCAAGATGAAAAGACCTCTTCTTGGGTACTTGCTGTTGACTTAGAAGATCATGATTAAGATAATGTGAATTAGGGGTGGAGAACTTTGACCTTTGTATTTAGTGCCCGTCAAGGAGGCTTGCTCCTTAAGGATGATTGAGTCAATGACTTAGTGAATGATATCTTTTACTTAAAACTTTGTGGCCACTTTGGTTAAAATTACTTAGTCACTTTAGGGATAAGTTGTTATGTCATGACATTGTGAATGATGTACTTTGCTTTCTGCCAATGTTTTGTCTTAGTTTATTCCTGAATAAATAGGGAGTTCACTGTACTATACAGAATCTTGAAGCTGTTCACAGCAGTAGTCCTCTGGAAAGCTGCTCATGATTGGCTTTACACATGGCCAAAAGGCAGGAAGATTAATTGGGACAAAAACATTGCTACTATCTTTGTTATTTTTCTTGGTCAGAACAAACTTTTGAAACTGGAGACAAACTAGTAAACTAGTATTAAATATAACTATCTGAAGTTTTAAAAATATTTCATTTCCCCTATGTTTATATTGCAAAGTATCTGAAAAGTCTCTGTCTTGTTTCAAACTTTTATAGATTAAAACTTAAAATTTGGGGGGCAGCACATTTGTCAATAGCTCATTTCAATAGTACTTTATACAACACTTTTCATCATCAATACACCTACCCAGGAAGTTTGTGCAATGTTATCCCATTGTTATAGATATAACTATTATCTTTGTTATAAGTGAAGGAACTGAGGCTCAGAGATGTTAAGTAATTCCCAAAATGATACAAATAATAAGTAAAAAATCTGCGACTCTGAGATCAGGTCTTCTAATATCCTGTCCTGCATACTTTCAATTACACCTAGCAGCTGACATACCATTCTCTTATAAAACCCAAACTGTAAACCACAATTATTATTTTAATGAGATATACCATGCCAAAGCTGTTAGCCACTATCACAAAAGCCTTCCATTCTGATTTAATATCCTTGTCAACTCAAGTTTATACGATAATATTAAAAAAAAGTTTCAAATCACATTTGCAGTCAGATGAAATTGAAAAAAGGCTAACCTATTACTTGAAGGTAATGACTCAGAGTGATTCACTGCAGCCTCTTGGTGATTTCTGTGTGAACCAATCAAATGAAAGGGCACAAAAGCCATTCACAGTGAAGATGATCCTCAGCTCTAACTAATATAAAATCTGAAGCCATTAAAATACCTAATGGCAAAAAGATGAAAACTTATAAACAGGGGAAAATCCCAGACCAAAAAATCATAGACTTTATCATTAAATGGCAAATAGCAAAACCTTTATATCATTAAGAAATGGCTATTAAAATGCTAGAGCATATTGCTCCCAATAATATCAAAACAGTGCAATGAAAATAAGAAAAAAATTTAACAAAACCTTCTTGGAGTAAAGTTTAAAGAATATTGAAGCTGGGTTCTGTGAATGACCTGAACAATTCGTTCAGAATGAAACTGTAATAGTGTTGATGCAATCTATTTTTGAAACAAAAAGGAAATTAGGTCATTTTATTGAAAAAATAAAACGTATTTTTTCTCCCTTTTGTCAAATCTGAATCCCAGAATGACTATTAGAATGCCAGTTTATAATGTAAATAAGATTTCTTTTGCAATTACAATCCATTTGCATTAAATGTCTGTCCCATGGAAAAAGTATTTGTATAATTACACATTTCTTTCCCAGTTAGCAGGAAACATGCCTCTAAAAATATTGTTTACCTATTGGGATTGCAAAGAAATATTATGACTTGGAATTATTTTTGATTATTTTTTGTTCTTTTTGAGGTGTTTTTATACACTTAAAATATTTAAGATTTTTCAATTTAAAAAAAATTTAGTGCATCTGCCAAATGTACTCATATTTTTTTATTAATGAGATTTCAAAGCTCTCTCATCTTTCTTTGTATATATAATTTAATAGTTGAAATTTACCTCAAATTATTTTATGTAGCTGATCCAAAATCTAAACCTGTTAGATGATGCTTGCCAGATAAGATAGTATTTATCAGCTATCTAAGTCAAAAATTCAGAAACAAGTAATCATTTCCCTCCCCCTTTCTGTAGCAAACTAGAATGAGTATATGTTCCTCAGTTAGAAATCTCTTTCAAAAATGTCATATTTTTCAGCAATAAAATGAATTGCAAACACTAATTTTCCCTGTTATGTCATTCCATAGTTGAAACAGCACAGTGCAGATAAATTCTTATTTTCATCGTCTAAGAAAAAAAAAGATAACACACCTAAATATTGCAGAATATATGGAATTATTTTTCTAGGATATTGTGACCTTTAAAAAGCTTCAAGAGATACAATTTTTGACTAATTTAATAATTTTATAAATATTGCCAGCTCATTCATAAAAGGATGGGCATTTGATTTTCTCTCTTAGGTAAAAAAAAAACAAAAACAATAATGATAGCAAATACACAGTTTTCATGCTTTTGGAAGAGTAGGTGTTCCCCAGGATGGCCATCAGTTTTGACTGCTTAACAATTATTGAGAGAATAAATATTACATTGTGATACTGGACTGAATTTGATTATCTCATCTACTTCTAAGTTATCCCCAGCCTTGGGCAATTTGTTCAAAGAATTTATCTCCATCCAAACCTGAGTGGAACAGAATGGCGGCTCCACCAGGGTGCCATTTGGATTGGGGATAAGGTTAGCTCAATTTTCAAAGACTGAGGTCTTAAAATGATGATAAAAGAAAAAGGGAAAAATCTGAATCTCTCCAAATCTCTCCATAATCATTTTTCTCATATATATATATTATATACTTAATATGTATATATCTATATATATCTATATATCTAAATGTGCAAATGTATACATATATCGATATATAAACACATATCATAGACATGAGATAAGAAACCTTGGAATTGATATTCCAATAACTTCGTTTGTAAATGCTCAGGAATTATCAAGAGCAGCATCTGTTGTGTTGCAAAATATAAAATGCAAAATGGTTGTAATAGTAATGTAATTTGAAGATCCCCTTGTATTGGGAAGCACTTAGCACCTTGTTTCAAGTGTGATTGTATCAAGTATTATGATCCAGATCTTATGAGAGAGGAACTTCCTGTTGTAACAGGAAGCGGAAAAACAAGGAGGAGTGAATAGCTTATATAATGAAAAGCCCAAGCTGAGAGAGGCCAGGATTTCTTAGTGAGCATTTGGAGGCTGGGCAGCTACTGCTAGACTGAGGAATGAATTGAGAATTAAGAAGAAGTGAGAAAAGAAATGAGAACAGAGAATTGAGACAGAACTTCTTGGAGTAAGCCCTGAGGAGAGGCACAGGTGGGAAAAAGTGATTTTGATTTTGAGAATGAGGTGGAGAAACAATTTTGATTTTGAGAACAGAACTTGCGGTGGTAGAGCTTCTTCTGAGAGCCAGTCAGATCTTCTGCTGAGATCTTTCTTCCAGGAATTTCTGCTGAGAGCTTCCAAGAATCAGCCAGAACTTCTGCTAAGGAGCTACCATGAGTGAGAGAGGAGAATCCCTGCTTGACAGAACCTGTCTTGTTGTGAAGGCTTGGGAATGAGGGTATTCACAGCATTAACCATGTGTATCAACTTCGTTGTTACTGTAATGACTTTGATTTTTGTGTTCTGGGACTAGGTTTCCTGGTATTTGAATAAAGACTTGAGGTGGACTAGAAACTGTGAGCTTCAATATGTAACAGAAATGGCACAGAGAGTTTGAAAAGAAACTGGCAGCTGTCTGCCTTTGAACTCAGGTGTCAGTTGGTTAAATTTCGGCAGTAGTTGGGACCATGGAAGAGGAACCATGGAAGCTGAGAGCCTGCCTTGAATCAAGATGAAAGGACCTCTGCTTGGGTATTTAATGCTGACTGATGAAATGTAACTTGCTTGTGACCTAGGGGTGGATGGCCTTTGTACTTTCCACTACCCCTTAAAAGGGTACTGAGTAATGACTGATGATATTGTAACTTAATTTCACCCCATGAGTAGAGGACTTTGAATTATTTACTTTGCAATTGAATTAAGGACTTTGTGATCAATGAAATGAATGTACTTTGCTTAAAACTATGTGACCACTTTGGTGAAAACTATGTGGCTATTTTAGTGGTAAGTTCTAACATTGTGAATGCTGTACCTTGATTTTCTGTAAATACTTTGCTCTGATTTGTTACTGAATAGAGAGTTTACTATACTGTGTAATCAGAACCATGAAAGCTGTTCATAGCAGCAGTCCTCTGGAAAGTTGTTCATGTTTGGCTTTACAGTGGTCAAAAGAATAAAAGATCATATCAGGATATTCTGGAATGACATTTAAGAAGTCACTGAGTTCATCTTTGCACCTTTAATACAAAAGAACATTTATAATATACATATCTAGAAATTTCTTTTTTGTCCTAATGCCTGCAACAGAAATTTAACAGACTGCTAAAAGAATCACATGCCAATGTTTTATCATTTTAATCTTTGGAAATTTATCAATACTGTCTTTAAGCTCAAGATTATCTCCTACAAGAACAGATAAGTACAGGCACCATTCTCTATATCTATTTATCAACTTCCTATCTCCTTGTTCATTTTACCATTAACCCATATTCACATTGTACCTTTCTGTTTTTTTTTTATTTCTTGACCAGGATGGGTCCACTTTCTGAAAATTAATCATTAGGTTTCCTCACAGAGCATTCAGTATACCCTGAAGACACTATTTGCTCTCTAAGGATGAAATAAGACTTTCATAGGTTCTCTGCCATTTACTAGTATGGGTATACCTGAGGGAAAGAGAATTTTCCTCAAAATGATCTGAATCTCTGAAAACATTCAGTCAGAGACCAATTCTTGTTTGTTTTGTTTTACATGCCCTAATTCCCAAACTGCTAATCATTAAAATATGGACACAAAAGAATTAACAATGACAAAAAAAATGTAAATGACATTACCTTCTCCCTCTCCCCCACAAAACCTATATGGCATCAGCATAGAATATATACAAAAAGTAACAGGGCTAGGAACCCTAGTGCAGTGATTTCATCAATGTGAGGGGACTACAGTATGGAACTCCATAAAGAAAGCTCTCAACTGTGAAACTCCTCAAAAAATAATATTATATATTTGTGTGCATGTGTATGTATATATACATATATACACACATACATGTGTATATTCATATGTATTTGTGTATGTATGTGTATGTGTATACATATGTGTGTGTGTTTTCTTAGAATCATTTCACTTTTGATGTAGAATGAAGCTTAGATTCAATTTTGTAAGAAAGAGGAAACTAAGATGATGGAACAGAGTAGCTTTTACCTGAGCTCTCCTAATTTCCCCTTTCAATAATGCTAAATTAATAACCTTAAATCAAATTCTAGAGTGACCGAAACAACAAAAGTTCAGGCAAAACAATTTTTCAGCCCAAGACAACTTAAGAGATCAGTAGGGAAGACCAGTTTCAACAGGTTGGTGAAATCTGGGGTGTAGAGTAGACTGGGCAGTGCAGGCTAGGTGAAGACAATTGGGCTTGGAGGCACTTGCCATCATGGCAACAGCAGATAGAGTTGAAGGCATTTGCATTGGTGGAAGCAGCAGCTTCGAGGACTTTCAGGCTACAGGTAGTAGTGGTGGGGTGTGTTAAAAAAACTCAATACAAAGAGATATCAGAGGATTTCTTTCTAGCACTGGGGTCAAGAAACAACAGCATGAGACATATGCAGTTCTGGGTGGCAATCCCAAGGACCAAAGGAGTAATAGCACTTGTGACCACAGGGAAGCAGGGGACCTGCTCATGATTCCAGGGCAGAGGATGACTTGGATTCCTAATGGGGAAGTATGGGCCATGGATGGCCATCCAAGATGGATGAGTAGCACCAGTGAATGTGACTTCAGGGAGATATGGTAACCTCCTCACAGTCCCAAGACAAGGAAAGGTACTGGAGTTCATGTACACAGGGAACAAGGTTCCTTCATGAGTAAAATCCAAAGCACAGGCTAAGAGAGCAGTCACTACACGTTGACCTAAATCAAAATACTTGCAAAGTACCAAAAACCTACAGAATCTGAATGTGAAAACAGCAGCAAGAAAGGGCTGAAACCTCAGACAGTTCACCCTGCATACAGGGAGCAGAGCCTAATTTTTATATAAACTAAAGTCAAAAAATAAGCTAGAAAAATGAACAAACAACAACATCAGGATGACCATAACAGGTTATTATAGTAACAGGGAACATCATGGCACAAAATGAGAAGACGATGAAGTCAAAGAAGATATAAAGTCTCATAGAAAAATGTGAATTTGATGTTATCCAACAACAAATCCTAGAAAAGCTAACATGTTATTTTCAAAATAAAATAATCAAGGGAAATTTAAAAACTGTGAAAAGAAATTGGAGTGATATAAAAAAATGAGGGAAAGATAGTTAACAGCTTGAAAAAAAGGCACGAAAAATACTGAAGAAAATAAAACTTCAAAAGAACTGTAAAAAGTAGAATCAGTCAAATTATAAAAGAGGGACAAAGCTCCCTAA
>CM053587.1:193533798-193544084 GCA_028646515.1 Pseudochirops corinnae
GATGGGAAAATTCACCAAAGAATAAAAATCCTTAAGAAGTAGAATTAGCTAAATGAAAAAACTCATTCTAAAAGAAAAATTCTTAAAAATTATAATTGAGCAAGTGAAAGTTAATGACTCTATGAAAAAAATTAAAATAACCAAAGTAGTTTAAAAATAGAATAAAATGTTAAATGTCTAATTAGAAATATAATTTATCTAGAAAAAAGAATCTAAGAATTGTGGATTACCGATCCTAGAAAATATCATTTAAGAAATTAAGAAAAAGTGAACTGATATGCTAGAATCAAAGAGTAAAATAAAAATGGAAAGATTTGAAGCATTGAAAGAATCCACCAATTACACCCCAAAAAGGGATAATAAAATGAAAAATACAAGGAATATTACAGTCAAATTCTACAACACACTGGTGATGAAAAAAAAATCATTCAAGCAGTCATAAATAAACAATTCAAATATCATAGAACCACCATAAGGATCAGATGGGATTTAGTAACTTAAATATTGAAGAGTAGAGCGTCTTGGTATATGATATTTTGGCAGGCAAAGGAGCCAGGATTATAACACATATATATATATATATATATATATATATATATACACACACACACACATATACACAATATATATATATGTATATGTATGTTTATATATATGTATATGTGTATATATGTATGTGTATATGTATATATACATATATATGTATGTATATGTATATATAGGTGTGTCTATATATTGTATATATATATATCAGAAGAAAAGTTGCATATGGTAAACTTCTGGAATAAATTGAATAGGAATAGGAAGGATTATACCTTTTTCTTCAGCTGTCTATGGAGCCTATACAAAATTTGACCATGTAGTAGAGAATAAAAACCTCACAACACAATGCAGAAATATTGAATGCATACTTTTCAGATCATAAGTAAATGAAAAACAATTAAAATAAATATCTAGTAAAGGTCCAAGGAAATACAGATTAAAAAAAATAATTTAAAACTAAACAATCTAATCGTAAAAAAATGAGTGGGTCAAAGAACAAATCAAAGAAAAAATAAAAAATTTCATTAAAGAAAATGAAAACCATGAGACAACATATCAAAATTCATGTGAAGCACCAAAGAAGTATAAAAGAGGAAATTTATATCTCTGAACACTTATATGGACAAACTAGATAAAAATCAAATCAATCAATTGGGTGTACAATTTGAAAAGACATTAGAAAAAGAACAAATTAAAAACACCAATTATATACTGAAGTGGAAATCCTGATAATCAAAGAGAAATCAATAAAGTTGGAAGTTAGAAAACCATTTTTCTAACAACTAAACTAGCAAATTATGTAAATCATTTGTTATTTTGATTAAAAGAATACCAAATAAGCATTATGAAAAATTAAAGGGGGGAATTCATCACAAATGAAGATGAAATTAAAGCAATTAAGAGCTATTTTGTCCAATTATATGCCAATAAATTAATAATATAAGTGAAATGTATCAATATTTTATAAAATTTTCATGTCCCAGATTCACAGAAGAGAAAATAGAATACTTAAGTAATCCTATTTAGAAAAAAAGTTTAAAAAGCTATAAATGAGCTACCACGGAAAAATATTCAGGGCCAGATGGATTGACAAGTGAATTCTGTTAAACATTTAAAGAACAATTAATTCCAATACTGTATAAATGATTGTCAAAACTAAGCAGAGTAATCCTACCAAATGTCTTTTATGATAAAAATATAGGGCTGATACTTAAAATATGGAGAGCAAAAACAGAAGGGGGGAAAAAACTACAGAGCAATCCCCCTAATGAATATTGATGAAAAATATTAAATAAAATACTAGCAAGGAAATTAAATCAATATATCACAAAGATCATACAATATGAACAGATGGGTTTCATTCTGGGAATAAATATTACAAAAGCTGTCAGCATAATCAACCATATGAACAACAAAACCAACAAAAATAACATAAATGTCTCAATGGATATGGAAAAATCACTGTCAAAATGTGAAATTTGTTTCTTTTAAAAGCATTGGAACAGAAAGAAATGTTCTTAAAATTATAAGTAGTATGTATCTAAATCAATCAGCAAGCAGTAGAAGTAACTGGTATAAGATAACAGTCTTTTGCATAATATCAGGGGTGGAACAAGGATATCCATTATCATCACTGTTATTCAATATTGTTCTAGGAATGCTAATTCCAGCAAGAAGAAAAAAGAAACCAAAAAATAAAAACAGACATTGAGGAAACTAAATTATCATTGATTGCAGATATCATGATGTACTTGGAGAATCCTGGAGCATTAACTAAAAAATTAATTGAAAAAACAAACAATTTTAGAAAAGTTGCATGATCTAAAATAAACACACCTAAATAATTGCACACAAACATATATATATATATACACATCTATGTATGTGTATATATACATACATGCACACATACATACATACCTATGCATAATTCATGTAAAGTCCAACAGAAGAGACAGAGAGAAGCTCCATTTAAAATCCCTGCAAACAATTTAAAATTTTGGGGAGTCAGTCTGTCATGAAAAACCCAGGGATTATGTGAACACAATAACAAAACATTTCTCACATAAATAAAGTCACATATAAACAAGTGAAGAAATGCTAATTGCTTATATGTAGGCCAAGTCAATGTAAAAAAATGAAATTCTATCTAAAATTATTCATTTATTTAGTGTCATAACAATTAAATTATGAAAAAAAATATTTCAGGGAGCTAGGAAAAATAATGAAAAAATGTTATCTGGAAGAACAATGAGGTCAAGAGTATCAAGGTAATAAAAAAAAATTGAAGGAAATTATCTTAGTAGTGCCAGATCTCAAACTGTATTATAAAGTGGTCATCATCAAAACAATCTTATACTGGCTAAGAAATAGGGTGGTGGATCAGTGAAACCGATTAAGTACAGAATAAATTGCAGCAAATTATCAGAGTAATATGGTGTTTCAGAAACCAAAGTATCCAAGATTTTGGAACAAAAATTCATTATTTGACAAAAACTGCTGGGAAAACTGGAAATCTGTATGGCAAGAACTAGTTTTAGACCAACTTCTCACACCAGATACCAAGATAAGATAAAAATCAGTATATGATTTACACATATAAGGTGATACCATATGCAAATTAGAGGACCATGGAAGATTTTGCCTTTTTGATTTACGGATAAGGGAAGAATTCTTTAACCAAACAAGAGATACTGATAATTACAGGAGTTGAAATGAATAATTTAAAATAAATCAAATTAAAAAAGTTTTAATTAAACAAAATTAAGGAATACAAGATTAGAAGGAAAATAGAAAAGTCAAGAGAAAATTTACTGCAAGTTTCTCTGATAAAGGCCTCATTTTTTAAATATGTAGATGACTCTGCCAAATATATAAAAATAAGAGTTATTGCTCAATTGATAAAAGATTAAAGTATATAAACAGGCAATTTATTGAAGAAGAAATCAGCTATCTATAGTGATATAAAATAAATCACAAAATTACTATTGATTAGAGAAATGCAAATCAAAACATCTCAGAGGTACCATCTAACACCTATTAGTTGAAACATTATTTTCTTAAAATTTTCTTTGTCTTGGATTTTTTGGGTCTATTTTCTTTTTTTTTTTTTTTTGCAACACGACTAATACGCAAATGTTTTATATGACTAAAAAGGTATAATCTATACAAATTGCTTGCCTTCTCAATGAGTGGGGAGGAGCAAAATGGAGGAAGTGAATTTGAAACTCAAATGAAAAGAAATCAATGTTAAAAAAAAGTCTGTTCACATGTAACGGAGAAAAAAATTAGAAAAAAATATTATTACATAAAACCTTGCATTTTGTCTCCCTCCATAAGAATATAAGTTCTTTAAGTTTTGAGACGGTATTCAGAAATATATCAAAGAAAATCATAAACTTCATGTGATTTTAGCTTTGTATGTAAACTATTACTAATCAGAAAAGAGTGTATATAAAGGCACATTTTATGGTTCTGATGTGAACCTATATTTTGAAAGCTTTCCATCAGAATGCAAAGTCTATAAGAATCTACCATTGAAAAAGCTTTGATTCCAGTCCCCTCAGCATCTTATGTCAGATTCCTAAAAAACAATATTGCCAATAATTGGTCACTAGGTGATGAATTCTTTGATAATACAAATTCATGAAAAAAAGAAGACATAATACATATCTTATTTCTGTCTTACTTCTAATGTCTTGTTGAAAGTATTAGAATAAGAAGTTACTAGAGGAAACTTAGAAGTTAATATACAATTGTTAACAAAGAAAATATAGCTTGCATAAAATCTAATTGCCAGTTCATAGGCAGAAATACATTACAATCAGAAATAACTTAGCAGCCTTACCAGATCTCCCACTCTGCCACCCCCCCCCCCAAAAAAAAAGCTATGAAATTTCTTGGTAAAATATTTCCTAGGCTTTTTTTCTTGCTATTTCACCATAGTAAAAAAAAAAAAAAAAAAAAAAAAAAGATTGCATCTCTAAACCAAACAGAATAAATCACATTTATCTCAGGATGTGGGCTAATATACCACAACATAAATATTTATTATCACATTAGCATGCAGCCTGTGAGATTTCTGGCACAAAACCACACTGAGTTGATCATCTATATATAAAGAGGACAATCCATTAGTATATATGTGCTAATACTTCTAAAACTTTCTCTTCCCCTTTGTACTCAATGAAAAGTGAATATATTTTGCATTATCAAAGTTCCTTTATTCTTTTCCTATGTAATATTTTGCTAGTCAAAACTAAAATAAAATATAAAAATGTATGAAAGTGTTCCTTTCTGTCAGACTATTTTAAAGGACTTGTGATTCATTTTAACAGAGGAATGAAAAAAGTTTGAACATTGAAGCATATGCATTTTGAATACACCATTTTTTGAAATGACATCTTCATTACAATAAATATATAGATAAAATTGGTCTGGGAGAATTCAGTAAGGAATTATCTGAAAAGGCTTTGAACTTGGAGTCAGGAAGGCCTGAATCCAAATCCCACCCTCATCATTTATTAGCTGAATAACCCTGGACAAGTTACTTAACCTCCGTCTGCCTCAATTTCCTCATCTCTAAAATGGGAATAATGACAGCACCTATCTTCCATGGCTACTCTGGCAGTATGAAATGAGATAGCAATTATAAACACCTACCAATTATTTGTATATGACAGTCAAGTCAGTTCTAAATCTGTCTAATTGTACTATCATACTCTTCTTATCTTTCCATTTGGGTCAACCGGGTAAGGAAATAATAAGTATTACCTTCTGCTGAAAATATCACCTGTATCTCAGATTTCTGAGAAAATTATTTATATGTGCTATGAAATTAAAATGTTCTGGATTAATTTCATTTTTTCTGGAAGATATACAAGTGTAGAAACATTGTCCTTAACATCATTTATTGAAATATCAGTGCCATGCTCAAATGTCAACATTTTCATTATAATGAAAATGGAGCTCCTTATATGAAAATCTGTCCTTAAATAATTGAATAAAAACAGAAGACAGAAAGAGTACTATTATAATTTGAAATTCTAGCAAATCGTACTCTTAAAGAAAGAAACAAAAGTTTGAAGTCACTAAGCTCACCAATTTACCAATTTCTGTCTCATATGTCTATGCTTGATAAAAAGTTATTGAATATCAAAAAATAAAAAGAAATGGAAACATTTTTTCAAATTTTTAAACTCTGAACAAAGCAGTGAGAAATAAGTATTTCAATCATAACTTTAAAAGACTTATGATAAAACATTCCTTCTACCATGATGAAACATTCCTTCTAACCCTTGTCAGAGAGGTAATATAACGGGTACAGAACCAGATATGAAATCTTAGATAATGGAGAATTTCTTCTTCTGAGGAAGAAGGTGCATACAGAAATGATAACTTGATAATAACCATGAAGAAGTTACATTTTGTTCATTTCAATTAATTTAACAATATTACTTTACCAAATAATTTTCAGTGGTTGTATTGATGTTTAATACTGTTTCAATATTTTTTTTTTAAAAGAAATAAGGAAGAACATTTGTTCTGGTCAGTCAACAAGCAAAATGCCTAAAGCAAAGAATTTAGGCTACAAGTAAAATGAAGCACAAGATCTAGATATGCATCCAGATCTAGATGGGAGGAATGAGTGAGGAAAATATAATCCCTGGGGAAGGAGGAGAACTATAGAAGAAGCTAAAGAGATCAACATGCTTGATAGAATCTTCAAGATATATTCCATAAATAAATAATTTTAGAGTGATATTTAAAATTGGTTTAGTGAAGACATTAAAAACTCTTCTATATATCCTTAAGATGATAAACATAAAGGATTTTAAAAATCTGCAAATTTAGGGATAAATATATAGAATCATAACAAATAGGCAAGTTCAATTCTGTTCAACAAGAAGACATTAAACAACTGCTATGTATTAGATAAGGTTTTGAATACTGGAAACAAAGAAACAAAACCAAAAATAGGCTCTGCCATTAAGGAGGCTACATTCCTCTGTGAATATAATGGGGTTTTCTTCTGAGACCTTGATGCTTTGGTGACGAAAATGATTCTCCTTCAATGAATTGCATAATCCATGCTTCAAAAACAAATGACTTGCTCTGAATGCTTTCCAGTATAAAATTCTGTTGAATTTTGGATTTGTTCTTTTATCTGTTATGTAAGTGAAGTCTCTGAGTGATTGTTATATGGAATGAGGCTAAATGTAGTTACACTTTTCATAGTTATATTAAAAAGCAAAGTGAGTAAATCTTGACATGGTCTGTGACTTTGGGGGTTCTGTACTTTGCCACCAGAGATATTGATATCGCCCCTGTAGAGAAGTGTAGTCTATACTCACCAAAGAAATTTTCTTGCCTTTTTGCCTCCTGATAGTTTGTCCAGGGAGAGGAAAATTTTCTTTGATGCACTTTAGATTGGATGCATTCTTCCTGTGGCAATTTACTGTATACATTCCCCTAGAAATGGAATAACAAAAATACAGAAGCCATGATGGTAATGTAGAGAAAGTACTAAAGCCAAGCTTTTATAACATTCCTCTCCAAAAAGTTTTAAAATAATCCCTCAAATCAAATTCTAGAGCAGCAGAGTCAGGAAAAGGTTAGGGTAAGACTTTTTCTTCAGTACAGCATCTTAGGAGTATAGAAGTTTGTGACATTGTGCTGGGAGCTGACCTGGGACCCAAGTGGTGGCAGCATAAACTGCAGTCCTTGAAAGTGGAGACAACAGTGGTGGCAGCAGATAGTAGGCCAGAGATTGTAAGGTGTTCAGGCAACTGGTGAGAAAGAGATTGTAGAGGACTTCTGGGCTATCATGAGGCACAGGACTCAGCATTATCTGACAGCTTTGTTGCCTCTAACCACTTTCAGGTTATAATTCCAGGGGAGAGAGGCTCTTTTCAACACAAAATTGGTGACTCTGAGGTGTATTACCATTTGTAGTTCCAAGGGAACAGGGAGGAGCAGCACTTATGGCTGGGAGAGAGAAGGGGCAGGGGACATTCCTGGTAAAGGAACAGAGTGTAGATAAGGAAAGCAGTGACCATACCTTTATCTGGAAGATACCACCTTAGAGACATCTAAATCTTTCACACTTTTAGAATTCACTCTGAGAACAGCAGTGAGGAAAAAAAATCTTTAATGCAACGTTCAAAATCAAGAAATTGGCTGGAAAACAAGTTTAAAAAATAATCTGACAATGAGATACTATTTCAGTGACAGGGAACATCAAGACACAAAAAGAAGACAATGATTTACAAAAAGCTATGTGCAAAACCTACAAGGAAAATGAACTAAGACAAAAGCACCAAAGGAAATCCTGGAAAATCCCAAAAATTATTTTCAACCATAAATAAGTGATGGTGGAAAAATCAGGTAAGGAAATGAGAATGACAGAAGAAAATTATGTAAAGAAAAAGAATAACATGATAAATGAGGCACAAAAATATTGAAGAAAATATTATCTTAAAAACAGAATTGGCCAAATGGTGAAAGAGGCACAAAAATCCACTGAAGGAATAAAAAAAATTTAAAAAGGAGAATTTGTCAAAGAAGTAAAAAAAATTCATTGAATAAAAGAATTCCTGGGGGGGAAAATAACTATTAAATAGAAAAAGAGGATAAAAAAAAAACTTCACTGAATAAAATAATTCTTTAAAAATTAGAATTGGGCAAATGGAAGCTAATGAATCCTGAGGTAGCACAAAACAATAAAAGACAAAACCTATACCTATTGAAATCATTAGAAAAGATAGAAAAAAATTTACTTTCTTAAAAAGAAAAGTAATACCTATCTAAAACCAAGGACAAGGAAAAATTAAAATTACCCAATTAAACAGTGAGACGGATCTTGAAAAATCAATAGAGACATAAATAAAACTAAAATGAAAAGTTAAAATAATAAATAAAATGAGAAGCTGGATTTATAAGAAAAAATAATAAAAGAAAAGCTATTGGTTAATTTGATCATGAAAAGGAAACAAAACCAAATGTTAAAGAGGGAAAAAGATGCACTACAAAAGATGAAATTAAAATGATTATTAAGAGTTTTTACCAAATATATGTCAGTAAAACTGAGAATCTAAGCAAAATAGATGAATATGATAAAAAATAAAATTACCCCCCAATTAACAGAAGAGGAAATAGAAAACTTGATTATCACTCTCTTACAGAAAGAAAATGAAGACACCATAAATGAATACGCTAAGGAGGAGAGGGACTGCAGGCCAGGATTTACAAATGATTCTATGAAATATTTAAGAAACATTTAAGCCAAAAAATGTTAGATTATATGAAAAAAAATAGTCAGGAGTCTTATTAAATTCCTCTTAAATAAACAAATATGGTTTTGATACATAAACCAAGGAAAACAAAGGAAAAAAGAGAGAGAGAAAGAACAAAACCTACTGGCCAATTTTACTAACATGTTTTAATGCAAAAATAAAAATATTAGTAAGGAGAGGATAGCAATATATCACCATGATCATTCATTGACCCTTTGGGATTTATATCAGAAAAGCATTGCTGGTTCTATATTAAGAAAAACATATAAGGGAGGCTAGGTGGTGCAGTGATTGGAGCACTGTGTAATGCCATGCATAGGCAAATTCCCAATAATGTTACTCTGACCAGCTTTTAAGGTTTTGATTACACAGTATAGTGAACACTCTACTTATTCCATTACAAATGAAGGCAAATATCCACAACAAATCACAATATAATATTAACAACATTACAGCTTGTCACAGAAAATCACAATATAGTATTCACAAAAGCTTAACATTAGAATAGCCACATAGTTTCCATTACAGTGGCTATATTATGTAGAAAAAAAAAAAAACAAAAAAACAAAAGAATAATCATCTGGTTTCCCTAAGGGAGAAACCCTCCTTACTTAATCATTCAATCAATTCACAATACAATAATCAATCTTCCACTCATGGGACACTTATACATTAACTTAATCATTCACTAATCTAGCAATTATTAGAAATATAATAAATACAATCATTAGAAAATTATAGGGGGGGGGCAGAGCCAAGATGGCAGCATAGCAGCAGCAACATATGGCAGCTCTCACATAGCCACCCCAAAATACCCATAAAATATGACTCTAAACTAATCCTAGAACTCCAAAACCCCCACAAATATACCTTCCACTAAAGTCAGCTCGGATACAAGGAATCATATCAGCACTGTGAACTGAAACCAGCCTGGCCAGGAGCCCTGGCTGAGCCCCGGGGGCAGCTGGACGGGAGGAGTGGAGGAGCCTCGGATTATGGCAGCTGCGAGCAGCGTTCAGAGCTAGGTCAGTGGGCCTTGCGAAATCGGGGGAGAAAAGCATCCAGGAGAGACACCTCCAAGGTGGGAAAGCGAAAGGTAGAGGTTTTACACCTGCTTCTGCACTGCAGCTTCCTGCCCGCTGCCTGCAGACAGCAGGGGGACTAAGCAATTGTTCAGAGGCCCAGTGATCTTGCATTGAGCAGCCTGGATCCAAATCGCGGTCTTGGGCTTTCGGTTCTGGAGTCTTCATTGTCCAGTGAGCCGGAAGTAAGTAGGAAGGGACCCAGCACCTTCCTGAGAGCTACAGTAGCCATGAGGACCCCAGCGATTTGGGACAGAGCTTTCCCTTCTGGAAGCAGAGCCCCATAAAGATTAAAAAAAAAATCACGGACTGACCAACCATGAGTAAGAATAAGCATAAGAAGCAAAGTAAGAACAGCACCCAAACC
>CM053587.1:193544584-193573044 GCA_028646515.1 Pseudochirops corinnae
GAGGGGGGATACACTGGGATGGCTGTTTTGGGGTGGTGGGTAGGGGAAAGAAGGGGAGAAAATATGTAACTCAAAATCTTGTGGAAATGAATGATGGAAACTAAAATAAAATTAAAAAAAAATTAAAATTAAAATTAAAAGAAAATTAAAAAATTTAAAAAAAAAGAAAATTATAGGGGCAAGTAGGTGGTGCATGTGCAGAGCACTGGTCCTGGAGTCAGGAGGACCTGAGTTCAAATCCATCCTCACACACTTGACACACTAACTAGTCATGTGACCTTGGGCAAGTCACTTAACCCCACTGCCCTCCAAAAAAGCAAAAAAAAAAAAATTTAAAAAGAAAATTACCCAAATCCTCTACCCCTTGGTGTCTGGTAAACTTCAATTTCATCAGGCATTCAATATCCTAGGAGAGCCCTTTGCTTCACCTTGAAGCGCGGTGGTCTCTCAGATACCCTAGATCCCCTTCCATTGTCCCAGCTCCTACCTGAATCCACCAGTCATCTGAATTCAGATGCAGACAGCTCCCAGCTCCTTGTCCAGTCCTCCAGGCAGTTCTTGTTACACACTGAAGTTCACAGGGTCCAGCATACTTCAAACCCTTCACAACTTCTGTTGCTGGGAACTCAAGAATCAACCAAACCACAAACAAACAAAGGCTTATCCTGGTCAAGCTTCTTCAGTCCTCCAGCAGTTCAGCTGGCCCTCGGATGCAGAAGGAAACTCAACCTTCCAGGAGGCGTTCCAGGCAGCCCTCTCAGCCTTCCAGGTGGCCTTCCAAGCAACTTCAGCCTTCACCAGATTCTGGTCTTATAGAAAATTCCAACTCAGTTCTCAGTCCAGCAAGCTCAGCTCCCAAATACTGGTACCATCCTTCCTCCACCAGGAGCCACCAGGAGGAAAATTCTCGACGCTGTCTCTCTGTCTCTAGAACTCTTCTTATATGCACACACTGGCCTCCTGTCTCAGCCAACCTCCTCCTGCCAGTCAGCAACAGGAGACAGAGTTCATGCCCTCTATCTCTTTCATACAAGAGACAGAATTTACACCTTCTGTTTCTTTCACACAGGAGACAGAGTTCATATCTTCTGTATTTGGTCCTTAGTAACTAGGGGCTAAGTACCTGCTAAATTAATTACCATTAGAAGCTGGCCCCTGAGTCAGGAGCATCTGAGTTCAACACTTAGTAGCCATGTGACCTTGGACAAATCACTTAATCTCAACTACCTTTCCTTCCCCCCTCCAAAAAAAAAAGAAGGAAAGAAAGAAAAATTTAAGTATCATAGACCATATAAATAACAAATCAATAAAAATCATATGCTTATTTTAATAGATGCACAAAAATCCTTTGACATAATGTAATATATTTTCCTCTTAAAAAACACTAGGAGGCAAAGAAATAAATGGAATTTTCCTTAGAGTGACACGTGAGATCTACCAAACAACAAGAACAAACGTTAGCTGTAAGGTTGATAACCTTGAAGTCTTCCAAATATGATTAGGGAAAAGCTGAAATATCTGTTATCATTACTATCATTCAATATTGTACTAGAAATGTGAAATGCAGCAAAAAGAAAAATATAAACTGAAGTAATGAAAATAGGCAATGAGGAAATAAAACTATCACTCTTTGCAGATGATACAATAGTATACATTGAGAACCCTAGAGAATCAGCTAAAAAAAACTAGTTGAAATCATTAGTAAGTTTAGCAAAGTTCTAGGATATAAAATATATGCACATAATTAACAAGTATATCTCTATACTACCAACAAAATGCAGCAAAAAGAGATAGAGAAATTCTATTTAAAATAACTATAGATATTATAAAATATTTTAGAGCTACAAACAGACACTTGGAAAACACAAAATATTTTTTTCATACAAATAAAGTCAGATCTAAAAAACTGGAAAGAATATTAATTTCTCAGGAGTAGGCTGAGTCATAATAAAATGAAGATATTACCTATTAATTTACTTATTCATTACTATAACAATAAAACTACCAAAGAATTATTTTGTAAACCTAGAAAAAATAAAATTCATCTGGAAGAACAAAACATCAAGAATATCAAAGTAATGAATGAAAAAATGTGAAGGAATGCAGACCAGTACCAGTATCAAAACTCTGAAATATTTTTTTTAATTAAATTTACTTTTAGTTTTCAACATTCATTTCCACAAAACTTTGAGTAACAAATTTTCTCCCCACCTTTCCCCACTCCCACCCCAAGATAGCAAACCTAATGAATACCCCTTCCCTGAATCTGCTCTCTCATATCCTCTCCCATACCCCCTCTAATTTTCTAGTAGGGCAAGATGGATTTCTATACCCCAGTGCTGGTATATCTTTATTTCCCAGTTGCATGTAAAAACATTTTTTTAACATTTATTTTTAAAACATTGATATTCAGATTCTTTCCCTTCTTCCCTCCTCACCTACAACCACTGGGAATATAAACAATACAGTATAGGTTGCCCATGTGTAGTAACACAAAACATTTCCATAGTAGTTAAATTGTGAAATACTAATTATATTTCCTTCCATCCTATCCCACCCCCTACTTATTCTATTTTATAATTTTACCTAGTTAATTTTCAAATATATGTGCTTCTAACTACCCTCTCCTTAAATCTTCCTTCCTTCTAACATTCCTCCTCTTATCCCCTTCCCCCCTACTTTCCTGTAGGGCAAGGTACCCAAAAGAGTGTGCATATTATTCCCTCCTTAAGACAAATTTAATGAGAGTAAAGTTGATCCGTTCCCTTTCACCTTCCTGCTCTTCCCCTGCATTGTAACTTTTCTCTTGCCTCTTTTATATGAGATAATTTGTCCTATACTATCTCTCCTTTTCTCCTTCTCTCATTATATTCCTCTCTCACCTCTTAATTTTATTTTTTAGATATCAATCCTGCCTATTCAACTCATCCTGTTCCCTCTCTCTATGTATACATGTACACACATATACACACACTCACGTTTATATAAATATATACATGCACTCCCTATACATACATAAATATATATGTACACATACATGCATGCATGTATTTATATACAAATACATATATACACATATATACGTATAAAACTATCCTTCAACTATTCTCATACTGAGAAAACTCTTCTGAGTGACAATTACAGCTTTTCCATGTAGGATTGTAAATAATACTGCTTTAAAAAGGTCACCATGTCATGCTTCTTGTATTTGAATGTCAAATTTTCTATTCAGCTCTAGGTTTTTCATCAAGAATCCTTGAAAGTCTTCCACCTCACTGCATGACCATATTTTCCCCTGAAATACTGTACTCAGTTTTGCTAGGTAGGTGATTCTTGGTTTTAATCTTAGCTCCTTTGTTCTCCAGAATATCATATTCCACGCCCTTCAATTCCTTAATGTAGAAGCTGCTAGATCCTGTGTTATGCTGATTGTGTTTCCACAATATACAGATTGTTTCTTCTTGACAGCTTGTAACATTTTCTCTTTCATCTAGGAACTGTGGAACCTGGCTATAATACTCCTGGGAGTTTTTTTTTTTGGGGGGGGGGAATCTGTTTTAAGAGGTGATTGGTGAAATCTTTCAATTTCTATTTTATGCTCTTTTTCTAAGGTATCAGGGCGATTTTCCTTGAGAATTTCTTGAAGGATGCTTTCTAGGTTCTTTTTTTGATCGTGGCTTTCAGGTAGTCCAATAATTTTTAAATTGTCTCTCCTAGATCTATTTTCCAGGTCAGTCTATTTTTCAATGAGATTTTTCACATTGCTTTCTCTTTTTTCATTTGTTTGAATCTGTTTAATAATATCCTGATTTCTCATAAATCAATTGCTTCCATTTGCTCCACTCTAATTCTGAAGGAATTATTCTCTTCAGTGAGCTTTTGAGATTCTAGCAAATTTGACTTTTTAAGTCATTCTTCTCCTCATTGCCTTTTTGGGCCTCTTTTGCCATTTGAGTTACTCTATTTTTTTAGGTGTTATTTTCTTCAGTCAAGTTGTTGACTCTCTTTTCATGATTTTCCTGCATCATTCTCATTTCTCTTCCCAATTTTTCCTCCACTTCTACTTGACTTTCAAAATCCTTCTTGAACTCCTCCATTGCCTGTAATCAGTTCATATTTTTCTTGGAAGCTTTTGGTGCAGGAGTTCTGACTGTGTTGTCTTCCTCCTGTTCCATACTTTGATCCTTTTTGTCCCCCAAAAATGAATCCAAAGTTGGATGTCTGTGCTTTCTTTGCTTTCTTTGCTTGCTCATGTTGCCAGTCAAATATTTGACTTTTGATCTCTCTGACACAATAAAACTCTGCTGTCAGAGGGCAGAGATTTGTCCCAAATCACTGGAGTTTTTGCAGCTGCCAGTACTATTAGGAGGGTGCTCAGGACAGGAGCTCTGAAGCAGGTACTTGGAGTGCCACTGCTTCCACTGATTCTGGCTCTGGGGGTAGAAGGCCAGACTCATTCTTCAGTCCTTCCCAAATGCAGTCAAGTTCCACTGACCTTTTACTTTGTCTTTGGCATTTATGGGTTGAAAATTTTGGAAACCACACAGCTGCTGGTGATCCACTCTCATGAATTTTCCAGCTGGCTGGTCCAGGCCATCTTGGGACTAAAACCACCAGTTCAGGCAGGGCTGGGCTTGACAAAGTGTAATGAACCCTTCCTGTGTGCCTGCCAGGGTGCCTTCAGCAGGAGCTTTGTTTCTCTATTGCTTTGTGGGTTCTGTAGATGTAAAATGTGTTTAAAGTCATGTTTTATAGGTATTTCAGGTGGTTGTGGGGGAAGCCATGGAGTTTTCCTGCTTCTATACCTAGTACGATAATTTTTAAATTATCTCTACTGCATCTGTTTTCTAGGTCAGTGGTTTTTCAATGAGATATTTCACATTTCATTCTATTTTTTTTATTTTTTAAAATCTGTTTTATACTATCTTGATTTCTTATAAAGTCTTTCACTTCCATTAGTTCTAATCTAATTTTGAAGGAATTATACTCTTCAGTGAGTTTTTTAAATTCCTTTTCCATCAGGGCAATTTCCCTTTTTAAGGCATTCTTCTCCTAATTGGCTTTTTGAGCCTCTTTTGCCATTTGAGTTATTCTATTTTTAAGGTGTTATTTTCTTCAGAATATTTTCAAGTCTCCTTTAGCAGGCTGTTGACTCACTTTTCATGATTTTCTTCCATAATTATTATTTCTCTGTCCAATTTTTCCTCCACTTCTCTTACTTGATTTTCAAAATACTCCTCGAGTTCATTCATGGTCTGTAACTAGCTCATATTTTTCTTGTAAGCTTTTGATGCAGGAGTTACGACTTCATTGACTTCTTCTCATTCCATATTTTCATGCTTTTTGTCCCCAAAAAAGGATTCAATGGTCTGATTTCACTTCCTCTGCTTGTTTATCTTGCCAGTCAATTGCTTGACTTTTGAGTTCTTTCCCATGGTGGAACATTGCTTCCTGATTGCAGAGAGGTATGTACGAAATTGCTGGGGTTTTCACAAATGTCAGAATTATGAGGAGGGTGTCCTCTTTAAAGATACTCCAAGCTCTGGCACCCTGTCCACTCATCCCAGGACTGCAATCCAGCTCCAAGCAGATCAAATCAAGAGCAATTACCCTCTGAATGGTCACTTGATCCCCCTAAAATCTGCAGGCCAGGAACTCTGGAGGCAGTCAAATGGCAGTAGCTGCAGCTGCCATGACTCTAGCATCTCTTGCCCTGGGGGCCAGGGGCCAGACCACCTTCTTCCATCACCCAGTTCCAACAGAGTTCCCCTCTGAATTTTTACTTTCTCTTTGGCTTTTATGGGTTGAGAAGTATGGAAACCACCACAGCTGCTGGTGGTTTTCTCTCCTGAAGTCTGCTCTGGCCCAGACCTGGTCAGGGCTGCCCTGAATCTGGGACTGCACAGCTCATGCAGGTCTGGGTTCAGCTCCGAGACCTGTGAGATAGATCCTTCCTGTCAGTCTGCCAGGCTACCTTCAGCAGGATATTTTTTTTTCAATCTGTCGTTGTGTGAGTATTGCAGCTCTAAAAATTGTTTAGAATCATATTTTATAGGTAATAGGTGTTTGGAGTGGGAGCCATGTGGTGTTCCTTTTTTTAGTCCATCATATTGCCTTCACCCACCTGAACTATTTTTATAAAGCTATAATCATCAAAGGTATCTAATACTGTATAAGAAATATAGTGGATTAGTGGAATATATTATGTACACAATATACAGTATTAAATTCCAACAGTAATACAATTTTTAATCTAAGCTTCTGGGCCAAGAACTCATCATTTGATGAAAGTTGCTAAAAATCTGAAAAGTAGCTTGTCATAAGCTAGGCAGAGACCATCATCTCAAAGTATATACAAAGATAAAGTCAAAATAGGTAAATGATTTAGTCATAAGGATTGATAGTATAAGTGAATTTGAGGAAAATGGGAAAATTGCCCATCATATTTGTGAACAAAGAATGAGTTTATGACAAAATAAGTGATAAGATCATGAGGAGTAAAATGAATAATTTTAACTACGCAAAATTAAAATGTTTTGTACAAAAATATCAATGCAGCCAAAATTAGAAGGAAAGCAAGAAAATAAAAACAAAATGAAAATAATTTTATGTGACTGGAGCCTCCTTCCTCATATTTTTATGGAAGTCAAACCTTCAGATATAATACTAGAGAGATATATAAGAAGATAAACATGAAAAGGAAATCATAAGGGACTCAATAAGGTTAAATTGTTTATATTCCTATATGCAAAGATATTACATGTAATTTCTAAGAATTTCATCATTACTAGGGCAGTTAGAAGTAGTCTATATAAACGGAGGGTAAAGGTTTCAGTATAATGTATTTGAATGATTTCCAAAAGAAATAAATAATTAATGATAATAATGAAGGCATGAGATACACTGAGAGAAGGGGGAGTGAAGAAGAAGAATGGGAAAATTATCTTAGAATAAAAGAGTTCCACAAGGAAGAATTTGGGGAGGGGGGCAGAGTCAATATGGCAGAGTAAAAGCAGGAACTTGCTTGAGCCCTTCCCTTAACTGCACCAAAGTACCTGTAAAAATTACTCTAAACAAATTTTAGAGCTATAGAACCCACAAACAGAGTGAAATACATCTCCAGCTGAAGATAACCTGGCAGGCCAGGAGGAAGGGTCTATTGCATGGGGATGAGAGCAGAGAACAGTTCCTCTGTGCTCCACACTTGTACAAACTGGGTGGGAACAGGCTTCAGGGGATTGAATCACTGGGAGCTGTGGCAGTTTTAAGACTTCTCAACCTACAAAGTTCAAAGAAAAAGTAAAAGGTCAGCGGGGAAATTCTGTTGGACCTGGGTGAGAGAACAGCTTCGTCCAGTCCCAGCCCCAGGGTGGTGGCAGCAGTGGCAGCTGCAGCTGCTTCTGGAGCTCGAGGCCCACAAATGGTAGGGGGATCAAGCAACTGATCAAAGGACAAATGTTCTTGCTTTGTGCTGCTTGGATCTAGGTTATAGTCTTGGGTTGTCTTCCTGGGGTAAATAGGAGCACTGACATGACAGAGGTTGTGGTAGCTATGGAGAGGGAATCTTACTCACAGTTCTGAAATGGAAAAGTGTTTGTGGTCACTCACAGACCAGAGAACAGACAGTGGGAGGAGTAAACACTTCTCCTTTGATCATGTCACCTTAGAAGAACTGAAAATTCACTGATGCCTAGAAGCAACTCTGACAACAGCTGTACAAAACCCCAAAAATTTAGGACAGAGCACTCTCCACTCTGGAATCAGAGTCCTACTTTGGCAAAGAACTCAAAAGTCAAGTAATCAGCTTTTATACGGAGAAAACAGAGGAAAATAAGTCAGACTATAGAATCGTTCTTCAGTGACAAAGAACAAAGCATACAACCAGAAGAAGACAACAAAGTCAAAACTTCTCTATCAAAAGCCCCAAAGAATAATATGAATTGGTCACAGGCAATGGTGTAGCTTGAAAATCAAGAGAAGTAGAGGAAAAATTGGGAAAAGAAAGGAGAATGATGCAAGAAAATCATGAAAATAAGTCAACAGCTTGGTAAAAGAGACCAAAAAATACTGATGAAAAAGAAGAAATAACTTTTACAGTAGAGGAGAAAATGTGGGGATGGTGGGGAAGCCTTGAACTTCACTCTCATCAGATTTGGTTCTAAGAGGGAAGAATCTATATGCACACTCATTTAGATATATAAATATATTTGTACACAACAGGAAAGTTGAAGGGAAAGGAAGTAAGAGAAACAAGAAGTAGTGATAAAAGAGAGGACAGATTAAGGGAGACAGTCAGAAGCCAACAGAAGCAATAGGACAGGGTAAGCAAAGAGAGAGAAAAAGAAAAAGAAGAAAATAGAATGGAGGTTTAGTAATCATAACTGTGAGCATGACTGAGATGGGCTCACCATAAAACAAAAGTAGATAGCAAAATGGATAAAAAACTGGAATCCAACAATACGTTGTCTACAAAAGACATACATGCAATAGAAAACACACACACAAACTATTATGCCTCAACTAAACTAAAAAAAAAAGTCAAAGTAAAAATCATGATCTCAGACAAAGCAAAAGCAAAATGAGGCCTAATCAAAAGAAATAATATGAGAAAGTATATTTTGCTAAATAAGTACTATGCAAAATGAGGCAATATGATTTTTTTTACAGATAGTTTACTAATAAATTTGCTAATAATTTCTCAAATATGTAGGGAAATGATTCAAATTTACAAAAAATGATAAATGCTCAAGGGATATTAATAGGACATTTTTCAAAAGAAAAACTGTGTTTAAAAGCATCGTCATATGGAAAAAATGCTCTAAATCACTATTGATTAGAGAAACACAAATTAAAACAACTGTGAGGTACAACCTCATACCCATCAAAAGTGACAAATGCTAGCAGGCACATGAGAAAACTACTAAAATGTTGGTGGAGTTGTAAGCTTGTCCAACCATTCTGGAGAACAATCTGGAGCTGAGCCCAAAGAACTATAAAGCTGCATGTATTGTTTAATCCAGCATTACCATTAGAAGGTTGATATTCAAATGAGATCAAAGAAAAAGGCAAAGGGGCTATAAGAACAAAAATATTTATAACATATCTTGTGGTGGTAGCAAAGAAATGAAAATTGAGTTGATGTTTGTCAAATGGGGAATGACTGAACATGATATGGGATATGATTACAGTGAAATGCTATTTTGGTATAAGAAATGATGGCATGGGTTAGAAAAACCTGGAAATACCAATATGAACTGATACAAAGTGAAGTGAGAAGAAACAGGAAATCATTGTACATAATAAAAGCAATACTGTAATGATTATAAACTTTTAAAAACTTAGGTACTCTGATCAGTACAATGATCTAAAATGATTTGGATGGATTCATGATGAAAGTATTATCCATCTACATATTATCTAGAGATAGAAATTATGAACTCAGTGTAAATTTTACATAATTTTCTCACTTTATTTGTTTTTATTATTTTTGTGACATGGCTATTATGGAACTATATTCCTCATGATTTCCCTTGTATGGTGGGTATCATACTCACACTGTCCATGAGTGAAAAGGGGAAAAGAAGCAGAGAATTTAAAGATTAATTTAAAAATATCAAAAATAAATATTTTTTAAAAGAAAGTGAAGTAGAAAGTACCAGGTGAATGCTGTATACAGTAACAGTCAGTATCGTAGCAATGATCAACTTTGAAAGACTTAGTCATTCTGATAAATACAATGTTCTGAGAAAATACCAAAGAAACAATTGTAAAAAATGCCGTCCATGTTCAGAGAGAGAAATGATGAAATCTGAGAGCAGATGGAAGCATACTTTTCTCCCCTCACTTACTTTTTCTATTTTTTTATCACAATGGTTAAAATTTAAATGTACTTTGTATGACTTCACATGTATAACTGATATCACATTGCTTGCTCTCTCAATAGATAGGTAAGGGTAGGAAGAAAGACAGAAATTTGGGAAGTTAGAATTAAAAAAAATGAATGCTAAAAATAAATGAATTTTCAAAATATATCAAACATTGCCATACCTTATCTCTATCTGTTCCAATGAACTTTAGTCCAACAGATATATGTGTGTGTGTGTATATACAAAGGTACATTTTTTACACAGCTTTAAATCCTGCATGCATAAGTGACAAAATATTCATTTCACCCAGCTCAGTTTGCTAAGCTTTTCTTCCTCTCTTCCCTAGTCTCCTGTTTCCCAAACAACACCTCCATAGCTCATCATCAATTATGATTAATAGAACAAGAAAATATGAAGCCATATCTGAGTGGTATCCTGCTCTTTGTTACCTCACAGCAAAGGAGGTGGAGGCAAGTATGAAGAGATAATCAGAGATAATAATCCCAAACTTCACTTTAGTCATTGATTTTTATCTCCTAATCGCCTACCACTACATAAGATCTGTTAATGAGCAACACATTGAAAGACTCAAGATCTAGTTCTTTTCCCTTGCCCCCTATGAAGGAAGTTCTAATCAACAGTAAATTGAAAAAAAAGAGTGCCTCAAGCAAGAGAAGGAAGTGGAGGAAGGGGGAGAAAAGTCTGGCAGTGAATATTAAAGAATCAGTTAAATAGGGGCAGCAGTAGGATGAAGAGTAGAAGGGGTTGACATAGGGAAAGAAGGTGCTTCTGGCCCAGCTACCTGCCTCATTGCACCCAGGGCCCATTAGAGCACCCAGCTGTGGCCATGACTCTGACAGCCTGTGCTGCATGGACTTGGACCAGCTGGATGAGTGCCTGTGCCTTGGGCCCCTCAGTGCCCTGGATTGGGGCAAGAGCAACTGTAACATGAAAATAGGATGTTATAGTTTGAGAAGGATGGAAAGCCTAAGGATCCTATATTCCTCATGGATCCTTTTGCTATTCATCTGCTACATATCAGCTAGATGTTGTCAGAGGGCTTTGGCTACAGCCCTTTCCTTATCACATATGAAAGCATTCCAGGGGTTCAGTCCAATAGTTCAAAGATGCAGGCTGGGTTGTCTCGCCTTTGGGGATGCTGGGAACGACTGGTGGCTTCATAGACATATTTGGGATGATGAATGACTTGTTTGGGAATGTAGAGCACATAATAATAAATGTGCATTGGACCCAACTATAAAGCTTTTCCCCACCTTCACAGTCATTTCCTACTCCAACCCGGGTTATGGCACTACCAAAGCCTACCAAGAAACATCTGAAATGAACTCAGCAGCATGTCAGATCTATGACAAAAGGAACACAATGAGAAACTCTGATGATGAGCTAGACCAGATGTGCATTGTGTACCATATCCAAGACAGAGTACACATCCTCCAACATTCCCAAAATCACCCTCTAAGTACAGGATGTGAGGGGCAGAGGAATCACACAATGAAATAGCCTCCTTCCCCCCAGTTTAATATTAAATAAAGGTGATCCAGCTCCTTCAAGCTTAAGAAACCTTAGGGGGAGCATTTCATTGCTCCCTTTATTGCTTTTTCTTCTCATCCCTCCATTTTCAATTTTATCCTCCCATAGTTAAATTTCCTGGCTTTTTTTTCTTTCCATTTTCCCTAGTCTCTTGATTTCTTTTCCCTCTCTAATCACCAATAAGTAAAAGGTTCCAGAGGATAAGTTATGGACATAGAAGTTCTTTTCCCTCCAAGGTCTGTCGGTGACCATTGGACCTTTCTCACCTCAAAGTGTAAGTCTCATATTTGGGGCTGTTCCCTCTACTTATTGGCTGGGTAAGGGGTGGGTATTGGTTCGTCTTTCCTCTTGTTGTTTAACCAACCCTATTCCTTCATATGCCCATGCACATATGTGAGCTCATGCCCCTCCCCCTCACACTCACATGATTTCTGCATCCTTTTGCCTTTCATGGGTGTAAAGTAACTTGTAAATATACCTAATAATGTAAAATGGGAAAGAGGAAAAAATCAACAAAAAGAATCAGTTTGGGGAGGAAGGGAGGGAGGGAGAGGGGAGAGAGAGAGAAAGAGAGAGTGAGACAGGGAGGGACAGAGAAGGCGAGGAAGAGATGGAGAGATATGAGTGTCAAAAAGAGGAAAAGAGAGACACAGCAATAGACAGACTGAGAGGAACAGAAACAGAAAGAGATGTTGAGGTAAAAACAGTGAGATGGAAAGAAAAAAAGAAGAGAAAATAAAGGGGGGGGATATTTTTTTTAATTCAAAAGTACTTTAGAGAGGTTAATGTCTGTAAATATAACCTTTGTCTACATGCTATTTCCTAACAGGTGACATACATTTTTTGTACCTGATTTATAGAGTTCTTGAACCTTTCAAGGGGAGGAAAGGTTTGAATTAATATAAAATTAAGGCACACAGAACATTAAGGAAGTTAAAAGGCTTTCAATCCACTTATCCTTTGCTTTTTGTATTTCTAGATGCTAACACAATTCCATCACCTTTTGCACAGTAATAAGTATATTTGGATGTGAAATATTTCATTTAAAATATGCCTTTAAAATATGTCCAAACCATCATTTTTAAAAAAAGCATTTTAAAAAGAATTAAAAATTTAAAAAGCATTTGAAATGTTGACAAATGAGAACAGAATATTGTAAAGCTAAGCACGAGCAGCTTTTCAGAAGAATGCTGCTGTGAGCAGCTTTCAAGTTTCTGATTACACAGTATAGTGAACACTCTATTTATTCAATAACAAGTCAGACTAAAACATTCACAGAAATCAAGGTACAGCATTCACAATGTTACAACTTATCACAGAAAATCAAAATATAGCATTCAAACAACTTTTCACTAAGATGGCCACATAGTTTTCACCACAGTGGTCACAAAGTTTTGAACAAAGAACAATTGTTTAGTAACTCAAGCATTCAATCATCTCAATCATTCAATCATCCTTAAGGAGGTTTTCCTCCCCCCAGGAACACAAAGTACAGTAGTCAAAATTCTCCACTCATGGGGCACATTTAGTCAACTCAATCAGTCACTTATTTAGTCATCAATCAATATTCTATCATCAGAAAATACACAAGCCTTCCACCCCTAGGGGTAAATTCTAATCTTCTCAGTCGGTACACAGTATCCAAGTAAAGTCTTCTTTCAGCCTGACTTGGCATGGTTTCTCAGATTCCCTGGATCCCTTGCTCCCCATGGTCCCAGATCCTACCTGAATTCGCCAAACTGCCACCTGGGTTCAAAGGCAGACAGCTCCAGGTCCCTGTCCAGTTCTTCATATATTTCCTGTTGCAAGCTGAAACCCACAGCATCCAGTATACCCTAAATTCTTCACAGGCTCTATTCCCAGGAAATCAAGGCATAGCAAAGACACCAATAGGTATATAGAAAATACCAGCATCACAGTCATGCTTCCTTAGTCTTTAGCAGCTCCAGCTGGCCCTCAGAAATCCTCAACAGCCTCAGCAGTTCCAGCTGGCCCTCAGAAATCCTTAGCAGCTCTGGCTCGCGTTTGGACTCTCCAGAAGTTTCATCTGGTTCCCAGAATCAAAATCACTTCATCCAGGCTCTCCAAATCAAAATCAATTTTTCCTCCCTGGGGGGGTCTTTCCTCTGCAGCCTCCCTGGTGGCAGCAGCTTCTGCCTCCATGAAGCCGGCTCCAAGAAGATCTGTCTGACTCAGCAGGGGCTCCTCCTTATATATACACAGCATTAGTTTCTTCCTGTTTCAGCCAACACCTTCCTGTTATGACAGCAACAGGGATTCATACCTTCTTTTTCTTCAACAGAGGCTTAATTAATTACTAAGTGCTAAGTACCTGTTATCATTGTCAATACAAAGGGATCTTCAAATTCAAATTACATTACCATTACAAGTCTCTATAGAATTCAGAATTGTTGAAGTAGAATTACCCCATGAGTTTAACATAAATGAACATATAAAATGATGCTTATATATCAGTCCTGATGTGATACATTCTATATTTAAATATTTTGCTTTGGAAAATTTATATTAAAGATTTCTCTAGTATAATTTTACTCACTAAATATTTATAAGCCAACATCATAAATCCAAATCTATATAGAGAGTATTGCTCCCTCTCCTGAATTGCAAACGTATATCACTGACCATTTTATAAACGTTTTTAATTGGATGATGTATGGACATTTTGAATTCAATATATCTAAAATAATTCATTATCTTTCCTCCAAAATCTTTTCCATACTTCCCATTTTCTATAAAGGGTACTACTATATTTCCGGTAAAATTGGTTTACAACTTCATTTCTCCTTTCTGCTTAATCCCATAATCAAATAAGGTGGTAAGTCTTGTGAATTCTATCTCCTAATATTTCTTATATGGGTATACTTCTCTCTATTCTATCATTCCAACTTAAATATCTTATATCAGTGAATTCCTTTCACTTCTTCAATCATCACTATTGCAATATTCACCCAATTTGTCTCCCTGACTTCTCTCACCTAGGTAATCCATATCCCACACAAAACTCCTAAAGGAGAGGTATAATTATGTCATTCATGCTCAATAAGCTTTAGTTGTTCACTATTTAATCTGTTGTCAAATATGAATTTCTTTATCATTTAAATCTTTACAACCTAGATCCAACCTGCCTTTATATGCTTATTACATAATACTACCATTCACAAACTCTGTGATCCACAAAACTGATTTTCATTATGTTCTTCATATGTAATGTGCCATCCTTGACTCCATAGCTTTTCATCAATTCCATACTGCAAATTCATGCCTTCCTCATCTGTGACTTTTCAAATGCCTAGTTTCTTTTAACATTCATGTCAGCACCATCTCCTACATGAGTTTTTTTCCTATTTCTCCTACCTCTATTGCCTCCCAAACCATTGAAATTAAAAAGCAATCTCTAATTTAAAACTCTCTTTAACAGGGTTGTTTTGATGATCAAAATGTGACAATGTACAAAATGTTCTATTAATCTATGTAGTACTATATATGTTAGGTTATGATGATTACAATAATAATAATAATGAAAAGAGCACTGAATTTCAGCACAAAGAATATCTTAGTTCAGATTATCAGCACTGCCACTTTATGTTTTTCTGGTTTTGGGCAAGTCCCACTTTCTGTGTCTCAATTTGCTCTTCCATAAAGGGATGGTGTTGGACTATGAATTGACCTTTATATAGAATATATGTATGTGTGTGTGCATAGATGTTGTTTTTCCCTAGAGAATGCAAGCTCTTGGAAGGCAGAAATGCTCTAGTTTTTGCCCTCGAGCCTAGCAAAAGGCACCTGACACATAGGCTATGTTTAGTCATTCTTGGTGACTGATAATAAAGAACTCATAACTTTAGCAGCAAACATTTATTAATTGTTTGTTATATACAGCAGTAGAGGAGATACAAATCTTCACAAAAATTTGCTTTCAGGCACCATGAAACTCCTCTGGAGAAAAAAACACCACATTATAGTTAGAGTGATGAATTTGAAACCAGACAAATCTTGGTTCAAATACCACATTAGAGACTTCTTTTGTGACCATGAGCAAATCACTTAACTTCTGTGACAATCAATTTTTCTATCTGCAAAATGGGGATAATAATAGCACTTCTTTCACAGGGTTCTTATGAACATCAAAATGAGATAATATAATAATTTTACAACTTATACAATGCTTTATGTGTTAGATTATGATGATAATGATGTTCATGATGATGATGGTAGAGTTGATGATTTGTTATAATCATAATAGTATAGTAGAAAGAGCATTGGATTGAAGTATAAAAATATATTGGCTGAAATTCTCAGCTTTTCCACTTACTACCTGTGTGATTTTGGGAAAGTCCCACTTTCTATGTCTGAATTTTCTCATCTATAAATAGATAACATTGAACTATGAATTATATGAAGTCTAAAATCACTTTCATATGAAATTACACAATGCTAGGATATAGAGTATGGAAAACTCCAGCAATGTAAAATAATACAGGACAAAATCATAAATGATATGCGTTTCACAGTGATGTATCATATTCTGAGTCAGGGAAGGCCATTACTTATTAGGAGAGTAAAGAAGTAAAATGAACTTGAGTTAAATATTAAAGGATACATATGGTTTCAACAGGTAGAGATGAAATTGAAGGCATTCTAGGCAAAGGCACATAGAGAGGGGAACATATGTGTGTCTAGGAAATAGTGATTAATCTTTTCTGGTTAGAAAACAAAACGAACAGAAGATAATCAAGATAAAAATGTATGATGGTTTCAAATTGAAAGGGCCTTGATTGCTAAGTTTATGAGCCTGATGTGTAGTGTGTAAACTATAGGAAATCATTGACAAATTTTAATGATTTCTCTAAAAAAAAAAGATTTGTAGTGTTAAGGATAGATTGGTAGCTATGGTACAATGGAGGAAACAACAGGTATGGATTCAATAGCTCTTCCATTCACTATTTGTTTGACCTTAGGTCACATAACCTTTCTGGGACTTAGTTCCTCCAGTGGTAAAAATAATATCATTATGTAAAATTTACCACAATGTTTTCATTATAACACTTACATGAAGTAGAAAATATAACTATTATTGCCCCCACTTTATAAGCTGAATTTCTAAGAAATTAAGTGAATTCCCTATTGTCATTTAGCTACTATCATTGGCGGGAGTTGAATCCAGGTCTCCTTATTCAAATCTGCTGTGGTTTCTACTATGAATTAGATTATCTATATTCATTAGCAAATATTTTTAAAGAATATATTATGTAAAGGGGACTTTGTGTAAAAGGGAAAAGAGAAAATAGCTCCTGAGTTCCAGTAATTTTCAACCTATTTATATTCTATGGAAAAATGAATGATGCCACTCGAGTATCATCTTCTATTTGTGGCCTTTTCTATTCCTCCAAACTGCTATTACTATTGCTTTCCCCCTCAAATTACGTCATAATTATTTTAATTTTTTTCTCTGTACACTTATGTTGTATGTATGTATATATGTACTTATTATCTTCTCTGTAACAATATAAGCTTCTTGAGATTAGAAATTCTTTTATTCTATGTATTTGTCTCCCCAATGCCTAGTACAGCTCAAAATAAACTCAAAGGTGATCTACTCCAACTTCTACATTAACAAATAATAAAGGAAACAAAAACTTTATATTGAAAATTCAAAAATTAAGAAAATAGCTACAAAAAATAAAAGGGAAACATGGTAGCCAAGATTGGAACCTTGAGATGTATGAAAGATTAGGAAGAGAAAGAAAAATCATTGAAAAACACAATGGAATTGTTAGAGATTGAAGAATATATAACAATCCATTAATGTATATAATTGATAAAAGTAAGATATATAAGGGTGCTATTACGCTTGGCTTTCCTACTTTCTAAATGTGATTTTAGGAAATATAGATGTCATGCTTGTTCTGTCCAATTTTATTTTGCTATGGGTAAGACAATCCTCATAGAACAGAATATTAGATGCATGTTTTTTCTTCAATATTTTGATACCCATTTGCCATTTTAGAGTTATGGATATATTAGTCTCAATGAACTGGGTGAAATTTTTATATATTGAATGAATTGGGAAGAATAAGGGTAGGTTTATGATCAATTGATATACACAAAGGAAGTTTTACATTTCTAAGTAATGGATCATTTGCCAGTCACTCCTGCAAAAATAAGTAATTTGCTACTATGACCAGGACCCCTGTATTTAGAGCTGCAAGGGGACTTAACTGCCATAATCTATTTCCTCCACTTTATAAGAAAAGCCTGAGACTTTCCACATCTGAATTAACTTATTCAATAAAATACATTACAATTCCTATTAACCATTGCCACGGTTCTGTAGGGTTTGGAGTTTCAGGTGCACCTGACCAGAAACACCAATATCAGTCTGCACAATATAAAAAAGAGAGACACTTCTCTCCTCAACTTGCCTCACTCTGGGTACTCAACTCCATTTTCAGGTTCAGAAGAGTTGTCATGGGACCTCCTTTCTTTTTACTTTTAGTCTGTCTATCCCCAGATAAGATGGAATATCTGATACATAGAATTTGGGGGATAACACAGTGAAAGATCTCGTGAGGTTTCTGGTTTGGAGGATCCTAGAGCTGAGGATTAGGAAGTAGGATGAAACTGGAAGGATATTATCTGAGAAAATGAGGTTTTTGTTTTGTTTTGTTCTAATGAGAAGATCAAGTTGATGGTAGGTGGGTAGAATTCAGAGAACCATTTGGGAAATGAATGAGGTTCATCTTAATTTCCACCATTTCATTTTGTCCTTTTACTCCATCAGTTCTAATGTATTTAGATCAGGATTTTGGGGCCTCTAAATTGTATTCTATATTGCTGCACCTTACTAAATATGTTGTTGTTGTTGTTGTTATTATTATTATTATTGTTAAAATTTTTGTCAAGGAGGAGAAAGTGAAATTTGTCAGGAACCCTAAATAGGTATCTATGAAATAAGCAGAGATTGGATTTATTATAGTTTAAATTGTGTACCATGAAATCCATATATAGGCTTACAAGTAAGGCTTTACATAGAAGATATAGGTTAAAAATAATACTCTTTAAAAACTATATCTATAAGTAAAATTATATTTTATATGTCCACTGAGTTACCTCTACAAGTTAGTACTCACAAGTTGCAAGTTGGATAGTCAAGGGTTAGTGTTAGTACTATAGGTTCAAATCTTCCAACCTTATAATCTTACAAGACATTCTTAATTTCTCACACTCACTCTACAAATCAGATTTACTGTTGTCTTCTCCTTTATACTTTCAAAACATCTCTTTTCCACATTTCCTTCTCTCTACTCACACACTATTACATTGGTGTAAGTCATTATTACTTCATGTCTGGATTCTTCTAATGCTCTTTACTTGGTCTCTCAGTCTCAGATTTCTCCCCACTGCAGTCCTTTCTCCACAGAACTACCAAAAATATTTTCTTAAGTATTTGCTATGTCTGACAATGTATTTCCTTGACCCCTCTTCCCATAGATACATTCCATAATTCCCAGGGGCTTCAATTACTTCCAGGATCAAATATAAAATGCTTGGTGTTTAAAACCCTTAATAACCTATATTTCCCAATTCCATGCTTTTTGAATGGTTGCCTTCCATGTTTTGAATACTCTCCCTTCTCACATTCTCACCTGAGATTATTTACCTCCTTCAAGATTCAGCTAGATTTTAACTTCTGCAAGAGATCATTACTGTTCTTCAGTGCTGCTAGTGCCTTTCCTCTCAGATTACCTTCCATTTTCTATTATATGTGTGTATATATTATATATACACACAGACATACACACATATGTGTGGTGTTGTATCAGTGCATATATGTGTATGTATGCATTTTCTTTCCCTTTGGTTGTGAGCTCCTTTAAAGAAGAGAACGTGTTTTACCTTTGTTTTTAACTATAATATTTAGCCTATTGTAATAAATATTTATTAAATGCTTGTCGAGGGACTAATTCTATGGGTCCACATTTCTAAAACTATAAGTCATGAGCCCTCATTCATATACTTAAATTTAATATTCAAACACTAGAAAAAATAGCTCAAAGCAAATTCATTTACTAACATGGCACAAAAAGATAGTGGGTTCCCTCTCCTAACAATTGTTGACTAGTGATTGGTGTCCTTAGAGCAAGAAGTCTAGGGGGAACCTTGAGAGGTTGGGAGTTTCTTTCTTTGAAACTATAGATTGTTAGCCCCTATACAGTGTATTTCCCCCTGATTATTTCCCTAGTATCATCTATCCAGCTACCGTCTTTTCAATATCAATTAGCCAATTAATTTTAATAATGTTTTATAAAGACATAATTTGAAGAAGATATATCAAAACCAAAGTAAAAAAAAATTGCAAACTAGGTGTCCACTGAACTTTTCTATTTTAACATTGAGATAGAATGGTTTCAAACTTAAAATTGTAACAACCAACAAGCCTTCCTTCAAATTCTGACTTTTTATATATGAACTTTTAAGGCATTACCAATGGATTAGTCACTTCCTTGCTTTTAAGACACGATATTTTAGCCACTGAGTAAATTCACTTCTGGCATGGGTCAAATAGGTCACTTCTCAGATCTGACTCCTCAGTAAACTTGGCCGTAGCAGTGATTAGCAAACTGTAGCTGATTCCCAGTGTTAGAACTCTGGTGGCTCTTTCAACTTTCCACATCCTTTCAGGTTGAAATTCAGGCCTTTCTCCTTTGGTTATTCATTCTTATAAGAAAAAATAAATAGATACAAAAAAGGATAATCTAAATATAGGTGCTATATATTCATGGTCACATAGCAGCCCATGTGGAGAGATAAGGTAGCTGCCACAGTGCCTGCTGCTGCTGCTGTATCTTATGCCAACCGAAAATCTGTAGCATTTCTTCCTTCTTGCTTTAAAACCACCAGGGAGAGAGAGAAAAAGAAAATACTCATATTCTGATGCAGGAAAAAGCTTCTTCTATTATGCATGTGTACAAAGCTCACCAAGCATCTACATGAAATGATAGAAGACAGAGCATATTGATTGTGTTCTAAGGATTGGTCTCTTATTGGCCAGTCCTCCCGTTATAGTAATATGGTATTCCAGGCAAAAGATATGACTAGCAGAGTCTACTAATTCACATTCAAAGTTTAAAATGCAATAAGACAATATTAATTCATGAAATCTAATGAAAAGCAACTTTAAGGATCGGAATTTAAAAGGGTAAAGCATTGAAAGTTTTAAAAACATTTAAAAAAGTCACTTCCTTCTTTCTGTAATCACTATAGCAATTGGCCAAGCTAAATCAGTAAGGAACTCCACACATACAGTTGTATTTCCAATAACTATTTCCCATGCCTTTGATCTTTTTAAAATTGAAATGGTTAAGCAGATCAAATGTCTTCCTCATTCCAAGAAGAATCAAGCTGATGGAACGACAACCTTTAGTTTAAAGTAGTAGGCAAGGCCATCAAGAATAGAAGGGAAAGAAAAGTCAGCTTCATAAACACATTTTACATATGTACCTATCATTTCTGACTAATAAAATAAATCAGTTATCCCTCACTGTCCATACAAAAGGAGCAGTTACTACCACAGGATGGCAAAGTAGGTTTAGCAGCTACAAACTTCCTCCCCAGCCAAATAAATCTTGGATACACTTTTGCACATATATTGATAATGTAAGTGGGAAAATTAAGTATTTGAATATAATATACTGTCATGATATACATAATAAAGTGTCGTTTCTCATTCATTTTCAACTCTATGTGACCTCATTCGGAGTATTTTTGGAAAAGGTACTGGAGTGGTTTGCCATTTTCTTCTCCAGCTTATTTTACAGGTGAGAGAATAAGGCAAACAGGGTTAAGTAACTTCACCATGGTCACACAACTAATAAATGTCTGAGGCTGGATTTGAACTCAGGGAGATGAGTCTTTCTGACACCAAGCCTGGCACACTATCCACTGTACCACCTAGCTGTCCCATACATAACGAATACATATGTCCAACACAACTTACCTCCAGTATCTGAGAATATAAGTAAACTTTCTCTTCTCATTGTGTCTTTATACTCATCAAATTTAGATATAGCATCTCTATTAGGCAAGTTGCCCATTTGAGTTTCTTCTCTACTCAACTAACTGTTAGGGCTAACTCTCTTTTTCTTCTATAGATGACTCCCCTTTTTTCTGTCTAAAGTCACATGCCACAGAAATGCATTTTCTTTTGCCTCTAGAACTATCAAACGTATTTTTTAAAGACTGCTAATTGTGTGTCAATCTTTTGCCATCCAATGGCAGGCTGCCCCTAATTCCATCAAGTACAAAGCAAATAAATTCATTCCCCACAGAGTGGTAACAAAAGTTCAAAGAACATATAACATTCTGCTTAACATCTTTAATTCCTCTTTGTCTCTCTTAATTGATCATTGTTTTCTGTAATTATATTAAGTAGGGCAGCAAAAAAAAAATCAATTGATCAGTAATATCATGGGAAGAATATTCTAACTCCCTACTCAAATAAGTTAGGCTAATTTTCCTAAAAACAATTGAAATTATTCTCAAGATTTGATTGACTCAGGGGAATATGGCTTGGGCTATTTATATCTCTTTTTGGTCCCTACAAAGTACAGGAGGAGCTCCAAACTTTCTTTGAAGAATCAATGAGAGATCACAATGAACAAAAGCAGAGGAACAACAATCATCTGATTCAACTTGCACTGTATTCAGTTTTTCATAGTGGAATATCATCCTTTTATGGACACACACAAGTTTTGTTATGTGAAGAATGACCTATACATGTCTCATGTCATTTTAGTAATAAACTTAAGAAAAAAGAAAATAGTCTTAATTAGATCTAGTCCAGAAAATAAATAGGTATCCTGATAAATCTCCCACACACAGTAAAAGATTTAGGTCAGAAGGGAAATTAAAGCTCTGTTCTAGGTCTAAAGAATGCATTTCCTGGGAGTGGAGCCAAGATGGCAGCATAGAAGCAAGGGAACTCTGCAGCTTCCAAATAGCCACCACAAATACCCATAAAATGTGACTCTAAACAAATTCTAGGGCTCTAGAACTCACAAAAGTACAAGAAAACACATATCCTGCTGAAGGCAGCTTAGTAGACAGCACAGAAAGGGCTCATCACAGCATCCAGGGAGAGAAAACCAGCCCGGCCTGAAACTGTAGTTTGGCCATAGGGTGGCCAGTACAAGCTGCAGCTGGAGCGTTCAGGAGAGTGGATCAGCAGCATCTGTGGCTAATTCCAGAATTATCAAGCCATAAGAAATAATGACTAAGTGAAAGTTTAGTGAAACTTGGATAAATTTGGGTGGGAAGGGCCTGGCCAAACTGTCCCCAGGGCAAGGAAGCAGCAGAAGTGGTGCAGCCACCTACAAGTTGCTGCTTCAAAGCTTGCCACCTGAAGGTTGCACTTAGGCCAAGTGATTATTCAGGGGCTGAGTGCTCTTGCCTTAACCAACATGGATCAGTATTGTGGTCTTGGGTGGTGGTCCTGAGGTGTGTTTTCAGTGAGGCAAAGCTGGTGGGGGCTGAAGTGGTCTCTTAATAGCTCCAGGAGCTGCAAAAACCCCAGTGATTTAGGACAGTTTTCCCCTCTTGAAGCAGAGATCCACAGAGCTGAAAAAGTATGTAATTGACTGGCAACATGAGCAGGCAAAGGAAGCAAAGTAAGAACAGAAATCCAACTTTAGATTCCTTTTTTGGGGACAAAAAGAATCAAAGCATGGAATGGGAGGAAGACAACACAGTCAGAACTCCCACACCAAAAGCTTCCAAAAAAAAAATAATAATGTAGATTATTTAAAAGCCATAGAGCAGCTTAAGAAGGATTTTGAAAAGCAAATAAGAGAAGTAGAGGAAGAATTGGAAAGAGAAATGAGAATGATTCAAGACAAACATGAAAAGAGAGACAACAACCTGACTGAAGAAAACAACACCTTAAAAAATAAATTAACTCAAATGGCAAAAGAGGCCCAAAAAGCCAATGAGGAAAAGAAAGCCTTAAAAAATTAAATTTGCCAGATGGAAAAAGAATCTCAAAAGCTTTATGAAGAGAATAATTCCTTCAGAATTAGAGTGGAGCAAATGGAAGCAAATGACTTTATGATAAATCAAGATACTATTAAATGGATCCAAACAAATGAAAAAATAGAAGGCAATATAAAATATCTACTTGAAAAAAAACACTGACCTGGAAAATAGATCCAGGAGAGACAATTTAAAAATTGTTGGACTACCTGAGAGCCATGAACAACAACAACAAAAAAAAACACAAACAAACAAACAAAAAACCTAGAAAGCATCCTTCAACAAATTCTCAAGGAAAATTGCCCTGATATTTTAGATCCAGAGGGCAAAACAAAACTTGAAAAAATTCACTGATCACCTCTTGAAAAAGATCCCCAAAAGAAAATTCCTAGGAATGTCATATGCTGGATCCGGAGCCCCAGATCAATGAAAAAACACTACAAGCTGCCAAGAAGAAACAATTTGAATACTGTGGAAACACAATTGGGATAACCCAGGATCTAGGAGCTTCTACATTAAGAGATCAAAGGGCCTGCAATATGATATTCCAGAGACTAAGGGAACTAGAATGAAAACCAAGAATCAACTATGCAGAAAAATTGAGTATAATGCTCCAGGAGAAAATATTTTCATTCAATGAGATAGAGGACTTCCAAGCATTCTTGATGAAAAAAAGCAGAACTGAATAGAAAATTTGACATTCAAATACAAGAAGCATGAGAAGATAAACAAGGAAAAAAATTCATAAGAAACTTTAAAAAGTTGAACTATTTACATGCTGATATAGAAAAAAAGATAATTATAATTTATGAAACTTTTCTTAGTATGAGAATAGTTGAAGAGAATACATATATATATATACATATATATATATATATACATACACACATATCTATATAGGAGGTTATATATGCATATGAATATATATGAATACAATACAAACTCAATAGCTTTTAAGTTAATATATCTTCACCCATATAACTAAAGGTTCCACCTTTTCTCCCAATGGAAGAATGCACAGGATCAACTGAATAGGATGGGATAATATTTTAAATGGTAAAATTGAGAAGTCAGAGATTAATAGTACGACAGGAGACAGGGAGAGACAGAACATGGTTAATCATCTCATATAGAAGAGGGAAGGGATAATTGTTACAATGGAGGGGAAGAACAGGAAGGCAAAAGGGAATGGATCAGTCTTACTCTCATTGGCGTTGGCTGAGGGAAGGAATGACATATACTATAAATTGAATATCTTGGCCTACCAGAGGGTAGGGAGGAAGGGAATGAGAGGGAGGAGGATGGAGGGGAGGCAGGGAAGATGGAGGGGAGGCAGGTTGGGGGGGAAGGTTGTTAGAAGCACACACTTTTGTAAAGGGACGGGGACAAAGCAGAGAATAGAACAAGTGGGAGTTGGAATAAGAAAAAGCATAATATACAGATACTGTGGTAGGGAGATCCATCTTGCCCTACAGGAAAGTCAGAGGGCTGATAGGGGAAGATATAGGAGAGAGCTGACTGGGGGAGGGGGGATATGGTAGGATCTCTGTTTTGGGGTGGTGGGTAGGGGAAAGACAGGGAGAAATTTTGTGAATCAAAACCTCATGGAAATGAATGATGGAAACTAAAAATAAACAAAAGTTTTTTAAAAAAAGATCTTCTGTGATAGAAAACTCAATAGCCTTTAAGTTAATATATATTCACCCATATAACTAAAGGTTCCACCTTTTCTCCCAATGGAAGAATAGTGAAGTGAAAAATATTAGAATCACTGATAAGCATAACTAAATAATTCCTCCTAGTTTTCTCCTCATTATAAGCCTGAAAATTTGCTTTGCCTAGAGCAGATCCAGTTAGGCTAAGACAAAGATTGCAGAATTGGTACAAAGTTAGACAAATGTCTTCAACAGGAAACAATAAAAACAAACAAATGTTTCAAAGAAATTGAGGGACTATTTGAATGGCAAAGAAGTGGTGATAAAATAATACAAAAACAAAGGGTAACACTAGAAGGTTATTAGAAAAGGATGGGTAAAAGAAGGAATGAAGAAATAAAGAAACGAAAATTATGCTGAGGAGTAGGCTACATTTATATAAAATAACTTATTACATGCAAAAAATGCAATTTTAATGAGTTATTGGCAATTCTCATCCTTTAATAGAAGTATTAAAACATGTATGCACATACATACACATAAACTTTGGTAAACTGCCAAAACATTTTCCACTATGCGGTATTTTTTATTGCTGTTGCTAAAGAATGTAAAAAATAAAACTATTTAGGGCACATAATTATCTAAGTCTCTTTGGTGAAATTTTTTATGCATTGAAAGATTTTTTTTTTACTTCCTTGCTTTCGAGTATGTCTTTGTTTTTCAAGGAAAATTAAACTTCAAAGATCCTACCTCATTTTATAGTACTTTTCAGTGTGCTTTCATTTCCTTTTAGGGAAAAAAAAATAAGTTGGAAAATATGGTTCAGTATTAAACAAATTAAAAGGCCCAAAGTTTCTTTGACTACCAAGGATTCTTGCACCATTTTTAGTAAATATTATCTTTAAAGGAGATGAAAAATGGAGATCAAGTGACAATAAAAATGGAAACTGTTGGGCATGACAAACATGGAAATTTGTGACAATAGAACAGAATTATTGTAATAGTCAATAAACAATCAATAGAACTTCATTAAACACCTATTATTCCAGGTACTGTACAAAGCTCTAGAAAAAAAAATACTAATAAAAAGAAATAGCATTTCTATCCTCAGAGTCAGTGGGTTGAATCAAAGGAGCATGGGGTAGAAGAAAGGAAAATAAAGACATAGTACATAAATATAATAGTATCAGAATGAATTATCCAAATAAGCTAATGACTCTAAAAAAGGAGTTGAGGGGAATTAATGGAAAAATATTGATAGATGCTCCCCAATTCCATCAGATGTTTAACTTGTGTAAAGCAATTACCACAATCAAGGGAGCAAACAACCTAGAAAGTCCCTTAGCCCCCTAAAAAAAAAATCTAACTAATAAAACCCAATTCTCCATCCAACTGAAAACACATCACAAGCACAATGCTAATTTAAAATTAAAATTCATTTCCAAAATCTCATGAGAAAGAATGAAAGAAAACTGGGATCAGTCGCTCTAAACAAGCAAGCAAATAATAAAGAGTGAAGAGCAGTAATGGGAAAATCAGTCAGCAAAAAAACCTTTTGGTGAGGTAGAACCAAGATGGCAGAATAAAGGCAGGAACTTGCCTGAGATCACCCCCAAACACCTCCAAAAACCTTTTAAATTGCTCTAAACAAATTCTAGAACAACAAAATTCAGGAAAAGATGGAGTGAAACAAATTTTCAGCCAAAGACAACTTGAAAGGTCTGCTGTAAATATCTATTACATCAAGGTGAGAGAGGAGAGCAGTCCAGCTAAGGCTGCCCCAGCATATATTTGCTGCTCCACAAATCCAGAGCAGGCCTCAGGGCAATTGAGTGCCTGGTAGCACTGGTAGTTTCTAGATCTTTTGGTTCACAGATGCCAAAAGCAACTTAGAAGGCCAGCAGAAAAGGTCTGTTACACCTGGATGAGAGTGGAGTACAATCTAACACAACCTGTACCAGAATGGCCCCAGTCACAGCAATCCAGGAGCAGGCCTTGAGAGTGGCTGAATTGGCAAGTGCAGTGGCAGCAGCTGCTTCCCTAGTTCTCAACCCGCAGATGGTATGGGGTCAAACAACTGGTCAGAAGGAGATTACAGAGGTCTTTTGTTAGCACTGAGGCAGGACTCTGTTTCTTTGACCATACTTGAATTCAAGTTGTAGTCCAGGGTAGCAGGCCCAGACCGAGGAGGAGGACTAGCACAGAAGAGGTTGTTGACACAGTGGATAGGGGACCTTGCTCACAGTTACAAGGCAGAAAAAGTGCTTGCTCACAGACCAGAACACAGGACCAGATAGCAGTAAACTCCTCTCCTCAGATCATACCACCATGGAAGAACAGAAAACTTAGAGGTCCCTAGAAATACCTCCGGAAACAGCTACACAAAATACTTGGATTTGGGACAGTAGACTCTCCCCTCTGGAAGAAGAGCCCTACGTTAACAAGAGTTAAGATTCAAGTAATGGCCTGTGGAAATGAGCAAACAATTGAAAAAATGACTATATAAGGTTATTCTGCTGAAAAGAAAGATCAGAACACTCAGAAGACAACAAAGTCAAAACACCTACATTCAAAAGCTCCAAGAAAAATGTGAATTGGTCTCAGGTCATGGCAAAGCTCATAAAGGATTTTGAAAATCAAGTAAAAGTAGAGGGACAGTTGGGAAGAGAAATGAGAGTGATAGAAGAAAGACATGAAAATCAAGTTAACAGCTTAGTAAAGGACAAACACACACAAAAGAAGACTAAAGAAAAAAAATCCTTAAAAATTAGAATGGAGCAAATGGAAGCTAACAACTTCAGGAGAAACCAAGAAACAATTTTTAAAAGACTGAAAAATAGAAGACAATGTGGGGGGCGGAGCCAGGATGGCGGCGTGGCGGTGGCAGCATGTCGCAGCTCTCGCGTGGCCACCCCAAGATACCCATGGGGTGGGATTCTTGACCCATCCTGGAGCTCCGGAGTGCACACAGGGATGCTTCCCACTGGGGTCGGCTCGCTGCAAGAAACCATGTCGGCACTGCAGGCCGAGGCCAGACTGGCCTGAACCCGTGGCTGTGCCCCGGGGGCGGCTGGATGGGAGCAGCAGAGGGGCCTCTCAGGTGAGCAGATTGGCGCCAGCTGCAGCTGGGGATGGTGAGGGGGGGAGATGAGCAGTCCAGCCGAGGGGCCTGAAGAGCAGGGGGGTGAGGGGCGGGGGTTTTGCACCTGCCTCCGCGTTGTGGCTTCCTGCCCATGGCCTGTGGACGACGGGAGGAGTGAGCGATTGTTCTAAGGCCGGGGGCTCTCGTGTTGAGTGGCCTGGATCTGGATCGCCGTCTTGGGCCTTGGTTCTGGAGTCT
>CM053587.1:193573544-193594984 GCA_028646515.1 Pseudochirops corinnae
CCAAAAAGTGACATGGGAGAGAATAGACTGGGGGAGGGGGGACACACTGGGATGGTTGTCTTGGGGTGGTGGGTGGGGGAAAAGGGTGAGAAAATATGTAACTCAAAATCTTGTGGAAATGAGTGATGCAAACTATAATAAAATTTAAAAAAATAGAAGACAATGTGAAATATCACATTGGAAAAAAACAACTGACCTGGAAAATAAATGTAGGAGACATAATTTAATATTATTAGAGTACCGGAAAGCCAAAACAAACAAACAAACAAAAAGAACCTAAACATCATCATTCAAAAAATTATCAAGGAAAACTTCACTTACCTTCTAGAACCAGAGGGGAAAATAGAAATTAAAAAAATATACTGATTACTTCCTGAAAGAGATCCCAAGTGAAAACTGTCAGGAATATTGTAGCCAAATTCCAGTTCCCAGGTAAAGAAGAAAACACTGCAAAGAGGCAGAAAGAAACAATTCAAGTATCATGGACTCACAGTCAGGATGATACAAGATTTAGCAGACTCTACGTTAAAATATTTGTGGTCTAAGGATATGATAGTCTGGAGATCAAAGGAGCTAGCATTTCAACCAAGAATTACCTAGCTAGCAAAACTGAGTATAATACTTTGGGGGTGGGGGGCAATGGATATTAAATGAAATAGAGGACTTTCAAGCATAATTGATGAAAGACCAGAACTGAAGAGAAAATTTGACTTTCAAATACAAGACTCAAGAGAAGCATTAAAAGGCAAATAGGAAAGGTAAATCATAAGGGACTTAATAAGGTTAAATTCTGTACATTCTTACATGAGAAGATGATATTTTTAACTCACAAGACCTATCTCATTTTTAGGGTAGTTAGAAGGAATATATAAACAGAAGTCATAGGTATGAGTGGAGTATGAAGGGATGCTATTTACAAAAATAATATTAAAGGGTTGAGAGAAGAATGTAATGAGAGAAAAGGATAGGGAGAGGTAGAATGCTGTTAAAATATTTCCCATGAAAGAGGCAAGAAAAGCAAGAAAATTGGAGAGGAATAGGGGGAAGTTAAGGGTGCGTAAGTGAACCTTACTCTCATAAGAACTGTCTCAAAGAGGGAGTAACATACACACTCAATTATCCATAAAAATCTAACTTAACCTACAGAAAAGTAGGAGGGGAATGGGATAAGTTGGGAGTGGTAGAAAGGAGGAAATAAAGGAGTGGATAGTCAGAAGCAAAACACTTTTGAAAAGGGACAAGGTGAAAGGACAGAAAAATTAAAATAAATGTGGGGGGTGAAAAGGAGGAAGTGGGAGAATTTGGAACTCAAATTTTTAAATATGTATTAAAATTGTTGGGGAAAATACTAAACAAAGATATTTTTAATTGTCTTTAAATCCAATCACTCTAAAAGCATTAAGGGATTAAATTAGAAGGACATTATTGAACCTAAGTAAAATATATGCGACAATTTCTCAACATTTCCAGAACATACTAATATAACTATCAACATTATGTGTATTTTCCATGAGTTGTAGTAGATAGAACAATGCACCTGTCATCAGGAATGATAAAATCTTAATAAATCTGTTTCTAGCCCTAATATTCATTATGGGTCCAACCCCATTGAACAGGTTTCCACTGTGCCAATGTAGCCCCTACGTCTTCATGTATGACTCACTGCTCACTATTAATAACAGGTGTATCCCTGAACACTTAGTTCCCACAGAAACAGCAGGCATATCCATGTGATGGGAACCCAGATACTACCTCTACCTAGTTACTGCCCCAGATCCATTCCCACAGAAACAGGTGTGTTCCTTTATTCAATCGCAATCACATCATTGATCTAGCCCAAGACAGGAACACAATACCTAACTATACATTTTGACTAGAGAGGACCACCATAGCTAGCCAGTTGGAGGACAGCACGACCAGAATGAATAACAACCAAACCACAGATGAGATCCCTTCTCCATTAAATAATCACTTAACAAACCACTCCTCCCTTTTTAATATTCATGATTTCTGTAATATAATTGCATCTTTATCCTATAAAAATCCATCGTGTTTTCTCTGAAGTTGGTGGTTCTTCTTAGAACTTACCCTGCTTTATGAGAGGAGTCAATCAAATAAATGCCTAGACATGGATTAGAGGTGGTCTGATTCTGAATTCTTTGAGATGGTTCCACCACAACATATCATGAAACCCCACAATAGTTATTTGGCATCCCTGGGTTTAAACCTCAACAGGAAGAGATATGACTTCAAATTATTCAGATGTTTAGTAGGTGTGAGACCTTGGGCTGAGGATTTCTGAGAACCAGCTGGAGCTGCTGAAGACTGAGAAAGCATGACTGTGGTGTCAGAATTTTGTCGGTTTGTGGCTTTGTTAGGACCTGACTTCCCAAGGATAGAGACTGTGGAGGATTTAAAGTGGACTGGACTCTGTGAGCTTCAGTGTGGTATAGGAAATTCATAGAGCGCTGGACAAGGAACTGAGAGCTATCTGCTATTGAATCCAGGTGACAGTTTGGTCTATCTAGGTAGGAGCGGGGACCATGGAAGGGGATCCAGGGAATCCGAGAGCCTACCTTGGGTCAAATGTAGAGATCTCTCTGTGGATGCTTAGTAGTGACTGATTGAAATTGTCACTTACTTATGACCTTGAAATTATAACTTATTTGTGACTAACCGGAGGATGGCCTCTGTATTTTATAATACCCCTTAAGAGAGTGCTGAGGAGTGACTGATACTGTAACTTAGTTTGCCTTATGAGTGGAAAACTTTGACTTTTGTATTTTGTCACCCTCAAGGAAGGCAAGCCTCCTTAAGGATGATTGAAAAATTGAGTTGATTGAATGATTCGCTTACTAAGTAATTGGTTAACTAAATGATTATACTTTTTTCAAAATTATATGACCACTTTGTAGGAAACTATGTGGTGCTTTTATGGATAAATCATTGTGAATGCTATATTTTGATTATCTGTGACAAATTGTAACACTGTGAATGTTATACTTTGATATACTGTGAATGTTTTGCCCTGATTTGTTATTGAATAAATAGAGTGTTCACTATATTATGTAATCAGAATCCTAAAAGCTGTTCCCAGCAGCCTATAAAGACACACATGAGTAGTTTTCCAGAAGAATGCTATTGTGAACAGCTTTTGAGGTTCTTATTACATAGTATAGTGAACACTGTATTTATTCCATAACAAATCAGGGCAAAACATTCACAGTAAATCATGGTATTCACAATGTTACACTAAGATGGCCACATAATTTTCACTTCAGTGGTCACAAAGTTTTCAACAAAGAACAATCATTTAGTAACTCAAGCATTCAATCATCTCAATCATTCAATCATCCTGAAGGAGGTTTGCCTCCTTAAGGGACACAAAGAACAATACTCAAAGTTCTCCACTCATGGGGCACACTATGTTACAAATCAGTCATTATTCAGTCATCAGTCACTAAGTGCAATCATTTAGTCAATCAATCCTTCGATCAAATCAATCATTCAATCATCCTTCATCATTCACTATTCAATCATCAGAAAATACACAGACCCTCTACCCCTAGGTCACTAGTAAATTACAATTTCTCAGTCAGTATTCAGTATCCAGGTAAAGTCTTTTTTCAGCTTGACTCAACGTGGTCTCTAAGATTCCCTGGATCCCCTTCCATGGTCCCAGATCCTACCTGGATTCACCAGTGTCACCTGGGTTCAAAGGCAAACAGCTCCCAGGTCCTTGTCCAGCTCTCCATGCAAGTTCTGCTCCACCCAGAAGTTCACAGTATCCAGTGCACCTTAAATCCTTCACAGTCTCTGCTGCTGGGAAGTCAAAGCTTAACAAAGCCACCAACAGATTCATATAAAGTAACAGCACCACAGTCATGCTTTCTCAGTCTTTGGCAGCTCAGGCTGGCCCTTGGAAATCCTCAGCAGCTCCTCAGAAGCTCTAGCTGGCCTTCAGTTCTGTCTGGCCCTCAGAAATCTTCAGCACCTCCAGCTGACCCTTGGACTCAGCAGAAGTTTTAGCTTTTTCCCAGAATCAAAATCACTCCTTCCGGGTTTTCAAAATCAAAATCATTCTCTCCTGCCTGGGCTGGTGGGGTTTCTTCTTCAGCCTCCCTGTTGGCAGCAGCTTCTGCTTCCACAGAGCTTGCTCCAAGAAGATCTGTCTGACCCAGCAGGGGCTTCTCCTTAAATACACACAGCATTGCCTTCTTCCTATTTCAGCCAACTCCTTCCTGTTATGTCAGCATCAGGGAGTTATACCTTCTGTTTCTGTCATTACTAGAATATATCTTCATAGTAACACAGTTGACTAAGAAGGGTAGAAAATGAATGCCAGATCTTGCTGAGGATACAATGAAATGATTTGACTTTATATTAAATCAACATTAATAGCTCCCAACTGATGATGTGTCAGCTAATCATATATGAATATCACATGAGCTTCCACAACAGATGAAACTATTGAGATAATTTTAATAATTCTTTGTTCACCAACAGGGAATTTTAAATTAATCAAAACAATGTCTGCCTTTTTTAAGGTTTATTGTTTTTATTTTTTCCACTGTTATATAAAATGTCCTGCTTATAGTCTAAATAGAAAATATACTCCCTATAAATACTGTTTCTCTGAGTAGATGAGAGTATGTTGGTTTCCACAAGTCCTGGAACCTTCTATAGCCACTGAAACAAAATCTATGGTCATTAAAAACAGAAATCATAGTAAAAATCCATACAAGAAAAGAAATATGAATAATTCAATGAAATTTAAAATATTTATTACCTAATATGTATAAAGTGCTGTTAGGTGTTGTTGTTTGGAGCCAAAAATAATGTATTCTTGCCTTCTGTAAGTTTATATATTGTCGAAAGTATGGAGAGCATATGATACATTTGCATATATGCCAAACAAGAAAATTAGAGGAAACAGTGGGTACTAGTACCTAGGAGGATAAGTAAAAAACTTCATGGGAAAAGTAGAACCTGAGGTATATCTTGAAAGAATATATTGTGTGTGAAGGGAAGAGATTTGGTAAGGATATTGTAAAGCCAAGCATGAGCAGCTTTGATGAGGACTGCTGCTGGGAATAACATTAAGGGTCTAATTACATAGTATAATGAACACTTTATTCAGCAATGAACCAAAGCATATTATTCAAGAAACTTAAGCATAACATTCCAATGGCATGACATAGCATCTTACTACTAAGGTGTTCACATAGTCTTAAATAAAGCACGTCATTCACTATATCTTACAGTCATCTTTAAGAGGTAGCAGAAAATACAAATATCATTGACCCCTAGATTACAAAACTCAGTGGTCAATACAAAGTGTCCAAAGTAAAAGGCCTATTTCATCTTGACTTGAGGCTGGCTTCCAAACCCCACAACTCCTTCCTCAATGGCTGACCACTCCCAGCTCTTGCCTATATTCACAGGTAGGCAACTCTCTGCCACTGTTCCATTTCTCAGCTCATGGCAACTGCTCCACTCTAAGCTCCTAACAGTTTCTGTTTATAAGAAAACAAAATTTAAGAGGGCTATGACAATACCTACCTCTATGGGCTCCAGATGCCAGCATTTGAATGTCTAGCACAAAAAGACAGTGACTAGATCTTGGGCACCCAGCACAAGATGCATGGTGAGTGTCCTTTGTGTTTGAACAGGAGAGCTGTACTCTAAAAGTAATGAATTAGGTAAATTCCATGAGCAAAAAGAAGAAATGGACAATGATGAGAGATTCTATGGGGACAGGGAAGGTCAAGGCACAAATTCAAAAGAAAACAAAATTGTCAAATATTCCCACATCTGAAACCTCAAAGGGGATTATGAACTAGTCCTAAACCCAAAAAGTTTTCTTAGAAGAACTGAAGAAGGATTTTAAAAGTCAAATAATAGTAGTAGAATAAAAATTGGGAAAAGAAAGGAGAGATATGTAAGAGTGAATCAATAGCTTGGGAAAGGAAAGACAGCAATTGACTATAAAAAAAAAGTTCTTAAAAAGTAAAATTAACCAAATGAAAAAAGAAGTGCAAAATTCCAGGAAGAGAAGACCTCCTTAAAAAGCAAAATGGACCAAATGGAAAAGGAGATACAAAATCTTACAGAAGAAAACAGTTCCTTAAAACTTAGAATTAGTCAGGTGGAAGCTAATGACTCTATGAGAAATTAGGAATCAGTCAAACAGAAACAAAAAAAAAAACAACAAAAAAAAAAGAAAGAAAACAAATTACCTCATTGGTAAAACAGCTGACCTAGAAAATAGATCCAGGAGAGACAATTTAAAATTTATTGGTGTACCTGAAAACCATGGTGAAAAAAGGAGCCCAGACAGCATTTTCAGGAAACCATCAAAGAAAATTGCCCTGAGGTCCTAGAACCAAAGGAGAAAAGAGTCATCAAAAATATCCACTAATCACCACCTGAAAAAGTTCACACATTGAAAATGCTAAGGAATATTGTAGCCATAATGCAAAATTTCCAGGTCAAAGAGGAAATACTACAAGCAGCTAGAAAGAAACTATTTAAATAACATGGAACCACAGTCATGATTATGCAAGATATTGCAGCTTCTATATTAAAAGACCTGATGGCATAGAATACAATATTCCAAAGGCAAAAGAACTTGGGTTACAAACAAGGATCAACTATACAGTAAAAATGAGTATAAAATTTCAGGGGAGGAGATGGACATTCACAAATTATGGGTTTTCTAAATCTTCATGACAAAAAGACCAGAGTTCAACATAAAATTTAATCTTCAAATCCAAGACTCAAGAGAGGTATAAAAAGGTAAACAAGAAAGAAAAAAAAAAACATGTTATTGATAGGGGGAAACTATTCTCATGCCTGTAAGAGGAAATGACATGTAGAACTGGAGAAATCTCTTACAGAAAATTTGACTTTACAATGGAAGACTCAAGAGAAGCATGGAAAATTTAAAGAGGAACAAGAAATCATAAGGGCCATGATGAGGTTAAATTGTGTACATTCTTACCTGGGAAGATGATATTTGGAACTCAAGAGCTTTCTTACAGGTGTGAGTTGAATTTAAAGGGATCATATCTAAAAGAAAAGAAAATTAAAGAGTGAGAGAGGAATTTACCAAGAGAAAAAGAAAGGAAGAGTTTGAATGGAGGCAATTGTTTTGCATAAAAGGAACAAGCAAAACCTTTTACAGTGGAGGGGAAGGTGGGAGGTGAAGGAAATTGAGTGAAACTTACTCTCATAAGAACTAGCTCAGATAAGGAATAATATGCACATTCAATTAGGTATTGAAATTTATCTTACTCTATAGGAAAATAGGATGGAAAGGGGATAAGAGAAAGGGACATGTGATAGAAGCGAGGGCAGATTGGGGGAGAGGGTAATCAGAAGCAAAACATTTTTGAGAAGGAACAGTGAGTAATGAGAGAGAGAATAGAATATAGGGAGGATAGCATGAAAAGAAATACAATTAGCAATAGTAGCTGTTAAAATATTTTGAGGGAGGTTTCTCTTAAAAGTCACATTTTTGAAAGATACAGAGAACTGAATCAAATCTGTAAAAATAAGGACTATTCACCAATTGATAAATTATTAAAAGATAAGATCAGTTTTCAGCTGAAATGATCAAAGCTACCTATGAATATGTGAAGCACTCTAACTCACTATTGATTGGAGAAATGCAAATTAAAACAATTCTGAAGTACTAGCTTATAACTATTGGATTGTCTGGACAGAAAAGATAAATGACAAATGTCTTAGGAGATGTGGCAAAAAATGAGAAATCAACGCATTCTTGGTGAAGTTGTGAATGGATGAAATCATTCCATGGAGCAATTTGGAACTATACCTAAAAGGCTATAAAAGCATGAATACCCTTTAACCTAGTAATACCACTACTATGTCCATATCCCAAAATAAATAAAAAGAAAAAAGAAGAAAAAAAATACACACACACACATATACATATACATATATATATATATACATAGTTGTTAGTGTGTGTGTGTGTGTGTGTGTGTGTGTGTGTGTGTACAAAAATAATTATAGCAACTGTTTTCTGGTAAGAAAGAATTAGCAATTGCAGTGATACCCTTCAATTGGGGAACGGTTGAATAAATTGTGGTATGTATTTATGATGAAATATTATTGTGCTATAAGAAATGATGAGCAGGATGTTCTAAGGAAAACCTGAAAAGACTTGCTTGAGTTGATGCAAAGTGAAATGTTCTGTATACAAAGTAACAGCAATACTGTAAGATGATCAGCTATGAATGACAGCTATTCTCAGCAATACAACAATCCAAGACAACTCTGAAGGGCTTATGATGAAAAATTCTATCCATACCCAGATAAACAACTAATGGTATATGATTACAAATTGAAGCATATTTTTTTAAACTTTTTTTTCCTTATCTTTTTTTCCTAAAGTTTCTTTCACACCTTGACTATTATGAGTATTTTTTCATTGACCACTTAAATAAAACATATATTGAATTGCTTGTCTTCTCTGTGGGGTAGTGGGAGGTAGGACAGGAAAAAATTTGGAACTCAAAGTTTTAAAAACAAATGTTAAAAATTGGTTTTTTTTATATGTGACTGAAAAATAAAATACTTAATTGACATAAACAATTTTTTTAATAAAAGGAAGATTTGAAAAGGGTTAATGATATTCTGAAAATAGGAGACAATATCAAAGCAATTGCATTTTGCCATATAGAAGGTAAAAAAAAAAACTGGCAGAAGATGTTCATAGTAATTAGAAGATTCTCTGTGCAGATTTTGTGAGAAGGCTTGGGTAAGAAATGGGAAGATATAGATGATCCTGCATCACTGAAGTACTTAAAAGTTTCAGAGGATCATTGAGCTACAAGATTGTACAAACTTGTATGTGCTTGTACATTCTCTCTTGTCTTTAGACACACTCACATAAAGTGTCAGAGTTCATTACTTCTTTACCAATTGCTTTTCCCCTCCTTACTGTAGAGACTACTGTGAGATACAATTATGACACTCAGATACTTGTACCTGTCACACTGTATTATAAAAGTAAATAATGATATTGCTCTCTAGATATTTCTATGAGAATCCAGAGGCTACAACTTCTTTGCCTACATACATAGGAATGGGAGAATGGCTCAGCTTGGCCCTACAAAACTATTTTCCACATACTTAATAAGGAATTAATTCTGAGGGTCCACATTTCTATATTCATCTTCAGCCACATTTACCCATCCGTGTTTTGCTCACACTTCCCACTCACTCAAATTGATTAGCTTTCGGTTCATTCATTCAATTTCACTTTAATTTGATCAAAAGTAGATTCAGGTCATGGCTTGTATCACTCCCACAAAAAATAGCATGAAAATAATGTATTGATATTCTTTAAGGCCTATAAAAGTGAGAGAAAGGCTGAGTGGATATAAGGCCATGCACATGCAGCTTCCCAAAAGAATGCTACTGTGAACAGGTTTTAAGGTTCTGATTACACAGTATAATGAACACTCTGTTTATTCCACAAAAAATCAAGGCAAACATTCAAACAAATCACAATATGATATTCACAACATTACATCTTATCACAGAAAATCACAATATAGTGTCCACAACAGTTTAACATCAAAATGGCCACATAGTTTTCACCAAAGTGGTCACAGTATTTAGAACAAAGAACAAAAGAACAATTATCTGGTGTCCCTAAGGAGGAAACCCTCCTTACTTAATCATTGAATCATTTCACAATACAAGTCAGTCTTCCACTTATGGGGCAATTATAGATTAACTTAATCAGTCACTTATCTAGCTAAGTATCATTACTCACTAAACAAAATCATTAGAAAATCACACAAGCCCTCTGCCCCTTGGTGTCTAGTAGACTTCAATTTCATCACAGCATTCAATACCCAAAGAGAGGCCTTATCTTCATCTTGACTTGGGGTGATCTTTAAGATTCGCTCAACCCCCTTCCATGGTCCCAGCTCCTACCTGAATCCACCAAACAGTCACCTGGATTCAGAGGCAGACTGCTCCCAGGTTCTTGTCCAGTTCTCTGGGCAGTTCTTGCTCCACTCTGAAGTTCACAGGGTCCAGCACATCTCAAACCCTTCAGAACTTCTGTTTCTGGGAACTCAAAGATCAACCAAGCCACAAACAAACAAAGTCTTATCCTGATCATGCTTCTTCAGTCCACCAGCAGTTCAGCTGGCCCCAAGACCCAGAATAAATCTTAGCCTTCCAGGTGGGCTTCTTGGCAGTAACTTCAGCCTTCACCAGATTCTGGTTCCATAGAAAACTCCAACTCAGTTCTCAGTCCAGCAAGTAGCAGCCCAGCTTCCAGATGCTGGGAAAATTCTGCTTCCTCCACCAGGAGCCCACAAGGAGAAAAGATTACCATTACAGTGGGTTGGGGTATTTTAAATAGTAGGAAAGAATATCTATTGTGTACATGTTGACTTAAAAACCTACATATTAACATTACCTATGTTCTACTATATTTTTATATCTTTTGTTAAATATTTAGCAATAACTTTTTAATTTGTTTCATAGGAGTGTTGGGCTACAATTTGTTTTGGGGCTGTGTGTTTGATATTTGTGGCCTAGAGGGCATTGTAGGTAAGGATTGTAGACAGCTGTTGTTTGCTGTCTCTTCCCATCACAGCTGCATATTTTCCTGAAGAATACTCAGCCTTATGAGAAAAGAAGTTTGAGATTATATAGTCCAAAACATTTTATTTCAGAGATAAGAAAACTGTAGCCAAGAAAGGAGAAGAGAATTCCCTGAGCTTTTACACATAGGTAAGAAAGGGTATAATAAAATATGAACCCAGTGTCCCCTACCTCCACATCATGTGATGTGATCTTTTTATTTTTTTAAATTTATTTTATTTTATTTTTACCACAGGATACTTCCTCTGGACATAGCCTTCAAAAATCGCATTTCACCTACACTTCACAATGAAACATCATATTAGGATTTGAGTGAAGGAATAATTAAACTACTAACAAAAAGTCATATGGGACTCTAGAACGTATTGAAGGCCATCTTATCAGCCTGTGAGAGAAGTACTGCAAGCATTTTTAAAATTGAGACTAAATGTGGACTAGCAGAATTCTGGGTTCAAATTATGCTTCTGACATTTATTTATGAATCTCACTTTTCTCATCTATGTGATGAAAATATCCTTAATATCTATCTACAGAATTATTGTGAGACATTAAATGGCACAATTCATGGAAAACTAATTTTTTTTTTTACTTTAAAACACTATGTAAATTTTAGAAATTGTCACCATCATTTTATAAATGAGAAAACTGAGACCCTTAAAATTGAAGCTTCAAGATGACTGTCAAGGGGCTCAGCACATAGGAACTTAGTTCCTTTATGATTATGCATGACATTGAGGAACTGAATAAAAATGTGAAACAGAAACATAGTTTGTTTTTGTAAATGTTGATTAAAAGAAATATTTTTTGTGTGTTCCTCACTGATAAACAAAACATACCCAAAAAATACACATAACCCTTACCCCATACTGTTTACTTGAACCTCATCTTGAATAACGATTGCCTTTTAAAAATATAAGAATTGGAGAAAAAAAATTAAGGATTCTTGATTATATGAGGTCTCAGTCATTAAGACCTTAGTTGCTGTTTAGTTGTTTTCAGTTATGTCCAAATTTTCATGAATACATTTGGGGTTTTCTTGGCAAAGTTACTGAAGCAGTTTGTCATTTCTTTCTCCAGCTCATTTTATAAATGAGGAAACTGAGGCAAATAATGTTAAATGACCTGCCCAGGTTCACATAACTAGTAAGTATCTGAGGCTGAATTTGAACTCAAATCTTCCTCACTCCTGACTGAATACTCTATACACTGAGCCACCTATTAAATCCTAGATGTAACAGTATAAGAAAAAAGTTTGATGCAGTTTTAAAATAATTTCATGGCTCTCACTATTAAGCATGTGAATTTTACCTTTGCAATCAATTATTTTAAAATTAATTGAGAACATTTCATTAACAGTATGCCCATTCTATTTTAATATTAAGAATGGTCACCTCATTATATTTCTAAACTATCATAACATTGTACAAAACCATTAAGGTTTTTTTTTAAGTACTCATACATAATAGAGATTTATGTATGATCATTAACCTAAAGGTGAAAATAACACTATTTGAGTTATATTATAGCCCTGCTGAGGAGAATAACACACTTCCTGTTATATATTCCAGTTGATATATAGATGCTTCAAGAGAACTTTCAAAAACAACCCCTCCCCAAATCATCATCATCATCAATCTGTACTTTTGCTAACTTCTTTTTTATGCAGTCTCAAAAGCCTGGAAACCTCATTTGAACAATTTCTTTTCCCATAAGAAATGGGGGGGGGGGGTAATAAATAGAAAGAGCTGACCTAAAAACTAAGAAGACATGCATTCATACCTGACCAGTAGCAAATACTAGCTGTCAGATCTTGGGCAAGTCACTTACCCTTTCCTTACTCTAGGCATCTTTCAAAAACTTCAAATTGCAGAAAATTTGCCAATCTTTTTACCTAGTGTAAATTTCTACTGGGAGTTTTCTAAAATTGAGATCTAATCCTATGCCTTTTTTCATTAATCCTCTCTTTTTCCCCCCAATCCTCTCTTTTTTTTCCCCCTATCAGCTGAATTGCCCACTTACAAAGAAAAAAAAATTGCTTGGTCTCAGGGAATTCACAATCTAATAAGTGAGACCACATAACAAACAACTGTGTAAAAAAAAGGTACAGTATAAATTGGAGATAATAAGCAGGGACAAAGGTTTAAGGGGCTTGAGGGGCTTCTTGAAGAAGAGAGATTCTTTTTTTAAGCATAAATTCAAAACTTTATTTGAAAACTTATTTTTAGTTTTATCAAAATTTGGATTTCAAAAATGTATAGAAACTAGGAAATTTTAAATCTAGGGTAAAAATGAAATTGAATGAGTACTTTGCAGAAAGTTATGTTATTATAGTGTCTTCTAACATTTCATTAGTGCTTTATCTTTCCCTCTTTTTTAATTAACATTTGTTTTTAAAACTTTGATTTCTAGATTCTTTCCTGTCTTCCCTCCTCACCCACCCCCACTGGGAAGACAAGCAATTAAATATAGGTTGTGCATGTGTAGTTATGAAAAATGTTTCCATAGTATTTGTATTGTGAAGGACTATATTTCTCTCCATCCTTTCCTGCCCCCCACTTATTCTACTTTCTACTTTGACCTTGTAACTTTTGAAACATATGTGCTTCTAAATACCCTCTCCCCCAATCTTCCCTCCTTTCTATCATCCCCACTCCTATCCCCTTTCCCCTTCCTTTCCTGTTTGGTAAGATACCCAAATGAGTATTTATGTTATTCACTCCTTAAGTTAAATTCAGTGAGAGAAAGGTTGACACACTGCCTTTCACCCTCCTAATCTTCCCCTCCATTGTAAATAGTTTTCTCTTGCCTATTTCATATGAGATAATTTGCCCTATTGTCTCTCTCCTTTTCTCCTTATCTCATTATTTTCCTCTCTCACCTCTTAATTTTATTTTTGAGATATCATCCCTTCCTATTCAACTGATCCTGTGCCCTCTATGTATACATGCACATACATACACACAGATACACATACCTGCACCCTTCTATACATATATATACATATATGTATACATACATATATATTCCCTTCAGCTATCCTCATACTGAGAAAAGTGTCATGAGTTACAATTTTCATTTTTTCCATGTAGGAATATAAATAGTTCTACTTTCATAAGTTCCTTATTATTTCTTTTTCCAGTATACCTTCTCAAATTTCTCTTGCTTCTTGTATATAAAAGGCAAATTTTCTATTCAGCTCTGGTTTTGTCATCAAGAATACTTGAAAGTCCTCTGTTTCATGGCATGACCGTATTTTCCCCTGAAGCATTATACTCACTATTGCTGAGTAGGTGATTCTTGGTATTATCCTAGCTCCTTTGACCTTCAGAATATCATATTCTAAGCCCTTTGATCCCTTAATGTAGAAGCTGCTAGAACTTGTGTTATCCTGATAGTGTTTCTACAATACTCAAATTGTTTCTTCCTGGTAGCTTGTAATATTTTCTCTTTCATCTGGGAAATCTGGAAATTGGCTATGATATTGCTTGGAGTTTTCTTTTAGGAATTGTTTTCAAAAGGTGATCAGTGAATTCTTTTAATTTCTATTTTGCCCTCTGGTCCTAGAATATCAGGTCAATTTTCCTTGAGAATTTCTTGAAGGATGATTTCTAGGCTCTTCTTTTGATCATAGCATGCAGGGAGTCCAAGAACAAGGACGTCAATATTGCTGGACTGCAAAACATGGATGAAGATAGTATGGTTCAAGAAGACTTTTAAGGTAAGAAAGGGCAAGATCATGAACAGTTTTTAATATTAGAGAATTTTTCTAGTTCATATGTTCTAAATCAAAGTCTGGATATTAGGAAAGAAATTTGGGAGGTATAAATTGATCTGAAAATTATCAACATAGAGATAATAGAATCCATGGGAGCTAAGGAGATCACCTATCAAAATAATAGAGAGGGGGGAAAGGACCCAGAAAAACCTCTGTGGGACACCCAGGGTCAGCGGCAGAGACCTGGATCAAAATCCAGCATAGGATGCTGAGATGTAGTCAGACAAGTAAAACTAAGAGAAAGTGTCATGAAAATTTAGAAATATGAGAGCATCAAAAAGAGGAAAGAGAGTGTCAAAGGCTGCAAAAAGGTCAAGAAGAATGTGGATGTAGTAAATTCTATTATATTTCATGATAGATAAATCACTTGTAGCCTTGAAGAAAGCAGTTTTGGGTGAATAATGAGTTCAGAAACCAGCAAAGAGATTTTAGAATGAGAGGAAAGGAGGTAGAGGTACCAACTGTAGACAGTTTTTGCAAAGACAAGAGAGGAGAAGAGAGATGTGAAAGTACAGTTAATGGAGATGAATGAATCAAGTGAAATGTTTTAGAGAATAGGGAAGTGTATCTTATCAGGAACAAATTTGATGGAATCCTAAAAAGCTGCATACAGCTCTAATATTCTAAACTTGTTATGGGCCCCACTAAACAGCGGGCTTGTCTTGATTTAACCACCCAATCTGGCTTTAACCAAACCACAATTCCCCAAACTCAATACGGTCATTGCCCCTTTTTAGCTACTGTCCCCAGATCCAATTCACATATTTGAAAAGATGTGTCCATGCACTCAACCACAATCACATCATACAGTTATCTCAAGACAAGATGACATAATCTAACTATCCATCTTGAACAGACCCAACCACAAATATCTAGCTAACCAGAAATAAGCAGAACTAGGATGTTAAACTATTGACCCATAGAAGGAATCTGTTCCCATTACCTAATCCTGTAACAAACTCTCGTGTCTTTTTAACATTCAGAATTTCTGCTGTGTAACCAGCTTCATTATACTGTAAAACTGCCTGTCTTTTTTACTAAATTCCTGGTTCCTTTTGGAACATAGCCTACTGCTGAGGAGTGTCAATCTTCAACTAAAGGCTGTACTTGGATTAGAGGTGGTCTAACTGAATTATTTGAGATGACTGCCACAACACATTGTGAAACCATAACATGGCCCTGAGTGGGCCAAGTCTCTGACTCTGAGGCCCCAACATGTGAATCAGAGTCTCTGATTTAGACTACCTCTAATCCAAAGAGAAACCTATCTTTTCCCCCCTTTTATCAGCTGGGAGAGTCTTCAAGCACTTAGGAAGGTTTGACTGTTTCATCTGGGCCCTAGTGGTCTGGAAAATTCCCTCCAGACAGAGGACACTCTGTTTAGAAATTTTGTGGGGAGTTCTTTGTGAAGACCTTTTTTTTCTTCTTCCTTCCATTGGGATGCCACTGAAGCGATGAAGGTGGCTATGACGGCTGGGTGGGGTGGATTTCCTTTAGCTTACTGGCATTCAGTCCCAGCTCCCATCTCACTACTCCTAAATTGTAATAGAGCCTACTCTTAATATAATCAAGGGGACCAAGAAAAGTTATCAGTACCTGTGCTTTCTGTTTATATTTCTCTGCTGTGTCTGTGTGAAAATTTCTGAGACTGCCACTTTGTAAGATTTAAGATGTGGCCAGCCAGAAAAGGAAAACTTCTGATATCTGTACCTGCATTAGAAAGAATGATGGTTTAGGCAACTAGGTGGTGCAGTGAATAGAGCACTGTGCCTGGAATAAGGAGAACCTGAGTTCAAATCCAGCCTTAGACACTTAACAATTTCTAGCCATGTAACCTTGGGTGAATCACTTAACCCTAACTGCTCTTCCCTCCCCCCTCCAAATATCCAAGAAAAAACTACAAGAGTGATGGTCTCTTAAAGAAAGACTGTTGGGACTGTTGAGAAAAAAAATCTCAATCTCTCTCTCTCTTCCTCTCTACTTAGACTCAGGATAAGTTATGGATATGGAGGGACAGATGGAAACAAAAAGAGGGGGAATATTTCTCCCCTCAGATCTATGAGAAAAAGGGTCACTTCACTGATTAAAAAGATACAGGTTTCAAGAATGCACTTTGAAATAGGATGAGTACTTAATCCTTTCCTGTATCACTGAAATAGAAAAGGTTTCTGTGAATTGGGACATATCCAAAGGTAATTGAGTTTGATTGGAATATCTTGCTAGAATTCAGGGAGTCTTACAAACTAAAGTTAAATACTGGCTAAATTTAAACTATAATACTACATTTACTATTAAAATCCTAACCCCAGATTCTGTGTTACACCATTTGGAAAACAGTTTCAGGTAATTGAATTCATTCTGGTTACATTCTAAGTGAAATGTTGTCTCTACTAATATGATGTTTAAGATGTCAGAATTTATTATACTATTTGACACTAATACCAATATAAACTCAGAAAATGCATAGATGTGAAACTCTCCCTGTGAGCCAGAAATGGCATTAGTCAAAGCAATTTTTAATCTGAATTTTGTTTAAACTAAAAGACACTGGGAAAAACATTGCTTAAAACCAGTTATGTTATTTCATTAACCCCTACTAACCCTGTCTTATGCACTGTAACTGCCATTTAGAAAAATGAGTTTTTGCACTTTTGTTTATGGTTAAGAGAAAGTTAGAGCTAAAATAACTTGGTTTTCACTTATGAAAATTTGTAAGATCATTAGTTAAGTTACTTGGAGTTATTGTTATAAAGTTGAAACCTAAAATTGGTCCCACAGAAGCTCTAAGGGAAGATGGAGTGGACATTCCCCACTCCGCTCACTTGGGAAGACAGTCATTTCAAAGGTAGGACTATAGAGAGTGACTGGAAGCCAAATGTACCAACTATTATAAATTGGGTTCTAAAAATGAAATGTGGGGACTCTGAAAGACATCCTGGCATGGAAAAAATATGATCAAAACAAACTAAATTAAGTTTGAAAATAGCAGACTTGCCATGCAGAAATAACGTGGTTTTAATCAGTCCAAAGGAAGAATATAATGGGGTGAATAGAGAGCTCTTTATTTGGAGTCCCTGTCAATTCCCCTTACTTAGTAAACTTGACGGATCCCTAGAAACTATCACAGGATAAGATCATCAGTCTGGGCAAAAAGAGCTTTTTCGTGTTATGGAGTTCTTAAACAACGAATTTGGCCTACTGAGTATTTGCAAGTTAAAGTGCAATATGGAAATTATTTCAAATGATTTGTCTTTATGCCAGGATATATTTAAACTTGAAAAGTAATTTTAAAAAATAAGTGAAAAATATTGACTGAAACTTCTTAGGTATAGAAACCATGGTAAATTTGTAGTGCCTATTGCAAATCCATAAGAGTAAAAGCAATTGTATTTAATTCTAAACTGTGATTGCTGAGATTTAGCCATTTGAGGTAAAAGTTCTTGGGATTGCATTGATTTTATTTTGAGTTTAAATGTAGGTAGGGTTGTCTGCATGGAGTAGTATTTGAGAGATGCAACAAGCTACTCAGAAGGAATGCTATCTTATTCCAGTTAAAGGTTTGCTTCTAGGAAAATCCAAGAGGACAATTTTAGCATCAATCTAAGATGGGACTCTCCTGGCTCAGTTTTTCTAGTGTCTTCCTTTGAAAATAAATGTTTTGGGTTTTGTTTTGTTTTTGTTTTTGTTTTTGTTTTTGTTTTTTCTGAGGGGGAGACAGCAAAGAAGGCAGAGTAACAGCAGGAACTTGTTTGAGCTTGTGCTCCAGCCACATCCAATATGTGTAAAAAAATTATTTTGAACAAATTTTAGAGATACAGAACCCAGAAAATGACAGAGTGAAATACATTTCCAGCTGAAATCAACCTGGGAAACAGAAAAGAAGGGTCTATCACACTGGGTTTGGAACAGAGCCCCAAATGTGTTGTGCCAGAAGACACCAGCATCACAGACTGGCTGGAACAAACCTCAGGGGACTGAATAACTGGCAGCTGTGGTGGTTTCCAGATTTCTCAACACATAAATGCCAAATATGAATTAAAAGGTCAGTGAGGAAACTTTTGGACTGGGATGAGAGAAAAACCAGGTCTGGCTCTGGCTCCCAGGGTGGTGGAAGTGGTGGCAGCTGTGGCAGTGGGTGACTGCTTGCTGAGCTCTAGAAATTACAGATGGTGGAGAGACCAAGCAGCTGATCAGAGGGCATGAATATCTTGGCTGGCACTGAGGCTGGATTCTCTTGCTCTACTCTGCTTAGATTTGGATCACAGCCTTAGATGGTGGTCCTGAGGGGAGAAGGAGTGCTGGAGTAGTGCAGTTTGTGGTGGCTATGGAGAAAATAATCCTCCTCACCGTTCTGAGACAGGTTCTCCCAAGTAGCTCTGACAACAGCTGCACAAAACCTCAGAAATTCGGGACACAGAACTCTCCACTTTGGAAACATAGCAAAGAGCCCAAAAGTCAAGTAACTGGCTATCAAAACGAACAAACAGAAGAAGATAAATCAGATGATAGAATTGTTCTTTGGTTACAAAAAAGATTAAAACATAGAACAAGAAGAAGACAACAAAGTCAAAAGTCCAGCATCAAAAGACTTCAAGAAAAATGTGAATTGGTTTCACCCTAGAAGAGTTCAAGAAGAATTCTGAAAATCACATAAGTTGAGGAAAAATTGGGCAGAGAAATGAGTATAATGGAAGAAAATCAATAAAAGCAAGTCAACAGCCTGCTAAAGGAGACCACCCCAAAAAATTTAAGAAAATAATTCCTTAAAAAAAAAAGACTAACTCAGGGAGTGGAGTCAAGATCGTGGCTCAGAAGCAAGAGAAGTCCATGGCTTCCCCCATAAACACCTCAAATACCTATAAAATATGACCCTAAACAAACTTTAGAGCTCTAGAACCCACAAAATTATAGAGTAACAAGGCTGTCATTGAAGGCACCCCAGCAGGCTCAGGGGAAGGGGTGCATTGTAGCACACTGGGAGCCCAGACCAGCACCACATGAACCCACAGCCGGAGTCCTAGGACAACCAGAATAAGTCATGGCTGCAGCTTTCAGGAGAGTGGATCACCAGCAGATGTGGCAGTTTCCATAATTATCAACCCATAAGAAACAAGGACTAAGTGAACGGTCAGTGGAACTCCACTAAATTTGAGGGAGAGAGTCCAGCTGTCTGCCTCCAGGGTGAGAAGCAGTGGTGAACCTGCTGCCACTGCCACGTAGATACTTTAGAACTACTGGCCATCAGATGGCAGGGGGGCCAAGTGATCATTCAGAGGCTAAGTGAGTTGCCTTAACTGGGCTGGATTGGGATTGTGGTCTTGGTGGTGGTCCTGAGGTGTGTGATCAGTGAGCCAAGGCTGGTGGGGGCTGAAGAGACGGTGGTCTCCTATTAGCCCCAGCAGCTGCAAAAATCCTGGTGATTTGGGACCAAGCTCTCCCCTCTATAAGCAGAGTTCTACTGAGCCCAAAAGTCAAGTGATTGACTGGCAACATGATAAGGTAAACGAAGCAAAGCAAGCTGAGCAATCCAACTTTAGATTCTTTTTTGGGGGACAAAAATAATCAAAGCATGGAATGGGAGGAAGACAACACAGTCAGAACTCCTGCACCAAAGGCTTCCAAGAGAAATGTAGACTTGTTACAAGCCATACAGCAGCGTAAGAAGGATTTTGAAAACAAAATAAGAGAAGTGGAGGAAAAATTGGCAAGAGAAATAAGAATGATGCAAGAAAATCATGAAAAGAGAGTCAACAACTTGACTGAAAAAAATAACATCTTTAAAAAATAGATTAACTCAAATGGCAAAAGAGGCCCAAAAAGCATATGAGGAGAAGAATGACTTAAAAAGTTGAGTTTGTCAGATGGAAAAAGAATCTCAAAAGCTTTCTGAAGAGAATAATTGCTTCAGTATTAGAGTGGAACAAATGGAAACAAGTGACTTTATAAGAAATCAAGGTACTATAAAAAAGATCCAAACAAATGAAAAAATAGAAGTCAATGTGAAATATCTTCTTGAAAAAACCACTGACCTGGAAAATAGACCCAGGAGACACAATTTAAAAATTATCGGACAACCTGAAAGCCATGATCAAATAAAGAACCTAGAAAGCATCCTTCAAGAAAGTCTCAAGGAAAATTGCTCCGATATTTTAAAACCAGAGAGCAAAATAGGACTTGAAAAAATTCACCAACCAACTCTTGAAAAAGATCCCCAAAAGAAAACTCTTAGAAATATTATAGCCAGGTTCCAGAATCCCCAGACCAAGGAGAAGGTATTACAAGTTGCCAGGAAGAAACAATTTGAATATTGTGGAAACACAATTAGGGTAACCCAGGATCTAGCAGCTTCTACATTAAGCGATAGAAGGGCCTGGAATATGATGTTCCAGAGATCAAGGGAGCTTGGATTAAAACCAAGAATCACCTACGCAGCAAAATGGAGTATAGTGTTCCAGGGGAAAATATGGTCATTCAGTGAGGTGGAGGACTTTCAAACATTCTTGCTGAAAAAACCAGACCTGAAAAGAAAGTTTGACACTTCAACACAAGAAGCATGAGAAGATAAACACAGAAAAGAAATCATAAGGTTATTATCAAAGATGAACTATTTACATGCTAACTCGGAAAAGTGACAATTGTAACTGATGAAACTTTTCTCAGTATGAGAATAGTGCAAGGGAATACAAATGTATGTATACATATACATACACATAAAGTTATACAAGAGGGTTTACATATGCATACAAGCACATATCTGAGTATATGTATAAATGAATCCATAGAGGGCATAAGATCAGTTGAATAAGAAGGGATAATATTCCAAATGGTGAAATTCTGAGGTGAGAGAGGATTAGATTGAGAGGAGACAGGGAGAGTCAGAATGGGGTTGAGCATCTCATGGAAGAGGCAAGAGATAATTGTTACAATAGAGGGGGAGAACAGGAAGGCAAAAGGGAAAGAGTCAACTTTACTCTCACAGAATTTGAATTAGGGAAGGAATGACATAAAC